>OZ037773.1:6933250-7493250 GCA_964035545.1 Bugula neritina
AACTAATCTCTATAAATATTACGCCTTGCACTGATGGATGCTATATACCTATACTGTTGATGTGCTTAGAATGAGTAAACAATGGTTAGAAATATGCTGAAATTTATTTTGATCTTCTGTAGCTTGCTCTATCATTTTGGCTGGAAGAGTTTGGTGTAGATGGAGAAGCACTGGAACAAAGAGGAGCAGCTGTAGTAAAGGAGTATCAAATAAGTCCTCAAGTAAATGAGAAAGCCTATTTGATAAGTAAAGGGTGCCACTTTCATGCAAATGGTATGTACGATATATCTTTTTACTAGTAGCTGATATAAATTAAAATATAGATAAGATGTTTTATAAGTTCTACTGAAACTTTTGCATGAATTAATAATACTTTACTGGAGTGATTAATTGAATATCTAAAAACAATAATAAAAATATTCGATATTGCAACGTTATACGTGCCATTTTGTTTCAAAAATATATTGCAAGCTTAAATCAGGTTTCATTTTTATCACTTTATGCTAAAAAGCTCAATCCTCTTCTTGCGCCTAGAATCTTAATTTTCAGTGTCTTTAGTTAGCTACAAAATCTTATTATACAAAAATCAAATTCAACAACAAAATCTTGTCTTTACCTTTTGACAGCGTAACATTGCAGCGTGTTTATAATGTTTTGTGCGGATATTCAGGTCTGCAAATAATTTATGCCACCTTCAATATCTTTGAAATAAAAACCTTGAATCTATTTTATATAAATTTGATTAAAGGTTTCCTATTGTATTACGTACTGCAGCATGAAGTATCTTATTCAAAGTTGATTAGCTGTAGGTTGAGTTATTTGTTACGCAATAGCATAGAATAAATAAGTACAGTTCATAGACCATCAGAGTCCATAATAATCATAGCAAATCATCCTGTTCATCTAAGTGTCTACTTTTAGTGATCTATATAGTATATAGTTAATGCTATGACAAGCTAGCTTCTATACAAAACTACTGAAAACTCCAAAGCATGTTATAAAAGTTACCAATACTATCAAGGCTTTTCTGCAACTCCTAATTAACTAAATATATTAAGAAAAACACGTATAAAAAATCAAGCAAAATTAAAAAGAACTTTGATTATTTAGTTGTATACGTTTTAAATTTTATTAGTTTTTGGCAAAAAACCATATTATATACATTAGCAGCTAAATTGTGAAAAATAGCTAAAAACTGGAGATTTCAAGTTTGCACTAAATTAAGTAAAATGACTCATTTAAAGTGTTAATAACCAACACTTAGAATTCTAAATATTTTTTTGATTAATTATTAAAATGCAATGACATAATATAATACACTAAAAAAAGAATAATTTTATTGTTATTTGAATTATAATATCATGTCAGAAAAGTACCCTATACTTTTTGATTTGTTTGTTTCAAATATATTTGTTTACCTACTGCATTTCAGGAAATATTTTTCTACAACATAAAACAAAGCTGTATAGTGGTAGGAACATGTCACATGGAGCACCATAAAGCAAAAAAACTTTTTGCTAAACTAAACCTGCATATTTTTTTACTACTAGACCAACACACTTTCTTTCTGTCGTTGATGCGTATAAGTTGTGATTTTATTGACACCAGGACTTTCCTAAACCTGCAGCAAATATCTAAATAAACTTTTTAATGAGAAAACAATTGTTTCAGACACAAATTTTATGCAAACTAGAAAAAACATCCTTTTTTTGTAATTTTAAGCAATACATTAGAATGAATCAGCAGTCTATTCTATATGCAGCTGTACTAGAACTTGTTGTCTGTATGCAACTGAATAATAATGTAATGTAGAAGCCTCACATTCTAGTGTATAATGCCATATACATATTACTTATATTATATCTACTATACTTTCACTGTAGATTATCTGGTAATAGATGGAGGATTCCAACTGCTTATTACAGCTCCAGAAGGAGTAGAAGGTCGTGACCCTAAAACCAATCAGAATATAACTTTACCCTCCTTTACTAATCTTGTATTCTCTTGGCTTAAGATAGAAGGCTGTCTGGAAGAAGACATAGTATTACCATATAAGGTCGGTCATTCCAACCAATCAGTAGTTTATGTCAACTAGAAATTATTTTCTTGAGCTTTTGTAAAGACAGAAAACTCAATAAGTTTCCATCTTTTAATAGTTTCAATAAATTTTCTTAAAGGCTTAGGTACTCCCAGACAGATGTATAAACTCGCCTTTTGTGATGTGACAGCACATTTACCTGTAAATTGTTTTGTGTTGATTGAAAATAATGGGATTTAGTGCTTAAAGCTCTGAATTTAGTATTTCTAGAAACTATTATAGTTATATATAAATAGTTGACACAACATTACTTATTATTGCTACCAGCACTTAGCAAGCATGGTACCATATAGTACTTACATGCCATATATTCTATTCATATTACATTACATAATATAATATTATATTACATTACATAATATATATTATATTACATTACATAATATATATTATATTACGTTACATAATATATATTATATTGCATTACATAATATACATTATATTACATTACATAATATACATTATATTACATTACATAATACATATTATATTGCATTACATAATATATATTATATTACATTACATAATATATATTATATTGCATTTCATGATATATATTATATTACATTACATAATATATATTATATTACATTACATAATATATATTATATTATATTACATAATATAATATTCTAGAGTGCCTCTATCATCAGACTCACCTACACAGCAGCCTTCTTTGAGTTGAACATAACCAGCCACCCTCAAAACCCGTACGGAGAAGGGCAGTCACTCGGTCTAAATGCTCCAGTCATAGCTAACAACACAATCCACAATCGTCTGATTAATTACATCACTTTCTACAACTATACAAGCATTTAGCTAAATATTGGACCCATTAAATAAAATGCAGACTCATTGTGCGTGTTAATTATATCATATTAATCTTCAAAAGTACAATGCTATAATTTGCTTGGATTTTTAATACAAAGCTAGTTTTTCGCACAAATAATTAATAGCATACTCGTATATTAGCTTATATTTAGTGGCCAGTATTCAGTTCAACATAATCATCAAATAACATATTAGTAAGATTGTAATATTTTATCTGTGAGTTAAATTTCTATAATTATACTGTTATTAAAGCTTATTAAAAGTATTTTCATTTATAATATCTTGCACATAAGTTAAAGATTTATACCTTATTTGAAAGATGTATTAATTAATTAATAATTAATTATTTTATCCCATGTGGTTTGATATTCATGTATCTTATATGAAACCCAAATAAAACTTAAAGAACAGAAAAGATAACATGATTATTATAGTAATTCAATAAGCAACTGTACAACTATACAAGTGCTATGCTTCAACATTCTGAGGCTTTAGCATAATAAAATTATACACTAATCATCTAACATACACATTGCTTTGTTGTTGCTTGGATAGCAAGACAACTTGGCCTAGAGTTTCACAACGGCCTAGGTTTACAATATGCCTTACTGCAGGGCTGTCCAACAGTCAACACCAGGGCCTGATGTAGCTCCTAGCTTACATTTATATGGCTCTTATATAAAGGCATAAAACGAATTTTTTTTTACATATATGCATGAATTAGAGGAAAAATCATATTTTAAATGTCTTGTTTATACACATGCTACAACACATGCATCCTGGAGTAACAATATTAGGACTTTGAAATTTGAAATAAAGTAATTTGAGCAATGCTAATGCTTTGGCCCGCCAAAGCCATCTAAAGTTTTCAATGTGGCCCTCGCCACTGAATATATTCCATTTCAGCGGTCCTCGCTCTGAAAAGTTGGATATCCTTGCCTTACTGCATGCCAAAATCTCTGCTGTAATGTTTTGATGTCATAGAACACATAATGCATAATATATCATCGGATTACAAATGTTTAGAGGTTACTTGAAAAGACCATAACAAAAACAACACTTTGCAAAAGTTATAACAGAGGTGGATAGAATTGATAATCAACATATAAATTTTGAATATCATCATTAACAAAAGGCGCTGCATGGTTTTTGTTATTAGAATAAGATAGTTCTTGTGAATAGCATGTTAAACACATTTCTGATTGCCAGTTTATTATACACTTCCAGCGTCTGTCATGCTATACTATAATATAATGTAATATACAGGCATGTTGCATGATATTATGTAACATGCCTGTATAACCCATGTTCTCTGCCCTAAATTTGTGGTGATTGTCCCAATTAATATTCTGTGTATAGACTTTAGACATACACTTTATACATTCTGCTTGTAATCAGCTTGATGGTTAGCAGCAACAGATTCTAAACTTATGATTTTAATAATTATAATTGTATTAAAAGGAACCTTATTAGTTGACTGGTAATGGAACTTATATATATTTAGATGCAGAGCTGGTTTTCGGAGACTTGATTGAAGTGGAGCTGCAACATAACATTTAATAGAGAGATTAGGGTAGACTAAGTTCTTTAATTTTTTTCATAGATCTCCTTTTAGGGTGAGAATTGAAGTTTTCAAGAAAATATAACTTTTTCTACATTTTTGATTTGGTTCACAGGCTTTTCCTAAGTTTTCCATATTGCTGCACCTACCAGCAAACAGTTGAAAAAAGCCAGGATATCAACACGTGTAAACAGACGTTTTTCAAAGTCTTCAGTTACACTGGAATTATCTGCACAATGAATAGGGTCATCTAGCCATAAACTATCAGAAATTTATCTGTTGTCAATTATAAATAGGTCAAAGTTATACCTATAGAGGCTGTCCAAGCAATAAGCTGCCACTTGGAAATGAGAAGCCATCAACTGGTAAGATTTTGGAGTTGCTTTACCTTGTCCCACAAAAAGTTCATTGACTCTGGTTGCTCTTTAACATTCTTGTAAACTCAACTTCAGTTATACAACTTAGTCTGACAGTCATAGCTAATCTGTTTTGAATTAGTATTAGTGAGGTACGTCTTGCACATTCTTCCCATATCACTTATCAGCTATATAGAGTTAAAATGACATTGATGATCATTTATGATTATGAGGTATGACAACTTCAAAATATATCCTAGTTGTATGATTGTTTGGAATAGATTTGATGAAAGTTAGCTTTTAACATTCAAAATATACATTAATGCACGGCTGTAGTATGATTTAGAAAAACCACTAACCTAAAGCTCATTTAGAAGCAGTAGAGGAGAGAAATTGAGATATCCTAAATTCTTTTAATTTTTTATTAAATTTTGGTCTGGGGCCCGGTTTGAAATTCTTACGAGAATATAACTTCTCTTGCTACATTTTTAATCTAGAACACAGGCTTTTCTCAATTTCTCCATTACTGCACCTACCTCCTAAAGCTACTGATTCCTTCCAGAAGTAGGAAATAAAAGTGTAGACACAAGTAATAGTTGTGCATGTATCAAACTATTCACATGCACAATATATTCATTGCATAATCATGCCAATGAATACAAGCAATATCCAGTTTTAAGTACAGTCAAATGACATTTCAATAATACTGTGTTGAGAAGACAATGACTAACATTTTACTTAGCAGCAAGAATTGGATAGTATTAATTATTAATATACAAAAATGGCAATAACTATGAGAAGAAAACTTCAACTCTAATTTATAAATATATATTATAATAATATCAAAATATACTTTTAGATAAAAAAGTCTTTACTTCAAGTAATTATCTAAAACTGTATACAGTGAAAATAGTATAGCAAACTACTACACAGAAGAAGAAAAACTAAAATAATATTATATTCAATAACATTTGTTTGTATGCATCGCGTATTGATAAAGAATATTTTGGCCCTACTTACAGTCTTATTTATAATGATTATATTGAATAGATAATAACAAAAGGGGAACAGCCGTGGTCCAAGGGTTAGAGCACTGGTTAAGTAAACCCCAGGTCATGGGTTCGATCCCCAGTAAAGGTCATTAGTTCGATGTTAGGATGAGCATCCAGTCATAGTCCATAGTTGCTCTTGTGCCTCATTTAAATAAGTCCTTATCCCACTTTAAAAAAGCTCTTCTCACAAGGAGGGGGCTTCACAGAGATAGTGACCATAAAAATATGTATACAACAATGCTGATTTGAAAATATTGTGTATTGCATTAAATGGAATACTATCCTTGAAATAAGGACATCTCTTTAGTCAAGCCATGATTTGATCTAAGTGTTGAAATTAATCAAATTTAATTAAAAAATGAAATGTAATTACTATTCAAAAGTAGTTGTGCCTGTTGGGTATTTAATTTCTTTCTATTCAATTATTTTATTGAATGGCTTTTATTAACATTTGACCTTAAATCTTTTGTTGCACTACTACCAATGTAAAACTGCAACATAAATATCTTAATGGAGAACACATTGTTTTTGTATATTTTTAGATAAAGAATTGTCATGAATTTTGCAATATATATTAGGATTTCACCTTCAACTAAATGATTATAGAAGGATCGACTAAGATCTTTAAAAGTTTCAATTAAAAATTAGCTGAATATAGTTAAAAATGTTCTCCATATGTTATTAATTTCTCCTATTATTTGAACCCAAATATTTTTAAGGAATACAGTAATTTATTATAAGATAACTTCTTTCAGAAGTTAATCTCTTCCCCCCTCCCCCTCTCCCTCCCTCTCCCCCTCCTCCCCCTCCCCCTCTATTTTTCAGTCTCATAAAATTCATGCTTCATTGCAGAGACTTTGCTGTAGTCATTCAACCAGAGATTTTTCAAAGTAATCAAAAAAGTTTTCAGTAAAAGTATAGTTACAAGTTTTTTTGCAAAATGATCTTAATAGTCACTTTTATAAAAGCAAACCATTCATTAAAAATACAACAGCATTCAATTTTCTATTTTAATAGTCTCGGTTTACTTATAAAATCATTCACAGACTTATAGCAAAATTTGATCAACTTAGTTACTAAAAATGTGCTTTCAACTATCAGACTCTACATACTTAGCAAAATTATTTTTTATTGAATGCAATAAATTATAGGCAGGAAGAATGGGACTCGGTTAATTTAAATTAATTTTATGTAATACATCTCAGCTGGCTCTTTGTTTTTGCAGGGTAGTGATTTCCCAATACCCCCATAGTGTAATGGTTAGAAAGCTGGCTTGCAAGTCGGAAGTCTGAGGTCCAATTATGTTGCAGTTTTTTACATCTCACTGTTGCTGAAATAGCATTTGAAGTCCAGTTTGAAATTTGCACTAAAGAAAGGCTGCTAAAAATACCTGAATGCTGTTTTTTAGGAAAAACAAGACTGTTATTTCTTAGAAATACTTCAGCCATTAATATAGCATCTGTTTTTTCTTTTGGTAATACAGCAGTACTTCTTAAAAATATTCATCAGCAATAGTTTGCAGGAGTTGTTTTTGTAAAATTTTATGCCTTTGCTAATTGCTACCAGTCTATGTTAGTGCACATGTTCTTAGCCGTGAAAATAATTTGATTCAAACTTCTTGGAACAGTAGAATTTTGCAGACAGATGTTAGCATGGCATTTAGACTACGTCCTACTTATTCAACTGTGTTGCCCTCTTTAAACTGTATAGGATTGCACATTGCTGCCATAATTAAATATAGGTTTTCTGTAGCAAGAACTAAGAGTATTTGATGACCTAGCCTAGATATTCCCCTGGCCTATTTTAAGGCTATGCTCAACCTGAGAGTAATTAGTCTATATCGGATGTAAGAGAAACAATCTAAAGGCAGTTTTACTTTCTAAACTTCAGTGCATTTTCAGTGCATTTCCATTGCAAAATCAAGTTTTCGAAACACAGTTGTTTAATGCATAACACACTTCTTTTAATAATATGCATTGTTTTGTCACCAGAACTCTATTAAAAATAATTTAGTGAGGTTGAAAGTTGCAAAGTATTATAAATATATTCAAACGTAGCTGAGTTATAAAATAATATTTATTTCAAAACATAGTTTGATATAAGTACAATAAATTTGTGGTTGGTCAGACTTAGTAAATAGCACCAATTTGTGGTTTTACAAAACCAAGTTATCTTCAATTTAATCTCGTAATCTTTAATAGTAACAACTCTTCAATGGTCTTTTCTTTTAAAAAGACAAGCAAGTGAGTATATAGTCATCTTAAAGTAGACTAATTACGGTCAGTGTAAATAAAATACAAAGGATTTTGAAAGTAATAATTGAGAACAAAACAAAACAAAGCCTCTAGTGCTTTATGCAAGGATTAGCCAATGTACCAAAGCTAACAATGGCTGTTTACTAACTATAATTATCATAATCACCGGCTTTCCATGTACCGATCTCAGATCGATCTCAGCGAGATCGATCCATGGAAAGACGCCAAAGATCGATCTCCGTCGATCTGAGCTGGTCGGTCTGTGGAGCTCGAACTCAGATCGATCTCATGTCAATAAGACCATAGAAAGACGCCAGATCGATCTGAGAAGTAGAAAAAGACTGCGCGCTACAATGTTGTCTGCTAATAAAATATGATAACTTATTGATAATTGCTAAGCAAAGTATTTAATAATTATGATAGCCACCTATTCAGATGCCAAAACTTTGACTTTCAGTACAATGATTAAGAAAACTCAATTATATGCAGTAGAAGGTAAAAAATGGGAGAATTTAAATTGAATTTAAATGACTATTAAAACTTGGTTTCATTAGCTATTTTCTTTGTAATTTTAAGCCTAACAGTTCTGTAAGTTTATTAATAATTTGCAAGACAGCCATTAATTTTATATAAGCTGTCAAGCTAAAAAATTAAAATTAATTATTTTAAATTGGCCAAATTACCATACACTGAAAGCTTTGCTGCGTATAGTTTATAGCTGGGATTAAATTTTAGACTAGGACCATCTTGTTTTCAACAGTAGTAGCTTTAATCACTCAAATAGGTAAACAAAATATACTTTTAAAATATCCTTCATTTAAGAGGAGGCAACTTCGCGAGATCGATCTGACACTCTCATGGAAAAACGATCGATCTGAGCACATTTCTCAGATCGATCTCAGTGAGATCGATCTGAGATCGGTACATGGAAAGCCCGTGAATATAAGCTAAGGTTGCCATGGAAACTAAATAGAACTGTTGACTTGCTGATCTCTATAACTCTTTACTTGTTTCTTGGCTGACCTTTTCACCTTTGACAGCATTTAGGAACATGTTTTTCTTGCTGACCTTTGGTAGGTTCACCTAGAAGGAAGATTAAACTGTCTGCATCTCATAAAGCATAATCAGCATCTAGATCAATGTGTTGATGTATAAAAATCAATCACCAATCTCGAAGATCTTCATGGAGAAAACTACGTTTATTAAAAAATTTTAATAATGATATGCTTCTATACTTTTCACCTGAGTTTATGTTTAGTTAGGCCAAACAGATAAATTTTTCATTTACTTGTTATCTTTAACATCTGCTTATTGTATTACAGAATTGTAATTATTAGCAATACTTTCAGCTGCTTAAAATTTACAATTTGTCAAAACTATAAGTTTTGATAAAAATATAATTAATTGTTTAGTTTTGTATATCAAAGTGATTTAAAACTATCTTTGCACTGCAAGGAATTCCAAAAAAGCAATTAGATTTAAAGATTGACAACTTACTTCTCTACCATGCTCAGTTTCTTTGCTGGGTGAAGCCATGTCTTGCTGATTATGATCTCTTTTCCCTTCTTTATCACTAGCTCTGTCTATAGGACTGTGATCAAACATAGCTTCTGGACCGGTGCTGTTGAATGTCACATAGTTTAGCAGACGATTTGTTATCTCACTCTCAGAAAGAACTGGTGCGCTCATTCCTAGAGACCTTCCTGAACCAAAGTAGTTTTCTCCAATAAACTCCAGCTCAAACATGATTGCATCAGTTGTCCATTTGGCCAAACCCTTTGACTAAAAAATATTAATTGAATAGTATTGCAACTTATTGTCTTTACTGGTTACAGTATAACAGTCAATGTAGTTGAAATTAATTCTTTATGTTCTAGATTACTACCTTACTTAAACATTACCAGAGCTGTTTCTGCTGTATGTTCTACCAACATTAACACGGAAAGTATCAACATAAATGTGTAGCTATATTAGAACATCACATGACAAGGATATAATCTAGGAATAGCTCAGAGTGCATCTCAGAAATTTCAGCGACTAGCACAATATGACAGCTAATCATTGATCAATATATACTGGAATCAGATTCTCCACAATAATATAAGTTTTTTGTTTAATGTTTATAGGCTTGATCAATTGACTTATTACTTGCATAAGACTGATATATTTTTTTATTCTTGAATAAAAAACAGTAAAGCATATTTTATTGGTTACATAAAAATTCAAAAACAAGTAAGGATAATATCAAAATATTATTTTGTGTAGAAGTTACTCCCTTTTAAGTTTGTGGTTTATTGTTTGTTGGAAATTGCAGTATTTGTATTTAATCAACTATTTAAGATGTTTTAAGCAGACAGTCAAACTTTCCTATCTCAAACAGTTTTAATCTGAAATATTCACGGTTCCTGTTTTATTAGACAACTTAATGTGAAGTGTGGGTTAGAAGTCATGGTCCTTAATGCTATAAATATATAATGTTTTTTAAATTAGACAATATTTAAGACGTTAATTGTTAAAAAGTTTAACATGGAGACAGCATTTTCTCATTAAAGACTTTGAGTAAAATATGTTTTGGAAAAATTATGAAATGCTGATTACATAAAGTAAATCTTTCAACTTAATTTATAAATTTTAGAATCTAAATCTTATTCTAACAAGCATAAGATACTTTTCAAACTGAATGTAATTTAAAAACTGTATCTGTAAGCTATATTAGTAGTATTTATTTACAAATAACAATGTGATTTACAAGCTGAGCAGCTATCTGTTTAATAAAACATGATTCAAAAAGTTACTAAATACACAGTTAAGCTTAATAAATGAGAAAATCTAAATACCTGATATCTCACAACAATCCATTCGGGTGGGGGCTCCACCACCCCGCAATTATCTCCAGCCTCACGGATATGAATCCTCATCCAAGAATAAACTAAGTTAGTTTGAAAAGCATAAAATATTGTTTCTCCTGTTTTGGCGACAATGACCTCAACACCACTTGGATCAGTCACAAACAACTGGAAACCTCCGTCTACAACTTCGTGACCTGAAAAATTGACAAAGTAAACCCCAAAGTTAAATTGCTTTGTGATTTGTAAACTTACAATAACTGTTGCTTACTTTCTTTCAATCTACATATTACCTATTTTAGTCAAATTATACATTACTATTTTAAACAGGAAATATTTTTTGTGTGATGAAAGTTGGTAGTAGTTTAAAGAAGCTCAGTGCCTGTGTATTTATTTATTTTAAAATAAACATTTCAAGAATACTACATGACTAAAACAATTTTTTTCAATAGTTTGACAATAATTTGTTAATAGCTTTTCAAGTATTGCTATTTTTTGTAAATGAACCAAGATTTTAATCAACCCATGAAGAGTAAATACTACCAAAAATAGCCCTGTTTTTGGTCAACATCTAAAAAATCAATTTAATAATAGAAGAAAAGTTAAAAACAAACTACAAAGGATGTGTTAATATTTTTCTCAAAGGTACTTGATTGTTAAGCGCCATTTGCTGTAAACATGTTATTTTGCAATAATACTCAAAGGTACGAATAAACCAAGCCAGGTACAGATGTATCAATTATGCAGACATTTGGTCAAAACAAACTGTGCAGATGTATTTAATGAAGATTTTTTAAATGCCTAACAGATAAATTACATTAATAAAAATTTCAGTAAACCTTGCACTAATTGTCTCGCCAGATGCAATACACTGGAAAGGATATTAATTCAATGAAGATGGAAAATGTAGGGCATTTGAAAAAGTAAGTCAAAATTGATTGATTTAAGCCACAAATTCTTTTTCTCTGACATTTGTGTAACAAGCACGTGAAACCAAATCGCTGCATTATATATTATATTAAGGCATGCTTTATCTGTTATTGAGAAATGTTATGAACAAAATGAACAAAAATTAGCAAGCAATAAAATCAGGGTTTGCTGATTTAAGATTAAATTTTTGACTCCCATCCCAAAAAAAAGAAAGAAAATGTGCAACTATATATATGTAACTAGTGCATTGAAGAAATTGAGCATACCTTTACTACAACAAGTTATTTCATTAGCTTTTTTATTTTATGCACTTTTTGCTAAACATTTTACTATTTCTTTACAAAATTTGTAGCATCAGCAGACACGGCCTCTATTTTATAGCTTAAATATGCCGCAAAGCATATAGATGCTGACTAAAATAATTGCAATAAAAGTTGTTTAGAAAAAAGCAACTGTAGAAACAAAAAAATGTAGTTTAATGATTTTTATATAGTACTTTTAAAGCAGTGTCACTGATTGCAAGCTTAAAACAACAAATTTAAAATTACTCAACAACATATCTAAAATTAGAAAAGTTATTGCTTAATGCAATTTTCAAGAAGAAAATAATGCATTATAATTATGTAGTTACATAATCAGGGTCACATATATTATATATGCGCCAGCAAGCAGAAAGTGGAGTGATCAAATTTTCACATTTATTTATTAGAAGAATTCAACAGCAAATGGCTGAATAGTGAATCTATTAAAAGAATTGCTCTATAGGCAGCTCAGAGTGAGAGGAGGTGACTGAGTGCAGCAATTTGTGGCTTTCGAGTTTAAGGTTGAGGGTTCTAACCGTCTATAACTCCAAACTCAAAAATTCTAAACTTTTGCACTTATAGTCACTCCTAACTCAAAGCTGCTTACAGAACAATGCTTATTAAAATACCACTTTTTACTACACATAGCCCTCGAAAAATAAAATATTAATACAGAATGAAAATATTTCTGGTTTAGTAAGACAGTTTGTAGCCTACTAGAACTATGGCACATTTTATGGTAAAAGTATTTATGGTTGGTGGCACATGATGTTTTGAACTACAAAGTAATTATTTTTAAGTGTTAGTCAAAGTTTATTGATATCATTTTTGAGTGCGTTGTATTAATGAACATGCAAAGTTATTCACTGATAATTAATATTATATATGTTTTACTGTTTTATAACAAAGATTGTTTAGATTAGTGACTAATAAATGGAAGCAGCAAATAATTTTAAAATTGATCATGAATATTAAAAAATAAGACTCAAGTAAGTTAAACTGCTAACAAAAAGACATTTTATAAACTAAAAGTGAACAAACCTTCTGGTGGAGTAGGACAAGGAGTGTTCATCATGTAAGCTCTCTCATTCACTGCTGGACTTATTTGGTACTGTATAACAACTCCTTTTCCTTCCTTCATCAACTGCTCACCATCCAGACCATATTCTTCTCTCCAGAAACTTAAAGCATTCTACAAAAAGTTTCCAAATTGATTATTTGTGCTCTGGGACAGCTGCATCAAAATAAAAATTAATAGAAAGTTAATTAAGAACTTGTAGTAGTTTGCAAACAGTTACCTTTACTATTCAAAATACTGCTGATGAAATGGCATGGACATATTTTAATCTAAGTTCAGCATTAACATTTTGTAATCAAAAGTATAAAACAATAAGAAGCTTATAAATATATGTTTGAGAGTTTTTATTATAATTAGTAAAATTTTAAAAGAAAGTTAGAGTAAATCACCAGTCAGCATTCTATGAGTTGGGCTGATGTTATTTGACTCTAAAATAGTAATCAATATGATGAAGCAAGCAACTATATTCTATACTAAAGTTCAAGAAGTATGGCCGTATAAAACAGCATACATAAACAGTTATATGTATGCATTACAGTAAATACTATTTCAAGTTCTCTATATAAATCATAAGAATACTCTTTATAAAGGCACAGCTTAAAATTATGTCATGATTTATATTTGAAATTGTTATTTTAATAAATGAAATTTATTTTGAATAAATATTTATTTCTAAAGCTTTAATCCTAACAGTATCATAGCAATTAAGTTGAGTTGTTGCATTTAAGCAACGAAACAATGAAGACCATAGCTTAACTATTCAATAAATCTTTAGGGATTCTTTAATTGGTGAAGAATTAAAAGTTTAGAGTAACAGAATAACACAATGTACTATAGCTTTACCTTCAGTGATAATCACAAGACCATGTATAAATACAATAATATAAACAATTAGTTACTATGGCAATTGAATCAAAATAAAAACTGTTATGTTAGTACAATGAAAAATATGAACGGTATTTTATTTTGTAATTTAAATTATAAGCACTAAAGCATAAGATATAACATCTGTAATTAATAGTATCATAACTTATTTAAATACAATTAATTCACAGTCAGTTAAGAGTAAATATTTAAATCATAAAACTTTGTTATTTGGTCAACACTAGTGTACGTTTTGCAATGTTAGCATATTAGTGCATAATTTGAAATAAACAAAAATATTGTTTTGATGTATTAATTATTTTACATAATTCCCACCAAGAACTAACCAAAATATCTTTAAGAAAAAGTAGAAATATATTGTTTATACTACAGAAATGGACAATTGCCATAAACTTTGTGCTCATTTTAGAATTCCTCCAAGTACAAGCTAAAGGTTTTTTTCAGCCCAGTTTTGACTTGAAACAGATTTAGTAGATAGCTATTGCGTCTTTGATTTTGTCAAACCAGTTTGTACATTAATTATATTTGCTATTTTAGGTTGCTGTGAAAAAATACAATCAAATTAAAAAGATTTTAAAACTTGAATCAATACTTTAATAGTCCTCATACTCTACATATAATTTAAAATATAGATACCAAATAAGCACAGATTGGGCAGAAGACCTTACATACAGCTATAATGTAACCAATCCAAACTGTATAACAACCCCTCAACTTTGCTACATTATAATTTGTAACATTGTAAAAAGTACAAGTTTGAAAAGTGTTATAGCTATATGCTTTCTTCACCTAATTTTCAAATCTGATGTATTAATTTGATATGTTGCATTAATAAAATTAATATTTTTGATCTATATCTTAAAAAAATTTTATAGAAGAAAAATCTGCGGCAACTTGATATTTAAATATGTAACGACTTTCTATTTACCTGTCTTTGCAGTTCCACCATCTCCTCACTCCACTGTTGATGTTTGGTCATAAACTCAGTTCCATTTAGGGCATTGTTTGCGAAGGGATTGGGGCCCTCAGCTATGGGCACCGAACCATTTCCGTAGAGGAAAATATGAGCAGCTACATGTTCTGGAGAGAGAGGGTTAAAGTTCAGCGGAAGTTCCTTTGAGGAAGCTGTCACCACAAGTTGTATCAATATTATAGATAGGAAGCCAATCATCTTTAGTCAAATCTGTAAAATTCATCAAAAAATAAATTCATACTCGTGCGAAGCAATGGAAAACTTTTCTAACTTATGTATATAAAACTCACCTTTCAAACCATCAAATGTATTATTGCCCATGAATTAGATCTATGCACATTTGATCTTATATACCGTCTGTGCAGTTTTATTTTGGACTTGAACGGCCCATAGTTGAATAGCGGTTATCCAATAACAGCCATGCAATGTGTCTAAGCATTAAATAGAATAAAACCTGACATAATAGACTACATTCATGCACACACTGGTACCAGAGGAGTTTATTTTTGACTTTTGACTACAGAAGAATAGCTTCACTAAAACGTCCCTTTCTTTTACTAGGATAACTGCATCCAAATGTTTTAAATCAAATAAAAGTAAAAATTATAAAGACACAGCATTACAAAAGAGTAGATGAGATCAGATCATCAAATCACTATACTTAGTTTTGCTTAGTTGTTAGTGAAGCTTTACCAGTTATTTTTTTTCTGTTTTATTTATTTGTTAGTCAGTGTTATTTAAATAAGATTTTTCTATAATTAAGTATTTTTGCTATTTATTATTAACAAGATCTAGAAAAAATTATATATTTTTGCCAAATTTCTTAATAACAAGTATGGTTGTAGAAAGTGCACTATTGGAGCACTTGAGACAAGTAGGAGAAGACAAATACTAACGATGTAGAGTTGTCTGCCCTTGTAAAAATTCTCTCCATGCTATCATAAGAGAATGCTAAACATTGAAAAGAACCAAAATTATAATTTCTTTAAAGAAGCTAGAAAGGCACTTATCTGCTTAGTTTTTAATATCTGGAAGTCTAACAACCATGTACTCGATAAACTATGCATTACATAAACAATACTAATTAACTTTTACAACCCATATCATAAAAGGCCACAGTACTGTAAGTCGCATACACTCAACATGTAGAAAAGTATAAGGAAATCAAAAGAAATGTTACACTGAAATTGAAATCAAGGAGTTTAAACGTTCACTGATCTATAACATGACTTACTGTTAAATGAAACATATTAGAACAAATTACGCTATGTAATAGCCTATTACATAATGGCTAATCTACATAATATATATATATATGACTTACCTTTCGAAGTATCAAACGTTTTAAAAACACTTAGTCAGGCAGCATCAATGTGATTTCTAACCATTATGACTAGCACATACACCCTTACAGTGTCAATCAGGTTGACTGTGTGCTCTTGTAATATCAACGCTGTGTTTATAATGTAATCAATAAGTACTTTGCAAAGGTTAAGGGTCCAGTATAGAATGACTGTAGAAATGCAAAGATTTCAAGTCACTGTTAACATTGATTCCTACATTAGGTCAAAAGCCTTGTATAAATACTTGCCAGGTTATAAAAAATATTTACTAATACCATCAAGGCTATAGAAATAACATTAGTTCAAATTGTTTCCTCAAGTCTGTAAAAAGTTCAACATTAAAACACAACAAGTCACTATGAATGTTTGAAAATGTGTCATCAGTTTAAACCTTTTCCAGACTATGTTTGTGTCAGGAGAAAATAATAAATAATAGATTGCAAAGTATATAAATATTTTCTAAAAGGAGTTGTTTAACATTTCTTTTTCTTCACATGAGACATTACGGTTTTATTTTTACATGACTGTCCTTGTAGAATAAGCTTTTGATGATATTTCTTGTACACCAGTATGTTAGTAAACGCTTTCAGCAATCTAACATAGCAAGCTATTTCTATGCTTTTCTACAACTATTATAGTTAACTTTTTGTTACAATAAAACAATCGCAAGGGCTACAGCTAAAACCTTGTATATTTTACAGCGCTTTAAAACTAATATCCGCAGATCAACACTTCAACAAATAAGATAGGGTAGATTAAAGTTTTTCAATGAAATTTAAATAAAATAAAATAAAGCACTACTAGATAGATACATGTGCTAAATAAAGGTAACTTTTGAGTAGACAGCATATAGATAGAGATACTTTCAATACAAAAATAAAACCTTGCGTGTTTGAAAATATGCAAGGCACAAGCAGTTTAAGTAATGAAAAACAAATGGACTGTAAAGTTCAAATGTACTTTCAATGGTCATCAAATTCCCTTACTAATGAACTAAAGTAACTGATTCAATTTTATGAGGAAATATCCAAGCTGCCTGCCTTTACTAGTTATCGCTGGTTGAAAACACTCACCTGTTGAATTTTTTGATTTAAAACAGTTTTGTTGAATACCTGTGATGCTATTGCTTAATGTAACTTTGCACCGAGGTTTTAGTGCCCATATCTAAGCATTTAATTTTACCATCAAGTTCATTTTATAACATCAGGTTTGAATCTTATAACATAGCAATGTTAGATAGCAACACAATGATAGCATAGTGTAAGGTGCACTGTTTGACAGTATTGTGATCATAATGAATAGATTAGCAGTTTTGGTTAATGCGCAGCTTTAATCCTTTCCTTTCTTTAATAAATGTTTATACATATACAGACATTATGTAGTGAAATTATACAAAATAATAGCTTTGCATAAATTCCTTTTTATTGCAACGTTTTGATAAGTTTCTATTGAGTATGAAGTGCTGTTTATTTCACTTGAAGCATAATAAGAGGCATTAACTGCAAACAAAGTATACTGTAACTATTTTGGTGAAACATAAATTTACTACCGGCATTTTACTTAAACATTATAATGTATTAGATAAATTTTTTTATCTGGAAAGATTTCAAGACTGTCTAGGACAATGAATTATGTATTTATTTGAAGTCAAACTGTTTTAATCTCCTAAGCAATAAGGTTCAGCATAAAGCAACAACTCTACAAAAATATAATATAATCACAACATCTAACACACAGAGACGAGTCCAGCAGCAATTCCAGTGATGATCTACTCACTCATCTGCAGGAGAAAACAACTTCATATGGTTGAGGAGAACTAATCACCGATATCATTGGTTCTGTTGTGACCTTTAACCCTTCTGGTAGGCAAATGTTGTACTTTTGCAAAAAGTTAACAAAAAACAAGAAGAGCTCCACTTTAGCTAAACTTTCTCCAAGACAAGCCCTTCGACCTAAAAGTTTAATAAAATGAACCATTGATGACCGAGCAGTTCTAAGACAATAGAAGAATAAAAATAAAAAATGTTTTTCATAAACTTCTACAAACAAATCATTATTTTATGAATGAATCATTGTTTTCAGAATCATATTGTCAATTCTCAGTGTGGGCACGCTCGAGCAAATCTTCTCAACCTGAATAATTTGAATATATTTTAATCTCATAGCAAATGTAGTTCAATGCCGCTATCATTCTGTTCTCTGTCTCGATAGTTGCTACAACCTACTTGTTACTCACTATTAACCACAATCACTATTTACTACTGGCTGTTCACTGTTTACAAACTCTACTCTCTTACCTTTATGCTCTCAAGTCTATCAAATGTGTGTTAATTTGCTGATCGCTGCTTTGAAAGACAGCTTTTAAACATTTGGCAGCTAAAGCTATGATTTTACTATAAAACTTTACAAGCTAGTATATACATCTTTCTTGCCTATACCAAAATATAGTACCAAGGTTAGTTATTAGTACATGCTTACCGATGCCAAATGGGATAGTCCGCTTCTTTTTAAGAGTTATGTCTCCTGTGAGGAATCTCTCTGGTTTGAATTTGTCTGGTTCTTCAAACACTTTGGGATCGTGAAGTATGGAGGCCATATTGAAAAGTAAATCTGATCCAGCGGGTATTAACTATAAATAGTTTTAAAGCATAAAGTTGAGAGAAATGTGCAGTTAGAATTGCACTCATTTAATGCACAAACTCCCTGCAAAAGAAATTTAAAAATTGCTGGAGTTCTATTAAGTTAACATTTAGAATTATTTTTCCCTGAAGTATTATATTTTTTATATGTAGTCTTACATCTTATTGTATTTATTGCTTTCGAGAACAATCACCAACAGCTTTATTTTTTGTGTTAAGTTGAGAAAAGCAAAGCTACATTTTTCTGTCACCCTAGGATGCATTAGAATTAAAAAAAGTAGTTTCAAATTTTTAATCTGTTCAATTTGAGCTTTTAGACTATCTAAAGATATACTAATGCTGTAAACCTATAAACTTATAACTGCAGTGTAGAGTTTACCCAGTGGCGTAATGGTATGCAAGCCAAAAGTCTCGGGTTTGAAGGCAAAGGCAAAAATTTTATAATAACCACATTTTAGGCTTTTTGTGTGCTAAATATCAAGACTCACTTTTCCATCAACATAGATGTCTCTGTCGACATTCCGAGGTAAGGAACTGTTGACAATGTTTGAAAGTCGTTGAGTCTCTAACAGCACAGCGTCTGTGTAGGGCATGTCGAGATGGTCTTTGTACGTTGCTGATCTTTGGCCTATGTGTTTACAGCAAAGCAAATGTTGAAAACTACTAGTAATAATTGATTAGGTTATAAATTGAAATTAAAATTACTCGGACTGGTGCAACAGCTGTGAGTAAATAGTAATAAGAATAAGAAATATATTTTCTAATAGTTCTTTGCACCAACCAATATTATCATCAATTTCCTTTTGTACTTTCTTTAGAACATCTGGATTTTTACACAGAAACAGTAGTGCCCATCTCAGGGTAGTTGAAGTTGTCTCAGTTCCAGCATTGTATAGCTGGAAGCACAACTCAACTGTGTTTTCACCTGTAGTTAGGAATTTTAAAAAGTTGAAAGCATCAAATATATTGGTAGCATTAATTATTTTTAATCAAATGGTTCAATAAGTCTAGTAGAGTTATTCATCTTGCTAACATAGAATTGTTATAGAAAAAGCTCACACAAGTTTATAGTCGCTATCCCTGTGAGAAACCCCTGATAGAAAGGGTTTTTGTTAAAGTGGGGCTAAAGACTTATTCAGATGAGGCACAGGAGCAATTATGACTGGATGCTCTTCCTAACATCACTAATGGCCTTTGTTCGGACTCGAACCCATGACCTCGTGTTTACTAGGCAAACGCTCTAACCCCTAGATCGCCACACCCCTAGACCACCGGCTGCTCCCTAAACACAGATTTATTACAGAAGGTTATATAATTAGATATTTGTCGTCTTACAGACCTGTGAGGGCGTCCACGTTGCCCCCCTGCAGAAGGTATTGATCCACTAAGCACTGAGGCTCGCCTGCACTAAATTGCTGTCTCCTTTCTTCAATGCATTTTCTAATTGTAGGCAAACTAATCTTTTGTAGGTCTGTCCTCAGCTTCTTGACTACAGGAATGTGCTCTCCAATCAATGGCAGGTTACCCAGGAAGCTCATCTTTAAAGAGGATCGTACCAATGAGTTCAACACATTTGTAATGGCTGTAAATGCTTCATCTTCATAATCGAACCTCTTTGCAAACACTAGTTGTGATATGACATTAGCAGTGGCTTTGGGAAGGTTACTGTACATGTTTAGTGGCTGGCTAAGTGAGGGTTGGATGTAGTGCTCCATGTACTTTTCTATTTCTTCAACAATTTCTGGTTCAAAGGCAGCTTTGCCCATCCCTCTGTCTCTCAAAGTTAGCAGAGAGAATGTTCTGATTGCTTTCCAATCTGAGGTATGAGCCCATAACAGTCCTGCAACAAATCCTTTATTTATAGGATGATGTGACACACAACACACACACACAACACACACACACAACACACATACACACAACATACACACACACACACACACACACACACACACACACACACACACACACACACACACACACACACACACACACACACACACACACACACACACACACACACACACACACACACACACACACACACACACACACACACACACACACACACACACACACACACACACACACACACACACACACACACACACAAAACATACACCATCTGCCATTAAATGCCATAAATCAGGAATTACATGTTTAAGGTTTGTTAATCTATAAAAATGCTACACAGGCTAAAATACAGTTTTTTAAAAACTTACCTCTTTCCTTTTTGCCAGGAAAGAACTTCTGAAAGGTCATGGAACGAGAACTCGTGTGTTCGGCTAACGATATTAAGATGTGATGCAGATTGTCGTACCCCGAGATGACAACTCTTGTGTATCCACCCAACCTCATAGTGAAAACCTATAAGTGTATGGCATATATCAAAAAAGAAATATTGGTGTTGCTATACATTGCTACAATGTATACCAACCATGCATTTATCTATCTACCAACTGATAAATGTAGGATTGGTGTGTTATTATTCATGTATTAACAAATAATAGAATACAAATTGTCATTTAATTTACGCTGCGAATTCTGTTTACCACATACATTCGACAGAACAAAATTACTACATTTCTTTTGCCTTTTTTTAACAAATTTCTAGCAAATTCTCTGCCAACTAGCAATACTAAAAGACACTCGCACTGCCTAGTTTATTAATTAAAAAGATCGTTTTATTTAATTATGCATACCTCTCCGTACATCTCCCTATACTTATTGCAGAACTTTACAAGTGAACCAGCAAGGACTATCTGTGGAAGATTTCCAATTACAGGAAAGGCAAATGGGCCAGGTGGGAGTTTCTCTCTCTTTTTGCGAAGGTAGAAAATCAAGAGTAGAGCTGCGACTCCGGTCATCACTGCAGTTGAGTTGTAACTCACTTCTATTCCAAAATACTCCATGCTTTTTAGGCTTCAAATAACACTAAATGAGAATGTTTTCAAATGAAGTATAGGCCTATATATAAAAGAAAACAACTCCTTTGTTGTGAAGGCTAAAACAAACTTATTGCGTGCAGCATTAATTTAGTCATTGCTAATCGGATAAAGAATATACATTGCAAATAAGGTGCTAATTTGAGGCAGTAGCAATACTATTACGAAATTTCTTTTCAACAAAGTTTTTAAAATCTTACCTCTAGATAAAGCTTTTCTATTGTAGAAAATAGACTGCTAAATGTTTCAAGGTTTTCAACTGTTACAATGTTGTATGATTACTAACATAGCAATGACATGCTGGGTACTGCTTTCCAAGTACTATAAAATAATCAGAAACAATTATATAATGATAGTGATAAACTATTAGGCTCTGTTCCATGTTTTCTATTTGCTTTGTACCAAAGAGCTTTGGTCCACAGACTAACATGTTTGCATTATAATGATATTGTTAATAACTGGCACAGATTCTAGTTATGATGGTGATTTCCAGGGTACAAGTTTAAAATATAGAATATAGTTTATCAATTCATTTATCTTTTAGAAGATACTATAAGGTCATAATGTAGAAGGTAATTTCATGGCATGTACATGTATTCAACTCTATTTTTTGAATAATAAAGCTCAATATTTTATAGAAAGCAATCTTAAGAATATAGCTTAAACCTTGTCATTTTATTATCATACTTTACAAGTTTTTTTGAAAAATATAATGTTGAAAATATATAGCCGTCATTCTTGCGAGAATCCCGGATGGCAAGAGTTTCTGAGTGAGCTGATGCTATGTGCCTTCTATCGAAATAACAACATGGTTTGAGAGCTTTTGCTGTGGCACATGAGTAATGGTATGTCCTTCATGACATCATCAAGGCAGGAGCTCAAACTCCTAAACTTTTTCATTAACCAGTGTGCTCTGATCACCAGACCATGACCGTTCCTATATAAAAGTGTGATATCCAGTCTTGCAGCAATTTCAGGTTAAGTTAATATTGCCTCAAATTAGGCAATTATAGATATTAAAAATTCTTTTGTTAAGATAGTTTCGTTTTAATTTTACGGATTTGCTAAATAGTGTCTATTATACAGAAACAAAACAAGAAATTAGTAAATATTCTTCTACTTGCTTGGTAACCTTCAACATTTTTCAATGTTATTAGCCTGTGATTGTGGTTTAAAATATTCAAATAAAAAATGACAAATTTCCGTATTAAAACAATTTTATTGCAATATTCCTAATGGTGGCCAAACATTTGAGCTTATGAGCACATGTAAAAGAAGTGCTTTTAAATTTCTTTTGACATCAAAAATTTGTTTACCACATTTTTAATATTTGCCATTATTTTAGTTTTTTTAGCATATAATTAGTAAGATATATTGATTTAAAATAATAACGATAAAATAATTAACTCATTTTATTATATTATATTATAATATATATTTTAGATTGAGCTATGGCTATGACATAATGACTAGCCTTATCCTGTGAAAAGCTCATTTTTGTGTATAGCATTTCCAGTCTGAGACCACACCAGTGCAGGTACAACAACTCCTTTTGAAACCCTCAAATTAATCAAATACACTTAGAGATATTAGAATATTTTCCACTGCTAACGCTTCAATGTTGCATTATTAGGAGTTGTGGCCCCTAATTATTGAATGCATTTTCTACAAAATTATTTATAATATCTAATGATTAGCATAATATATAAATCAATATAATAGTATAATAAATGTAATAAACTAAACATAATATTTTTATTATGTCAGCATTTATGCGTCATAGAGAGAACAGGGTATGTGATAATTTTGCTTAATAATATAAAGCTATACAGTATAAATACTTACTATAATAGTATAGAAGATAAACTGGAGCAATACCAGCAACATGTATAGTATCAGTAGAGATAAAGAAGCAATTTCAGTTATTTTAAAAAACAACTATCATGTCCTACAGGTGTTAATAAATTATATACTTTTTGTAATAACACAAGTATGGCCGCAAAATTTTTCACATAATTGTTGTATATTGGTATATCACATCAACAATTATAACATTATAGTGAAAACAGAATCTTTAAGATATTATTCATCATCAATTAGAAATATGTATGATATACAATAGTATATAGCAATAAAGAAGACAATTCCAAAATGAGATGCAAATGCCTCTCTATGCAATGCTAAAATCATTCAGGTGTAGTATTGAACAATTTTAATAGCTTTAAGCTTTTTTATCAGTTTTTGTATAAGGGTTGGAATTAAAAAAAAGAAAAATTATTCTGCTATATTTCTCATCTAACGCACAGGCTTATTTTCTGCACCTATAGGGTTAGTCTGGTTGCTACGGTTTCGAAAAATTTATACCAGCTGGCATTCTGCCAGGTTTCATCGCCTCTAAAGTCTGACCCAGTGATGCAATTTGCAGGTCATAAATCAAAGCCTTTTTTATGCATTGTCATTACGTTTCATGTAAAGGTTGTAACCACAAAATATAGTAGTATATTGTGGAATCTTGAGTCAAAGGTTTAAGTTGTGAAATATAATCCCGCCTTATAAAGCATTATACTTACCTTTGTGCTTCCTTGTATAAAACTACTTAGTGAATTGTGTAAATGAAGTTGAAGGATATATTATATAGATGAGACTGCCAAGCTGAGGCTTGTATAAACGTCACAGGTGAATAGCTAGTAGTTTAGCTTGACACTTCAGAAAGTAACTTCTATTGCCACTGCTAGCCTGGTTATACAGACAGCGCATACAGCTTATCTTCTTCTGCATATATAGGTAAGCTTTCTTATAGGTACGTTTGTTTTAGCTTAGGCTTCCAGTTATTAAGTTAATAAAGGTGTGTTTTATGTCTCCTTTTTAGAAATTTTTTTTATTAAAGCGCGGAGTTTCCTCCCAGAGAGAGAGCAGGCAAATTCCTATAGGCTATATTTATTCTAATTTCTTAAAACTCTAATGGTATCTTGATAAATTTTAGTTGGGGTTTTTACTTTACATTCAACTTTCAATCAAGCTATACTTTTAGTTTAAAAGCATTTTAGTGTTGCTAGTGAATACATCAACAAATATAACTATTGTGCAACTTTTTTCCATAATAATATATTCAATAACTAAGAGAAATAGAAATGTCCTTAATAATTATGGTTCAGTTGAACTGATACTTATATTCTGAGTATAGCAAAATTTAGCAAACTAGTGGTGTATGTTTGAGGCCCAGGACACACCCCCCCCTTCCCAAGCATGCAACACAATCTCATGCCATAGTATTGCATGCTTGGTACAGGGTAATATAAACAGCCACACTGATTTATTAGGAGGTAGAAAATGTGACCAGATGAATTTGGTCGTGTATAGCATACGTATCCTGTATATAGAAGCAGAGGTTTATGATAGTATTATTGTATAATGTGTAAACTGGTAAATTGTAAATTGGTTTGTGCAGGTATATGACAATGACGGTGCACTTTAATGTTGCAAAACCTCTCCCCACCTTTTTTGGCTATGCATAGCTAGAATTATCACATGCAATTGCCCTGCATATAGTAACTTTTAATGAATTTTGAGCAAACTTTAATTTTTGGTCATAATTTACTTATGTGTACTAAACGAAGTAAAATGACCCTTATGCCTCTTATGAAATAGTCTCATAGGTGTATATGTGAGTTCACAGGCTATGTGTGTGAGTGAGTCCACAGGTCAGGTATGACCGGGTGACTGAATCTCATACTGTGTCTTAAATCATATTCTTCTCTTCATTATCTTTCCGTCTCACAGTAACTGATCCTAATACTATAACCTGTTATCTTGTACATTATCTGCAGCAGACAATCTGTAGCTAACTGAGTCACTGTACAATGCATTGTTTCTCTTCTTATCAAATGTCACACCACTTTCAACTGCTTCTCAGCATGCTGATCAGTCTTTTAATCCATGGCCTCTCCTATAGGTTGTTATCTTAAATCACGTGCCCATGTCTTCATATTGTGTGTACACTACACAAGATAACCTAAAAAAGATAAAGCTTAGCGTAGCTATATCACATAGAAATAGCTTGTAAAAAATGCAAGTTATGTAAATACATATTTACCATGAATGAGTGACTATTGATAACTAGCAATGGTGTTATGCTTATATTAAACTCAGAAGCTTAAAGCCATACTACTTCATAAAAACTCAACTGCTACTTCTTCATGAAAGAGCTGTCATAAACTATCTTTTGTTTCCCTAAAAATATACTTCTTTAATTTAAAAGTTCAGTTCAATTTAGTTCTATTAATACTTAAAAGAAAATAATTGATTTCGTACAACTTTCAAATTCTATAAGATGTTTTTAGAAAAGGATGCTTTGTTGTGCTCTTCTTTGTAAACATTGTTTACTGTCAAATTGGTAGTTGAACTGGTTTTCAATAGTGAATACCAGCACGTGAGGTTATTAATAGATTCCCCAGCACGTGAGCTTTACAAACAGTAAGGTAATACTTCCTACTGGATAAACTTTAGCCAATCAGGATGCCATCTTATATACTAATACAATGTTCCGCTAGTGACTAGGGTTTAACTCGTAGCTGAACATGCTAGCACCAGCAAAATTTTAGCTCTTAAAAAGTTAAGCCTAGATTGGCTGTTACACAAAGGTTTTAAAACTATAATCAGAAAGTGAACTGCAGTATTATTTCAGTGGTATCCAAGGTTTAGTATCCAAACCACCATACTGTTGAAAAAAGGAGTTATGGAGCCATTGACTAAAAGCTACACAAGCTCTTATGATTCTCAACACCCTCTTAGAGAAGATCTCACTTTGTATAAAGTGTTTGAAGAAGCCAGAGGAAAAGGTCTTGTTGGAGAAATTCATAATTTAGAAACCAACACCAGAATATCAACTGAAGAAGTGTTTGCTAAGGTATGGGTTATATTTTAGTTGAGCAGAATTTTCTAATACCCATCTTTATTTGCACAGTTGTATAATAAAAAGATAATAATAATTAGATAATTCTATAATTGCTTATTGCTGTAATGTTATGTTGCAGGCTGACCAATATGCAAAGGGTTTGTTAGCCTGTGGTTGTGTACCTGGTAAAGATGCCTTGTGTTCAATGGGTGTTTCTTCCTTGGAACCAATTTCGCTCTTTGTTGCTGCAGCTTCTATTGGAGTTGGATTTGGGGTATTTAGCTTTATTACTCTATTTTATTACTCCATAACTCTAGACTTTGCTAAGTGTTATGCCAAAAGTCTTTATGCTGAGATTTCATTACAATAGTAATGTACAAGCTTATTCACACTAAAAGGGACACTTCAAAGACACACTACTTTACTAAACAGTAACAGCTTACTGCATCAGGTTATTGTAGACTAATAAATCATATTATGTAAAGAAGCTGTAAATAAAATATAGATCAACATAAATAAAAGTATTCTGTAACTTACAGAAGCCATACATTTACACTCCAAGAGAGCAATGTATAATCAATGTGGTGTCAGCCTTGGAGCCGAAAGTCATCGTTGTTGGTGAAGCTGATTATGGAGATACTTTCTCTGCTCTGGTGACTCTGTTTGATGATTGTGAGACTCCGACATGTTCTAAGTATGTGTCAATATTTCTATTGTATGGTACAGAGGCTATGTGATATTATATATCTTACATCATATATTCAAAGTGTATAAACTATTTCTACTAGTTCAGTGTCTGTATAATATATTATACTTATAGATTACCTACAGTGAAGCACGTCTTCTATGATCACACACATAAAGATAGATCACCTTCACACAAGTTTCTAAATAATCTAGACAAACTGATTGAGATGGGAAAAGTCATCACTGATGAACAGCTGGCAGTGGCTAAAAGCAGCGTTCAGCCAGACCATGACCTGTTCTACACCTTTTCATCGGTAAGAAAGTAGCATTTCCCGCTCCGGAATATCACCAACTTTTGGCTTATAAAACTGCTTCATTATCACATAATGTTCCTGACAGAAAACCTCTCTTCAAAAATAATTCTATAGTAGTAAATTTGAAGCTTTAAAGTTGCTTGTAGATATTAAAGTGTAAAATTTGGAAGCATGCATTAGTGATTTACTGAGTGTGTAGTGTTGACTTTACAACTCTACCTAAAGTACTAGGTAAATCATTTACACCAAGTCTGTATTCCAAGTCACAATTTCAAGTCATGCAGTCTTAGTCAAGTAAGATTAAGTCACGGTGTCAAGTCACACAGCGCTAATCAGAACAAGCTCAAGTCACAGTTTCAAGTCGCTCAGTCTCAGCCTGAGTCTCAATTCGTAAGCTCAAATCTCAGTCTCAATCTTTATACCCAAGTTGGTTAGAAAGCTAAGTCAATAATTGCAATAATAAACCCTGCTTAGATGATATTAATACTTCTTTGTAACTACGTATGTGTTATCATATTATTGTAATACAAGAGTGTCACAGTGGTATGCAGTGTTAGTGTCTAGCCTAGTGACATTTCTCCCTAGAGATAACTAGCCCATCAGGTAGATTAATTATATGATGTCATACAGCTGTTCCTTTTTATCTAAATCTTGACAACTACTTTCATTTACAGACTTCCTTTTGTATTTGATGAGATATTCATCTAGGATACAATACAACTACAATGTTGTATACACTGTGATAATATACAATATAACTACAATATTGTATATACTGTGCTAATATAGAATATAACTACAATATTGTATATATACTGTGTTACAGGGAAGCACTGGCAAACCCAAGTGTATAGTACACACAAATGTTGGACTGGCGAATGACATACTACTTCTGCCAGATTCTAGTGGAGTAAGTACTCACTACTAACCATGGTTATGATAAATTAATAGAGTTGAAAAATACTTTGTCAATGAACTCCCTTAAACCGAGTACTTGTATTGTTTTAAATCAGACAGGTTGATGGATTCTATGCTCTGCATCTTTTACCTGAGGCATTAAGCTGTGGGTTATCAAATCCTGCAATAACGGGCGTTTCTTATATTTTTCTTTTCTATTAGGATTTCTTATAGGTTACTATTCTATAACTCCTTATTCTATTTATTACACTTTTACACTGAATTACCTATATCAGTTATAACTGGGATAGAAGCAAATCTGTTTTTCCAGTAGAACCAATATTTATTTTGCTAAATATTTCGCTGATAATTTTTTCTCTATTAAATAGTATAGCCACCATTTGAGCACGATTTTACAATAACAATTGCTTGGGGTTGATTTCTTTTCACTTTGTCTTAAAAGTTCTTACGAGACTGATAGAGTCAATGTAATCAGTTGACTCGAACTATTGCAGAGATATTTTTGCCACTGAACTTAACCTTGAACCTTTGCTAATTGAGTGAAATATAGAATAAATTTCTATACACTGCAGGATTAGAAAATGTATTTTAATTTATTGATAAAATAATTTACTGATCAATTTTAGAAAACTATTTAATAAACTGACAAATCAGTAATTTTATTCTTTAGCAAATCTACTTGATAAAACTAATCAATATCAAAATCTAATTAATCAATCTTGTAAACTTCCATTATCGCACAAATAAAAAGTTGGTGTATTCTCACCACAGAGTTGTTTGTGAGTTAGAAGTGGGTCTAAGATAATGATGATTGATGTTGACTGGGTCGGTGACCTATTAAAATAGTAGGATTATGTGGGTCAACCTGAGGGCGAGAGTCATAAAACACAATTAATCTCTTTTGTGAGTATTAGGTAAATTGATTTAATCTTTTGAGTCTAGAGACTTAGTGACTCACTTGAGTGAATATTTTATCCGTCATGTGACATCTTGGGATATCATGTGACATCTTGTGATATAATGTTATATCTTATGACAATTTTTTGGGTATCATTTAAAAAAAAATATGTCAGTAAAAAAATATTAAATAAAAAAGGCTTTAATTGATGCCTAGTTGAAATTTTGAAAATAAATGACCCATTTGTAAGCCACTATTTACTCAAACCTCTGTTACATTGTAATCTATTAAGCTATTAAATTTCGTTTCATATTTTTACTAGCCGGCATTAACGATGAATCCAAGCATGGATGAAACCAGCAGCTTTGCGTTTGTAGTCGGCATATTAGCAGGAAAGACGGTGAAGCTTATACTCAGCATGCAGATTACACCTGAAAACGCTGTTGAAAAGACAGGAATGCTTCCTGATGTGATACTCAATGAAAAGTAAGGAACAGGAAGTTATATAAGGTGGCAGGGAAGATTATTAAGAATGAAATATGTTAACCTTTATACCTGAACTACAGCTACTGGAAATTTATTTCCCTCCTATATTTTTCTGTACAAATTCATTTGCCAGAGTCTATTTCATTTGAAGAATGTTTCCTTTTACTTTCTAGGATTGAGACTCTAGGAATGGGAGGACAACTTGTACAACTGATAGCTCATCATATGAAGAAGAAGGGAAATGTCGAGGTTTCACATCTCAAGTACATATTGTATGGTGGACAAGTCGTGACGAGGCAGTTTAAAGAAAATATCAAAGCTGTGTTTGGTGAAAAACATATTGTAAGTTATTAAATAATTTTAGAGCTAATTACATGAAGTTTTCCAATGCCTATTTTGCGGCATATTTAATTTATATGATTTTAGGTAAAAATGGCGCAGATAATAATGGCACAAATGGAAAAGTAGGCAAAAATGGCACAATTGCTGCTAAATTTTCTCAAACCCTAAACCTAAACCCCGGCCATCCTCTACTCCAAACCCTAATATTAAAAATGTGCAATTTTTACCTAATTTTCTATTTGTGCCATTGTTGCCTGTGTCATTATTGCCAGTCACCAATTTACAATATTAGCTAGTTGTTACAGTACTATTTATAGGCAGTATATGGAATGTCTGAAGTGGCCATAGTCAGTTTGGCCACCACTGAGGATGGGCCCGAATATGAAGAAGCAAGGCTAGATGGCAAACTCTACATAAAATCTAACCTTGAGGTATAGAATACTATACCGTATCTTCATTTGTTCTGAATCAACTGACATTTTATAATCAGTACCCTACATCTATATGAAACGCTTGCACTTTGCAAAATTGTGTTTCCAGTAGTTACGATGGACAGTTGCTTACATAAGCTGGTGTAATACTGCATGGTTTAGTAATTTATATTGAGATGTTAGCAGATATGTATCTGTGCACTTTATCAGGGGTGAATATAGACTGATCCCATTGCTGCCTGGTAAATGATGCATACAGCTCAAGCTCTGCATGTTTTCACTACATGTTTTGGCTAGTTATATCACAGCTGCCAGGATTTAAAAATTTCTATAATTTAAAAAAATAAATTATTTACACTTTTTAAAATTCTTTTTTATGCTAATGTATCTGCAAATAAAGTTCCTTCAATTTTGAAATTGTTGAAAATGTCTACATAATTTTTCATTTATAAATATTCCAATTTGCAACTTAGAACAATACATTCTTCTGCATATGCAATATACTTGTCGCTAGAACTGTGAAAATGTAAAGCTTCTTTGATCAAGGCCTTATCTACGATAATATATAGCCTATTATGTTAATTTCACAAAAATTATAATGAAGTACACTGTTGCATTTTACAGATACGGCTTGTAGATCAGCACAGTGAGATTGTTGATATCGGAGAAGAGGGGGAGCTGGAAGTTAAAACTTATAGCTCTTTCAAAGAGTATAAAGGAATGGAAGAAAAGACACATGCAACATTCACTAAAGATGGATTTGTTAAAACTGGGTAAATACTATAAATATTATGACTATATTATACATTTTTATTTTTCTTAACTGAAGTAGTTTTCGAAATGTTGATAAATCAGCACATAAATTGATGCAAAGGTTGCTTTTTGTTACAAACTATTCAGTTAAAATATTCCAGATGTCCACATTCTAAATATCTTTAAAATTAAATATATTAATATTTGCAGCTAGAATACAATAAAGGATATCATTGAATTTTTAAAAATGAATTTTATTGCACTCAACCAGTTCAAATAAGTGATGAAAGTTTAAAAAATCTATAGTTGAACATTATATAGGGTGATATGGGTTATACTATTTCAATTGCAAAAAGAGCTTGTTTGAAATTACATCTGTTATATTTTAACACCAAGAAGTGTATGTTTAACAATAAGAAAGCATAAAATAATAATTTTTATAGCCAGCACTATACCCTCTATCAACACCATGCATGCTATTGAGTGTAAATAATTTTAGTGTATGCAGTCTACGCAGCAAGCAGGGCTCTATAGTGCAAGGTAGCAGTAGGCTTTTCTATTTTCGTAATGAATTTCATATGGTTGATACAAGCTTGTTATCAGCAAAGTGTTAAAACTGCATGCCTTATAGCAAATCGATAAATATTTGAACATTTTGTAGTCTAAATAACTTTTGAGTAGATAACATTATCATTTATTATGTGTAAGAGAAGGTGTTTACACTGGCATTGTTTCTTTTAAGTCATTGTTATTTATCTATTGAGAAACGTCCTTTTGCTACTTATTCTCTGACAATTATAAGTCCAGCAGCTAACTTTGATCAATGAAAACTGTAATATTTAAACACTATAGTAAAAACTATGTTATCAATTCTATCAGCTAAGATTAACATCTCCCATAGGCAGCCAATTGTTTCCATGACAACCTTGACAACAACGCTGATGTGCAATCTTATTTAATCTGCAGAGATGTAGCTGTAATGTTTGCTGACGGATCTCACCATATCAGAGGGCGGGCTACGGATGCCTTCAGGTTTAAGATCATGGCCAAAGCATTTTATCCGGGACCTATTGAAGATATTCTTGTTCAATTTCCAGGAGTGACTAACGCTGTGGTAAGAGACTATCTCTGAATAAATTTTGATTTTTATTCATGCAGGGGTTTTGTTGCTGTGGTTCTCAATGCAGCTGCTTTAAGTTGCGGGTAGGCAACTTCATGTACCTTAATCAATGTATATCTACTAGATCTTGAATCTTTCCATTCAATGTTAAGTTGTTCTATAAGCAGCTCCAGGTTGGGGGTGATTAAGTGCGGTAGTTTGTGATTCTTGAGTTTGGAGTTGGGGGTTTAAGTTGGAACTTGAAACCTGAAAAAATTCCAAACTATTGCACTCGGTCACCCTCAACTAGGAGCTTCTTATAGAATGATGTTTGTATTTCATCACTGAGTTCACACAGTATATGCTAGTATATGCCATCACTCACTTTTCATTGAAATTAATTGTTATCATTGTTCATTTTATATAATTATATATATATATATATATATATATATATATATATATATATATATATATATATATATATATATATATATATATATTTGGTATTGATACAATTTTGGATATAAAAATAAACTTAGATCTTCATATTATTGACTACAATATTGTAGTCAATAATATGAAGATCTAAGTTTATTTTTATATCCAAAATTGTATCAATACCAAATATAAGTACTCTATTTTTCGAAATATTGAGTTCTTTTGATTCATTTTTAATTATAAAAACTACACTATATATATATATATATATATATATATATATATATATATATATATATATAGCAAAATAAGGTAGGTTGTATTTTCATTATTGCAATAAACCTCTGCTGTAGGTATCAGTTGCCCTGACTAATGACGCATACGGAGATGAAGTTACATATTGCATCAGGTATTACGTTGATAATATAATTAATATAATAATATAATGTAAAAATATAATATATTAATATAATAAAATAATATTATATTAATATAGGATATTATTATAATAATGTAAGTATTATAATTTAATGCATTAGTTTAATTAATGTAGTAATATATAATATGTTGATATAATATTTTGATATAATGTATTAATATAATACTACAATGTATTAATATATTGATACATTGTTATTATAAGGATTTTTCTAAATACAGTCTGAGACGAATGTGCAGTAACGTATCTTCTAGTTCAGCATATAATATGAGACTGATAGCCTTTCAACTGACAAATATATTTTATAACTACTCTTTTATGTTACTATAAGCACTCTAGTTCTCAGTGCATGGAAACTAAACCTTCAGATTTTTATAAAAAATAAAGTTTATGTACGAAAACAATTTCAATGTTAGTCTTATACTTTATAATTTATTAGAATGTTTTGTTGTATTCCAGTATGGGTGAGAGTGTTCCAATACCTTCTGAACAAGATTTGCTTGATTTTATGAAGAAGAAAGGAGTTAGTACTTTGTTTATAATTATATTTGAATTGAGGCATTAAAATAAAACATGCTAATTTTTTTTTATTTTTGCAGACAATGTTTTATTGTAGTTATATTTAAGTTATTGTATTTATAACCATAATCCTAAGCTTTTGATTTTAATGTGTTTTGACATAAAATTAGTTTTTCCCTTATAGCTTAAAGTCTGCTATGATTTTATTTAAACTATAACCAACACGAGTGGTTTTTTTAGTAATTAGAAAAAAAATATTGATCGTGTTTAGGAAAAGAGCTAGTGGAGCAGAAATTTCAAAGATTTTAAATTTGCGAGTTCACCATTTCTCATCAGAGCAAATTAACCACAGAATTTTTCAAAATTTTCAAGTGACAATTGTAAAAACGGAAATTAATACTTTACACCTTGAGCTTATTTTAACTTGACTGAAATAATTTGAATTTGAATTGTTGTTACAGATTGACAAACATCAGATGCCCGCTAGGATTCTGTACTTTGATTTGTTTCCTTCCACACCAAACAGTAGAAAAGTAAGAGTTATCTCTACATGCTGCGTAATGTATAAAATTATTAAAATAATCTGAATTTAGTAGTTGTCTTACCATAACTAAATATGTTGTCATTTAGATAAGTAAACCTGGAGTGAAAGAAGAAATAATGAAAAGAGTGGAGGCTGATCCCAATGCAGGCATAACCCAGTGGTATAAGAAGTTATGTGACACAGTTACTAATGGGTTTGAATAATATAAAGGACTTTTCCATCATCCTATTCCATTTATACAAAAACATGTTATACAAAAGTATTATTTTGTTATCGTATCATCTTGTTGCAAGATGAAAATATTATTTTAGTACCTCAGCTAAAACTATTAAATGTTTCTTTTTCAATTTTATTGATAATTTTATACTAAATAATAAAACAATTAAAGCTGTTGTTATATAAATGTTCAGCAGCAACAATAAAATATTCATAAGATCAATAATATTGATATATAGAGGTAGTAAAAATTATATATATAATTTGCGTAATACAAAATATATTTTACAATTGGTTGCTCGCAATACATTTTTCAGCATAATTGAGTTTACCCTAAATTTTAATCTCCTAAATTGTGTGCACCGCTATACTAAATTTACATTTAAATTTGATTTATAAATTTTAAACACTGCATCAAACCTGCCATTTTTATTAAATTAAATTTAATTTAATCGAATTTAATTTGCAAATTAGTGTCACCAGCTTTAAATTTACACAATATTTAAAAATCCAACTCACCATAATTAAAAATTGATCAAGAAGATTATGTTTTACTTGCTATAGATAGTTTATCTGTTGTTGCAAGAAAAACTGTATTCAATGCACTACAACTGAGTTAAAGAGTAGAAAAGTAAGAGTATGGTGGCACTTAGTGAGTCCAACTGAGTGGCTGCAGATTCCAACTGAGGAGGGCGGTTACACAGGTCTGTGCTGCACTCACAGTACTCGTGCACTAAATTCTCTTCAAATCGGGCAGGAGTTGTCTTGCAGTTCTCATCTAGTGCTGACGGGAGAATACAACCCCTGCAGTCAAAACGTTGAAAACATGAAAAGTATTTCAATTTGATAAAAAAGTAGCAACTAAATTATTTTTGTTACTGGTTGATTTTAAAAGATCATGCATGAATGTGTAGATAAAGCTTGTATGCACATTTAATCTTAATTTTTGATTTCCAAAGTTATAAAAAACATGTTTGACAGTTGTCTTGGAAACTACAGAATAATGTGAAATAATTAATGCAGATAAAGATTCTGCAAGGATTTATATAAATTTAAGTAAAAAAATAACGTTTAGTGTATGGAAATTCGCTACATTTTAAATTTGCACATAATCTAAGAATTAGATAATATAAAATTATTAGTATAAGAAATCAAAGGAAGTACCTAATAATACTAGTAGGAATCATCTCCCCTTCAGATGTGTTGTAGGTTCTAGTAGTGAAACAAGCCGTATTGTGTTCAGAGCAGTGGGTCACATAAGGCTGCAAGGTAGTCAAAATGTCAGCATAAATTATAAATTTCATTCTATATAGCATTCCGCTATGAATAGTAATTTTATTTTTACCTAACTTTTTGCTGGGGCATTTGCAGAAGCCCGATGCTATGATGCAGCATGAGTATTACAGGCTATACACCTCAGTTAATCTGTATTGAGCAAATCAGTTCTTGCAGTGAATTAGAGTTTCATATAAAATACAATGCAAGACGGAAGTCAACGTAAAACCTCTCCAAGTTTAACACGATCGATGATGATCATGTTAGTAGCCATAATAGCTCTGTTGCCAACAACACATATTATAGGTTGCATAATTCTGATATACTTTCTAGCTGGATTTTAGATAAAATCACAGTTGCTGATAAAATCATTATGACTCAACATGAATCGTCATGATCCTATAGAGAGTTGTTTACAATTAAATGAGTTCTCAGCGTACAAAGTGCAAATAATCTTGCTATTTAGCAGCTTTCACTTTGATGAACATAAAAGAGAAGCAATTTATATTATTGTTTTAGCAAACCATACAAATATATGTTTACATTGGACTGCATCAGCTATAAAGACTGCAGTATTTGAAAGCTAAAACAAGTAATTGTGCAACGTTATGCATCTATTTACACTTAACTAGATATAATGTATAGCAGTATTCTAATTTTTGTTGGAATTAAATGTGAACTTTGAGAAAAGTAGTTTTGACATGTTATACACAAGTATTTATCCATGTATTTGTAGAGCTCACAATACTTTATGTGCTGCGCATTTTAATTAGTAGATGTAAAGTAAAATAAACAGGCATACCAAAAGCTTTTTCCCATCCCAGCAGTCCAGGTTTTCACTGTCTGAACGAGCATTGCAGTGAAAGCATTTTCGGCTCAGAATGCCTACAAAGTGTAACACACAGCATAGAAATGAGATGTTAAGAATATTTTCATGTACACAACAAGCTATATATAAGGTTTGTAAATAATGTACATATATAAAGTTCTCGACAAACTTTGAAGTTAATATCTTTCATTAATTCTTGTATTTTTCGAACATGCTTTGGTAAAACTGCAAGTAACAATCATGACTTTTCAAATGAAGGAGGACAGCTTATATACCAACAACTATGATTATGTTTTTAACAAAAAAATGTACTGAAATCGCAAAAAATCAATAATAACTTGTAAAATTATTCAAAGATAAAGCAATACTTAGTTATAAACTCACCTTCAATAAAGAAGAACATGTTAATCAAAGTTAAAAGATGCCAGTGTTTTGTAAAACTCATTATATACTCCTGACTTTGCTCTTCTATTTCTATACTTTTTATTCTGTTCCTCTAATCCTGTTCTATTTCTATACACATCTGATTCTGTATACATAGAATACTGTACAGTTTAATTTGTTAGTCTTTATGTATCCAACAGCTGCAAAACCTGACCTTGTTGTCCGAACACTCCATCAGCCTGAATAACTGTTTCTTACCAATAACATCAGGTTATGAGTAACTTGGCTAGACGTGTATAGGGTTGAGATAAATGCCAGTCATTGCCCAAAGCCTATGCTAACATTATTAGAAAGACCAGGTTATGGTTGGCAGTTTTCCTTGTTTTGTTTGCAATATCCTATTAGATGATGCTATCTTTGCACAGTGTGTGTCAGTTGACCTAAGGGTTTGATTTGATAACATCTAACTGTCTAAACAGTTTTTATATAAAAATATGTTTTTTTCTGTATGCAGTAGCTGTCCTATAGTAGCTATAAGTAAATATACTGAATGTAAAGAAATTACAAATTTAATTAATATTGCAGCAGCATATTTTTATGTTTAATTATATATACATAATATTACATTCTTAATAATAAAAATTTGCATACGAACAGCTTTTTATATATTAAAATAATAAGATGAGAAGCTGAAAATTTTGTCAACTGTGAAAGCTTAAATATAATATTCATATAAAGCGTACTAGTTTTGATAACTAACAGTTGCAAAGTTTTTATCTTTATAATATACACAAATAGCATGTTAGCTGCTAAAAATCTGACAGCATCTGAAAGCATGAAATCATTAATTTTTGCATAAAACTAATGCTTTCGATTTTCTTTACAACTTCTGTTATATTTGCTGTATTATCAAATGTAGCTGTAGTGCTTTCATATCGTATGCAGGGGCTTTATATTATACCAGTATTACAGCAAAGATTTATTTCACAAGTAGCAAGGTTGTATATTTTATTCTTCATGCATATATTATACTGTTACAGTCGCAGTAATATATTATTGCTACATGCATTAATATATTGATAGAGACAATAAATACTGCTACAGACACAGTAATATATTGATACAGGTATAGTAATGTATTAGCACAGGCATAACAGAAAAAACAGCTTCTTATTGCATTGGTTTTAAATTATAGAAGTTAGCATATAATTTAGTTATATCCTGATATATAGTGTCCAGCATTACCTACTCTAGTTATTACAAACTAGCATCACTATTTTTATATATAGGCGATACACTATAGATGAAAGTTTATAGCTGTCAGCATTGCCTGAGCAATAATGGGATGTTTATAATCAAAGCTTTTCTTCAAACCCACTAGTAACTGTCTCACATAACTTCTTATACCACTGGGTTATGCCTGCATTGGGATCAGCCTCCACTCTTTTCATTATTTCTTCTTTCACTCCAGGTTTACTTATCTAAATGACAGATTCAATCATGGTAAGACAACTACTACCGTTATATTCTTTTAGAGTATTCACAAACTATGAGTAAGCAATTCTCACCTTCCTGCTATTTTGAGTAGAAGGAAACTTATCAAAGTATAAGATTCTGGCAGGCATCTGATGTTTATCCATCTGTAAGAATTTTTATAAAGTATTAAAATTCGTACGGAATGAAAAGAGAAGCAATTCAGTCTATAAATACATTATTACATGGTTAATGATGCCTGGCCATACTGGCTGACGTGTGACCATGGGGTTTGTGGTGGTGTCTAAGCTCAGCATAAACATGTGTGATTTCTAAATCAAATACTAACAGTTCCTTGTATGATCAAAACCCAAGTTGTAAATTAAATTTATGTAGTTTAAGGCTTCATAATAAAATTGATTTAATTAGTTTCACTTGACTAGTTTTTTTCTATAAAAAAAAACATATATAAATAAACTCTCCGGGTCCTAAACTAGTGTTTGTATGTTACAATTATTTGTGGTACACATTTTATTGGGAATAATTGTGGTGGGTGGCAAGAAACAAATTTTTAATGTGTAGTGCATAGTAAAAGTTAAATTTGTATTATACATTGCATTCTGACAGTGCAACTATATATTATTATATAATGCCCATATTTTTTATTCTTACAACTGAGAGTTGTGCCCCCACGCCCTTTTTTGTACATCATGATAATCATATTATTGAATTTGATGAAGCAATTTTAACTTACTCCTTTGCTTTTTATAAATGTTAGGAGTTCATCTTCAGTGGGCTGTTTGACGCTTTCATCTATGCTAAAACAGATGTATATAATAATTGGGATTGCTGTTTGTAAATAGGACGTCGTAGTTTACAAGGAAATGCTATTAGGTGATATTTTCATTGTGTAAAAGTTAACAAACTTATTATAAATTATAGATTATTATCTGAAGATTTATTTTTGAGGCCTTTCACAGCATGCTGATCAATTTTTTAAATGCAAAATATACATACATATAGTTAAACTAAGTTCTTATATTACAAATACCAATTTAAAAAGTGTGAAGACTTTCTTTAAATCTTTTTCAACGAAGTTAGTAGAGTTGCAATAAATAAGGACTAGAGTTAGAATAGAGACTAGAGTTAGAATAGAGGCTAGAGTTTGAATAGAGACTAGAGTTAGAATAGAGGCTAGAGTTAGAATAGAGGCTAGAGTTAGAATAGAGACTAGAGTTTGAATAGAGACTAGAGTTAGAATAGAAGCTAGAGTTAGTTTAGGGACTAGAGTTAGAATAGAGGCTAGAGTTAGAATAGGGACTAGAGTTAGAATAGAGACTAGAGTTAGAATAGGGAATATAGAGTTAAAATAGAGACTAGAGTTAGAATAGAGACTAGAGTTAGAATAGAGGCTAGAGTTAGAATAGGGACTAGAGTTAGAATAGAGGCTAGAGTTAGAATAGAGACTAGAGTTTGAATAGAGACTAGAGTTAGAATAGAAGCTAGAGTTAGTTTAGGGACTAGAGTTAGAATAGAGGCTAGAGTTAGAATAGAGGCTACCTGATGCAGTAAGTCACCTCATCTCCATATGCGTCATTATTGAGGGCACTTGATACCTAAAAGTAAATGCATTGTGGGAACAAAACTCATCGGAAGAAAACAACTCTTGATACAGCAATAAAACTTGAAAAATTTACTACTTCATCTAGAATTTGAAATTCATTGGTAGAATTTGGTATTCCAATTGCAGTATTATATTAATTTATATCATACCACAGCATTAGTCACTCCTGGAAACTGTAATAAAATATCTTCAATAGGTCCCGGATAAAACGCTTTGGCCATGATCTTAAACCTGAAGGCATCCACCGCCCGCCCTCTGATGTGGTGAGATCCATCCGGATACATGACAGCTATGTCTCTTCAAATTATAAACCGATAAGTCATTCAGATCCAAAATAGAAGCAGTTGGCAGACGCAGCTAGTAAAGCCATTCTAAATATATTCTGCTCTTAGACCAAGTTTTAAAAATAAATAGTACTCAATAAAAAAGGGATACAGAGCAGTTGAAAGAGAGATAGTGAAGTACAATGAACTATTTTTATTAAATTATATAATATAATAAGTTTGATTTCTTAGATCTCAAAGCGATTAGCTCCATTGTTTTAATATTAGTTATATGACCAAAAAGATGGCGTTACTTCACCCCTATAACCCCCACTTATTTATACTCATTTAAGCTATATTTTGTGTTTTCTACCTAAAGTTAGATGTAAAATTTTGCATTTGATTTCAAAACAATGTTTCAGCTGTATATACCTGTAATACCACTTTGTTTTTACATGTTGAACGAACCCGTTTGCATTATGTACAGTATTTAATAATAAACAGTCTGAAAAGATTTACATTTACCTGATTACAAAGTTAATGCTAATGAATCGCAATAGGGCTCTGATTTTAAGGTATAAATGTTTGAACTTTAATTAAAGTTCGCAATAACAGGGAACATAGATTTTTACCCAGTTTTAAAGAATCCATCTTTAGTGAACGCAGCTCGTGTTTTCTCTGCCATCCCCTTGTATTCTTTGAGTAGGCTAAAGCTTTTAACTTCTAGCTCTCCCTCTGCTCCGATATCAACAATATTATTATGTTGATCAACCAAACGGACCTGCATAAAAAGCAAAATGACTTTTAGCAGCCAAATATTTGCACGAGGTCTTGCCATGCACTCATATCACACACACACACACACATGCACGCACGCACGCACCCGCGCGCACACATTTGCACGCACACACTCGCACGCACACGCACACACACACACACACACACACACATACACTCGCATCAAACCTGCATGTTTTCATGACAAACAGGGGAAAACATAAAATGACACATGTCTGATATCTATGCATTTAATTTTTAGCATAACTAAGGGTCTCACAAGTTGACGATGGTAGAACTTTTATATCATATAAAGTATTTATGATTGTGTTGTCTCTAATTTAAAGATACATTAGTTTATAACACAATTTATTGATTTTTGTACCACAAAAAGTAGCTGTCAGTTTTTTCAAGCTGCATATAACTGCATTTTATTTTCTTGATACAAACAAAGCCTAGAATCTTTAGCTTAATTATAATATCTTCAATTAAGCAGTAATACTACCTCACAGTTTGGTTTAACATATAACTTAGCCTCAAGCCTCGTCTCTTCATCTTCAGGACTATCTCCCAAGGAAGAGAGGCTAACCATTCCAACTTCTGACATGCCATAACCAGACTAAAAGAATTATTTGGTTAGTTGAAAACAGTTAGAAACATGTTATAAATACTATTTTTAATTCAGAAATGTTAAAAAACACTTTTTGCACTTGATGAATAAAATTCTTTGTTGAAACGATAAACAAAAAAAAGCAAAAATGAAATAAGAACATTTGTGCTAACATTCTAACTTTGTTTTTTTCCATAAGCAGTAATAACTGTTAAAGTAAATTTTTTAACTATAGCTCAATGTTAGTTTTTATGGTCAAAATAACTTTTTTTCATATCCTATCTATACTTAAAACCAAGTTATGATGTAAACCTTATGTGGGAAGATTTTGAGACTCACAAATTGCTTCCCTCCAAACACGGCTTTGATATTTTCTTTAAACTGCCTCGTCACAACTTGTCCACCATGCAATATGTACTTAAGATGTGGAACCTTAACATTTCCCTTCTTCTTCATATGATGAGCTATCAGTTGTACAAGTTGTCCTCCCATTCCTAGAGTCTCAATCCTAGAAAGTAAAAGGAAACATTCTTCAAATGAAATAGACTCTAGCAAATGAATTTGTACAGAAAAATATAAGAGGGTAATGGATTGCCAGTAGCTGTAGTTTAAATATAAAAGATAGAAATGAATTTTCAGTTTGTTAATGCTAAGCTACTACAATTTAATACCATTGCATCGTATTCTTCAACTAGCATGCACCTTTTACATGAACAAGTTTAAAAAATAGTGAGCCAAAGCTGTACAAGTTATTTTGCCATTCCTAGAGTCTCAGTTCTGCAGTTAGATAGAACAAACATTAGACTAAAAGTTTAAATAAATTTATGCTATACAAAACTATATTTTATGATAACCTATAAGTGCAAACTAAACAAATGCATCAGATTTATTCGAGTAACAAAAAGAGGATAAAAAAGTACCATTATCGTAGGTATTTTTTACCATGTATCCTTCATAGTATGCTAAAGATTATTTGCAAAAAAGTTTATTGAAGCCAAATTAGCATCTGCTGAATGAACAGATCATGTATGTTACAAGATCAATATTCAATTGATGCAATAATGCATACATATTTTTAACAGGAATGTAAATTTTAAACTATACAAAACTTTTGTATCTAACTTTTTACATCAAGTATAATAAAAGAAAAAAATCTTTCTTTAGAAAACCACATTTTAGTCATGAAAGAAAACTATTGTAAGAAACAAAACATAATTTCATCAAATTGATGATGGGCATTATATTTTTCAACCAAAAGCTTTGGTTTTTGAGTACATAACTTTTATTTCCCTATGAATTTTAATTTTTAGTTATCGATCTGTAGTAAATTTTATGATAAGCTTATTAGACAGTTTCAATTTTTTGCTAATGTAAATATAATATGTAAATCATTATTTATTGTTATTCTATCAATAATATGTATTTATATGTTTTATTATAATGTATTAAATATTATGCATTATTAGCCTATATATTATATTACTTAATTTAATTCAAAGTTGATGAAAACTTATGAGATATAACATGAATAAACTTTTCACTGCAGTTTCACATATAACATTAATATACATTGTTTTACTAACAAAGTCAATCTTACTGTTCATCTAGAATTACATCTGCTAGCTTTCTGGTATTCTCCTCAATATTCTCTGGTGCAATCTGCATGCTGAGTACAACCTTGGACATTTTTCCAGCCAGCGAACACATCACAAACCCAAAGCTCACCAGTTCATCCATACTTGGGTTCGTTGTCAGCGCCGGCTAATTAAGTAGACAATTGAATACAAACATGCAAATTAAAAAACAGACTGCAAAATATAAAATTTACACTAAAATAAAGATTCCCACAAAAGTGGTGAAAAATAAATGAAATGCAATGTGAATACGAAATGTGACTTTTTTCAATTACAAAAACTAAGCTTATAAACAAAATTGTTTTGATTATACTTTGACTATATGACTACTAATATGACTTTTATACATGCTTTGTAATCACAGCAATCTTGCAGTCTCTTTTAGCAGCAATTTACCCATTTTAGTGGTGAGATTTAAAAATGCATAGTTGATTTACAAATTTATTTTTTATCAAACAGTTGAAAATATTAATTTGCAATAAGTGTTATATTTAGTATAGCATGCTATATGTCTTACATACAAATAATGTTGTTCGAGCTGGAGTTCGTTGGAACTAGCTGCAGGAATAAACAAATTATACATATTGCATAAAACATCTATTAGATTTTAGCTGTTATAATAAGCAATTTTGAATTTTTAAACTCTATAAAAATACTAAAGCAAAGGGTCTCAATATAAACACTTGCGACAGACTTTGATGTTAAACAAGCATTCACTTACACCATTATTATCAGGTAGCACTAACAGATCCCCCATTCCTTGGTGCGAGTGTACTATGCACTTTGGTTTCCCAGTGCTCCCCTGTAACATCACAAAGTTTCATCTATTAAATTGGATTACGATATATTTTTATAGCAACATAATGTTTTTTATTAAGCATAGTAACATTGTACTATTTAGGTAATATCATACGCAACAAGATAGTAGCTTGTAGCCCAAAATAATTTTTAATTTGTTCTTATGTATAGATGTGCTTTTAGCAATTGAATAAATCGATTCAGTTAACAAAAAATATTTTTGTCATAACTTGAGCCATTGTCCTTATTATAGGAAAAGAGACAACATAATGTAATTATTAAAAAAAGATTCTGAAAATTAGGTGGTGAAATAAATACAGAAAACATTAAGGAAAATAAAAATTAATAGAGTTTTGTCGTTTGAAAGTTTCAACCATTGCAATTTATATACTAAAAGTAAAGCAATAAATGAAAGGTAAAATAAATTATAAAAATTATTTGAATATAGAACGATATGTGACACGTTTTGTATTTTATTTAAATGTTGCAATTTTGTGGCGTGAAAGGTTTTAGGGTGTATACTATTTTATTACCGATGAGAAGGTGTAAAACATATCGTATTCCGGCTGAACGCTGCCTTTAGCCGCTGCCAGCTCTTCATCGGTGATGACTTTTCCCATCTCAATCAGTTTGTCTAGATTATTTAGAAACTTGTGTGGAGGTGATCTATCTTTATGTGTGTGATCATAGAAGACGTGCTTCACTGTCGGTAATCTATAAGTATATATAAACGCTGAGCTAGTAGAAATAGTTAATACGCTTTGGATATGTGATGTAAGATATACAATATCACATAGCCTCTGTACCATACAATAGAAATATTGACACATACTTAGAAGATGTCGGAGTCTCACAATCATCAAACAGAGTCACCAGAGCAGAGAAAGTGTCACCATAGTCAGCTTCACCAACAACGATGACTTTCGGCTCCAAGGCTGACACCACATTGATTATACATTGCTCTCTTGGAGTGTAAATGTACGGCTTCTGTAAGTTACAGAATACTTTATGTATGTTGATCTATATTTTATTTACAGCTTTTTACATAATATGATTTAGTAGTTTACAATAACCTAATGCAACAAGCTGTTACTGTTTCATAAAGCAATGAGTATACCTATTTTGTTATTTATTTTTTCATAAAGCATTGCTAGCTGTCATAAATGTTGAAAAACTTTTATATATGTCGCTATATTGGTATAGAAAACAGCTGTAGTCTAGTCTAGTTTAGTGTTTGCTATAGGGTATGGGTGCGAATCAAGAAAAGTATCTAATTATTATTTTTCCTGTCTACTTAAACACATTGAAATTTTTGCAATCGTTGGTCTTTTACATAATTATATTTGAAGTCTAGCTTTTTAATAAGTACCAAATACATCTAACGAATTTCTTTGAGTGAGTAATATATTTCTGTGTCTATATAATGTTATGAAATCGAATGTTGGAAATTATATGCAGGTCATTAAATTATAGTTTATAAAGTATAGTCACGACTAAAGTTGTATTATAACCAACATTATATGTCTATATAAAGGTGCACATGTAATGAAATAAATATTGAAAATAAAATAAATGAAATAAATATTGAAATAATTTGAAGAAGATATTTCTTACAGCAAATCCAATTCCAATAGAAGCTGCAGCAACGAACAATATAATTGGCTCTGATGAGGAAACACCCATTGAACACAAGGCATCTTTACCAGGTACACATCCACAGGCTAACAAACCCTTTGCATATTGGTCAGCCTGAAACATAACATTACAGCAATAAGCAATAGAAATCTTTAATTAACAATTCTTTTTCATTATACAATGGTGCCAATAAAGATGGGTATTAGAAAATTCTGCTCAACTAAAATATAACCCATACCTTAGCAAACACTTCTTCAGTTGATATTCTGGTGTTGGTCTCTAAATTAAGAATTTCTCCAACAAGACCTTTTCCTCTGGCTTCTTCAATAACTTGATACAAAGTGAGATCCTTTCTAAGAGGGTATTGAGAGTCATAAGAGCTTGTGTAGCTTTTAGTCAATGGCTCCATAACTCCTTTGCTTATTTAGTATACTAGTTTGAAAGGATTATTCTGCATCTAAAGCTTGCTGCCAGTAGAATGAACATCTATCAACTGTTTCAAGGTTTTGTAGAAAATATTTATATTGAAAAAATGTGATGGTACCAACACAATCTTTGATTAAAATTTTGCTATGTCACTTTTACCTAAAGGAAAAAGTTAACAACCATCTGTAAAGTTGTGTGTATAAAGATTCTATTGGGTGATAAGCAAACTAAAAGTAGCATGCAGCTAATGAATTATAGTTTATTTATGAAGCTGTAGAGTACCAAATACTGCCACTTCAAGTATAATATGCTTGCGACACACTTTTCACACACCAGAGCTGTTAATCAAGCAAATAATCATTGTCTTTCAATATATGGAGAATAATGGAGTGCAAAATAATTATTTGGGACTATTGTAGAATTGGCTATATAACATATAACATAACCTATAATAACATACATATAACATATAACATATAACATATAAAACATAGCATATAGCATATAGCATATAACATATAACATATAACATATAACATATAACATATAAAACATACCATATAGCATATAGCATATAACATATAACATATAACATATAAAATAAAACTTATAATATGTAAAGTATAACTATAAGCTAAACTGCTAACTGTATATTATTATATAGAAATTATATGATATGGAAGACAACTTCAAAATTATCCAACAATGATATAAAATGTATTAATTATTATTGTTTGTTTTAAATATAATATTATTATAATATATGTGCTCAAGACCACCCTGCTCTGTATTTTATTTATTTCTTCTTATGTTGGCAGACAATTTCAATTCAATTGCATCCAATCTTACCTATGAGCTATATAACAAATGCAGTTATACTTTAATTATTCCAGCTACATAACACATACCTTAATTGCCACTATTGTAAGATTTAGGCTAAACTTGTACATGTTATAAGTATTTGCTCTAAATAATAATAAAGTTTTACTATCTGAAGTTGCTTTTTAATACAGCTTCTTAACTTGTAATTTTTCATTTTCAAATACATATTAAAAGACTACTATTCTATCTTCAAGTGTAAGCAAAATATATACAAAACCAAAAACTTTTATATTATAGAAGCAACATTTCCTGAGACATGATCACTATTAATTAGTACCCATCATCAGTTGAGTTGTAATGAAGATAAATGGTTGACTTCGGATGTTTTTGAGCTGCAAGAGAATTTGGTAATCTCCTCTAGGAAGGTTGTAGCACGTACAGGATTGCCAACACTGTCATAAACAACGTGTCGCGTTAAATAGTTTTTGGCTGTTTCACTTCCCCAAACAGGTGAAAATAACATAAAGATTCACACCTATACTTTTACCTGTCTGGTTTCGATTCCATGCAAGTTGATTTAGTCATCTTCACCACTTACTGTAAGTATACCTTTGACAAATTTAATTTTGGGAATTTTATTGTCTTACATAACATGTTTTATGTATCAATGGCTTGCAGTTTATTGTACTTCTATAGCAGTTTAATTTAGTTGATCATTTAATTTTTTATTATTAATGAAATATCTTCCAAAGAGGAAATCATGTTAGATCAGATAGCATGACCAGATAGTTTTCCTGGCATCATTAATCTGCAAGGATTTGAACCTTTAGTTGACCTTGTGTTTACTAAACCAGTACTTTTACCACACTAAGCTAAAGAAAGCAGAAATTTAGAGCCCACTCTCAATAACATTCATTAAATTACAAAAATCTTTCAAGATTGGGCATATCGTGGTTTGCTAGTATATAGGGTTTGAAGCATATTTTTACAAATTAGTTGGTGTAGTTTTTAACGCCTTTTTAAAGTGTTAATATTTTTTTACATTTTGGATGCTATTATAAAATGAAAAAAGGAATTAATACTAAACTTAGGGCGCTTTCGGATTCCCTATACAGGTATGCGTAGGGAAGATCCGAAATCAACCTTATAAATAATTTAGAAATTATATAAATAAATTTCACCCAAACTTTAACTTCTAAGTAATAAGGCAGCTAGCTGTAGCCCAGATTTGTTTTCCTGAATAAAAACTTTGAACAGTCGTGTGATATATATTTATAAGAAAAGCTTCTAAAAGTATTTGCTGTTTAAATGTTGTAAAATATGCTGTGTCTTTCAGGTGCGAAATAATGGTGAAAAGTATTGCCCTTTTTCTCACAGGTTAGATATAATAAACACAACAACTATTACATTTTTAATACTCTAGATATAATATAATATTTCACTTTGAGAATATTTTTGTATATTGTTCGCTATAAAATAAGTTTATGCTTGTGAGGTTTTACACAACATGATCTAATTTTGAATATTATTTTAGTGAGTCTACTCTTGTTGATTAGAGTAACAGAATGCAGGCGACCACCTCAGAGGTATTCAGGTAATTTGTTCAACTTCTATGTTGTTGTTGATTATTTTATCCAAACAGGTGTATCAAACATTAAAATCCTGTGCAGCTTTTCCTTTTTAAAACCAGTCATTAAATGTATATATAATTGTATTATAAATGACTCATACATTCATGACATGTTATTTAGGCTTTTATGTGTAGAAAGGCTATTTTACGGCTAATTTCCAACTTTCATATCAAGTCATAAATAAGTAAGAACAACCAATAATTATGAAGATGATAATTTACACTTTTGAGCAACTCTGCTTTTGTTCTAAACAGTATAAACTCTTTAGCCTATACTCACAGACTGTGAGAACCCCTGATGACAAGGGTTTTAAACTTTGCCTCCCATGTCATATGCTGAAAACTTGGTTTGAAAACCTTCACTTAAAGCATGGAAGCATTTATGACAAGATGCCCCTTCTGACATCAGCAATGACCTTTTGGGAGGGAGTGGAACCCGTGACCTCTGGCTTACTGAACTATCCCTTACCACACTTGATCTGCTTCACAATATGATTTGCAGCTCAATACAGTATAAAGAAAAAGTTGTAGGTGAATTGTTTTTTGTTTAAAGCTGTGGTCAGAACTTGGGGGCCGTGGAGTAGATGGTCCGTATGCACAGTAGCTTGTGGTGGTGGTACACAGTCTAGGTCAAGAGCTTGTGTTGTGGACAGAAGGTCGATTCAAAGGGGAAGACAATACCATCCTTATAAGGGCAGGTGTTGGGGTGTCTCAGTTGGTGTGAGAAGATGCAACAGTCAATGCTGCAAAGGTAAGTATGGCACTTACTGTGTGACTTTAAATAACAACATACTATTTGCATACGCAATATGCTTATTTTTAACTTTTTTGGGAGTAGAACTGTCTCGTTGCACACCTGTATAAACTTTGTTAGAACAATTAGCTTAAGATCGCAAAGTGCAGTGTATCAGGTTGGTGTTGCTTAATTAACACTAATTTTTAAATGATCATTTTAAAATGTAATAAATAAGAAAAATTCATTAGCTAGTATGGTAGTGAGATAGGCTAGCTGTAAATATCAAAGGAGAAAGAATTTTATGTTATCAAACACTTTACATTCAAATAAATTAATATTGTGAAAGGCTTTGGCTACATTTTTTCGAAACATTTATTTAAACATAACATTTACAATATTGGTTCTCTTAAACATCATGAAAGAGTTTTCTTATACAGCTCCTAGCAAATATTTTTTTTAAGAGAATGTGATGGATATATAAATATTGAACCAAAATTCTATTAGAAATCGTGGCTCTTTAAAAACATCCCCACGTATATAATTATATATGCATTATGAACATTTTATCAATATTAAGTGCACCAAAAGGTAGTAATAATGTGAATATTATTAATTGTAAATATTACTGAGTGTGAGGCAATTTATGTAGTTGAGGGAAGATGGCAGCCGTGGTCAAGGTGGGCAGACTCAGGATCATTCAAATACCAAGTAGAGCAGCAGTATAGGACCAGGTCGTGTACTCCACCCCGGTGTGGCGGTGAGACATGCTCCGGGTACAGTTCTCAAGTCAAACAGTTTGGTGAGAGAGTATTCAACCTTCTGTAATATCTGTAATGTCTGTAATATCTGTAATATCTGTAACATCTGTAATATCTGTAATATCTGTAATATCTGTAACATCTGTAATGTCTGTATTATCTGTAACATTTGTAACATGCTGTAACATCTCGTAGCTTTAAATACCAAATATTTCTTAAAAGTAACAGTGTAATAAGTGTGATACGTCGAAATACAATAGATTTAATGCTATCATGGCAAACCAGTGTTTGTTCAAGTTGTATGAAAATAGTATTTCATTTGATTTTTATAGATAATTTGGTTTATGTATGGTGTGCTATGTGTTAAACTTGCATTCTAAGCGAGCATATCATATACATAATATATAAATAGATATAAATATACATACTTACATATATACATGTACATATACATGCATATACCTATTATACTACATAGTAGGATATATAGTATATATTATTATAGTAGGAAATATTGTATATAATTTATATATAGAATATATATATTATATAATTAAGATCATATAACTATTATTTGTAGGTAGAATATATGAGCCATACTGAATGTACAGATAGATTATGAAGCTTCTATCTGGTCTTCAGTCTTCTATTAACAACCCATAAACTCTCATTGTTTTGAAGATATTATAATTTTAGTACATGTATTTTGATGATCTTATAGTAATTATAATTATAGTATAATTATTATCAAATAAGCAATTTCTGTTAATTTCATTTTCTACCAACATTAAATAGATATTTTATTGTTTTATATATTATGTCCTAGAAGTCATGTTACCAACAAATTGAACTTTTTGTCAGCACTCTATGGTTGTGAGCTTTTAGCTGCTAGTGCTGCTATTATGTAAATTAAAGTGTTATGTAATATTTTTATAGCATAACAAATCTCACTCAAATACTATTATATTTACTGAGTTATTATTTGGTGTCATATTAGGATTTCATATTGAAGTGTTACCTAGCTTTAAGTCACCCACAGCTGTTGGAATATTTCGTAAGTGGTAAACTTAATTACCATTTATAAAATCCACCATACTTGTACATTCAATTACAAGAATATTTATAGACATGCATGTTACACCCAAATAATTATGATTTGCTTGCTTCTAATTTTTGAGTAATTAATCACGTTAATTCGAACTGCTTAGCTAATTATAATAAGCAAATTCTATACAATTTTTATGTAATTGTTTTAATAATAATATACTAATGAAGTGGTTATAACAAGATTTGCTAGAAAATAATTATTCAATATGTATCACAATAAATGCAATGACAGTGCTAGTCACAGAATTGCAACTCCTAAAATATGAAAACATTCAGAGAGTTTTTAGCTTTTATCCAAAATGTATGGTAAACCTTTAAATACATAAAGCACCCTAGTGCAATGTGTTGTATAATGCAATATACTTCATATATAGCATTGCTGCTAAAAATAGTATCATGTTGTATATTATTACACATAGCAGTATACTGTATAATAATACCATAACAAATTAATATAACAGTATTATGCTTTATGCTATTACGTACACATAGCAAGGGTACATGAACAAGCTACCAGAATTAAACATATGTTGAGAAATTTTACAAAGCAATAACCTAGAATAATGAAAAAAATTAAAATTTACTTGCAATTTAGAAGCAGTTGGAATTTTATATTAACTATACTGCAGCTGTATATGGCAAGCTTACATAAAGTAATAAAGTATATTAATATAAATAACATCATCTGTATTAAGTTTTTTACCAAGTAATATTTTGCAAAACCTGTGCAAGATAAATAATTTTGAATGTAATAAAACTTGATTGCCAATAGCTGCCGAAATATGACTATCCTGTTGATTCAAACCTATGATCAATAGACCACATTGGAGAATACAACTTCTCATATCTATAATTGCATTATAACCCCCACTGTGTATTCACCTTTTTAGGGATAATTTTCTTTGTGTGTGTAGGCTTGGGGTGAATTTGAACAAAATATTATTTAGCGCCAGCATTGTTATGTTTTTCAGTTACCTACTGCAAAATAGTGCTATCTTAAAAAGCAGCTTTAATTTTGTTTTAGCTTTGCTTAAAATACTTCTTATTTTCTTACAGCAAAACTTTGAGCTTGCAATAGTTTCTTATATGATGGCCAGTATTTTAACTGCCTCAATCGGTATCAGTTTGAGGTTATGAAACATTTTGCATTGCAAAAGCCTTAAGCAAAAGCAAAGTGCCCAGTATTATTGGGTGCTTAGCCAGTTTTAAAACAATATTAGCTCAATAATCTATCATCATGCAAACTTCTAATTAAAGCTTAAAGTATTCAATAACAGATTTTGCCCAGACCTTGTCCTACATGAAAATGAATGTAGTTATAGTCGTGCCAACATCACAACATGGCGACATGGGTCAGAGATAATTTATGTCATTGTCCTTTTAATAATTTACCAGCATATGTCTGGCTAGAAAAGCCCTCCAGCTTTCACTTAGAGTCTTATAACAAACTATTTTTATCTGCTGAAGTGAATGCCCTGTAAAGTCTCGTGAAGTTGTTGAAAAAACTACATTATCATTGTCTCATACTGATTATTCAGACACAAGCTATATATGGTCATATAATGGTAGGCTTTGAGCCCCCCCCCCCCCCTTTCTCCTCGCAATATAGCCTCAGCTTCGGTTTTGGTGTTGGTTTACTGCGTTTCTGTCTAGACCAATAGGGTTTTGTTAGCATTATTATAAAAATTTACCACAATAATATTTTTTGGTAATGAAAGCATTTTTAAAGCTATGACACACACACACACACATATATATATATATATATATATATATATATATATATATATATATATCTTAAAAGCATGTTATGAAGCTTTTTGATTGAACACTATCAATATGCCTGTACGGAGAAAACCCCAAAACGGTAAAATATGCTAATAAACAAGCAGCTAGTTTCAATATATTTTCCATATTTTAGTACCCTTTCTTTTTTATATGCAATATAGATAAAATGTACAGTAAATTTCTGTCATAGTTTTCTGCAATTGGAAGCACAACTCACACTTTTGGTTAATCTGCACCCCATGATAAAACACGACATAGTCTTTCTTTTTCAACATATTAAAGTCCGTGTTACTTTTTAAGGGCTTACAATTTCTTACATTGCAAACTCTAATAAATTACTGCAATACTAAAATTTTGGCCTAATCCATCTCAAATAAAAAGGTTTAATCCTGATAACTTTTGATTGCTTGACCACCTATACAAAGCAATTCTACGGCACCTAGTAGTTATGCAAACTCACAGCCCTGCAGCTGTTAACAATTTAAACAAACTTTTTATATGTTTTTAATTTTTATATCTATTTTTGACTTGGTTTTAACAATTTTTTTTTCAAACTGTTGCCTGATAAAAATTCTGTTTTAACATAATATATGTGGCATAAAATGCTTCTTCAGAAATTATATAGTTATGTAATCTTTGCAGCTAGCCATGAAATACTAATTAAGTTATATAAGTTTTGCATGAGAACTGATTTTGAAATGCTTTGAGTAATCATTAGAGGGAGTCGAGAAATGCTAACATCTAATCGATGAAATCTCACGCTGCTAAGCTGACAAGTGCAATGACCCCTGCCGAAATCAATATTGACCTCCTGGGCAATAATTATTGAAAACATTTTTATTATTTTAAACAATTGATACTTTAAAAATAGAAAAGGGGCTCTACTAACCAGCGAGCTTATGTAACCAACAGGAAATAGCAATGGGAAATATGTAGTCTTATACACTGCGTTTCCATGACTGCGCATAATGCGAATGAATACCCCGTACGGATTATTTGTGGTTTGTGGTTTGCATTAACTTATAGTTGCGGTTTCATTCGATGTAACCGTTTCCATTAGCCATTAGCCGAATGAAAAAATCCATTCGCATAATGCGATAATGGAAATGCAGTGATATAAGCCTCAAACTTAGCGTCTGCATCTTTTTAGCAATTGGTGAACTTTATACATCTGTCAGCTTTATGAATGTACTAATACAAAGACAGGTTCAACGCACAGCCCCAAGGAATGTCTACTATACTAGACAAAACTTATTAACAAAAAATAAAAATTAGAAAAGAGTACACAGGAGACTTGCAACAGGGGAAAAGACAAAACAAAAGTGCATAAACAAAAAATTTGTAGAGAATTAAGAAGTAAAGGAACAAAAGTGGTAATGAATACACATGTATTAGCTTTTTACGAATACCTGTTGGTTATTATTAACCTAATTCGGAAGAAGCAAATGTGGCTGCATTGGGCTAGCTAGAAAAATAATATATATTTTGATCGTGCAAATAATGTTACAGGTTTTGAAATTTGCCATTCAATACTACTATAAGGTGCATGCATTCAAATCCAACTATAATTATAACTTAAATTAAATGAAACTATTAATTTGACGCATACCTAAATTCTCTGGCATTACCTAATTATGTTAGGTTGTACTAATTATTCAATTGAGTTGTAAATTGTTTAAGCTGTTCAAATTAGTTTCGATTAATTTTCTCGGAGATAGTAGGAAAATGTTTGCTATATCCAATAGCCAAAGTTGATGTTGCATAGACGATTATTTAACACAAAAATATACTTAGTTGTGTGTAATATGTAATAATTGCAGTCACTATTCTCAGTCACAAAAGCTTTTGTGCTGTATGCATGCACCATTGTTACATAACGTGCTGTTGTAGCATTTATAGAAGCAATCTGGCTAATGGCAAAGTATCTCCCACATAACAGACTCTGAAATATTCTAATTGTATAAATTTGTATAAACAAAGACTAGCAGAAGTGATTCTTTTAAAGCACAGCACTTTTATTATAGGACTACTTAGGCGCTCTTTAGTCCATCATCTTTGATGGGGGCACCTGTAGCCAACACGATTTTATATAAATTCTCTCGAATAGACGATTTCGTGTGATTCTCACAAGTGTGTGGCCAGGCCTTATATGGGGTTCTACAACTCTGCATGTGTGCAACATCAATTCGTTATCATCGCGAGTTTTCACAGCATTATGGGTATCACTAGGACGTAAATTATTTTCATATAGATAAATGTGAGTGCAGTGACTGTGTTTTTCATTTATTTTCTGATCTGCAGGCTAGCATAGACATTATAATATCAATAAAATATGTATTGATTTTTATATGAAATTTTAAAATGCAATTTAGTTTGCATATAATTGCAATTTATTATTGGTTAGCACAACATAACTATCTATCAAGATAAATATAACACTATAAGGTAATCTTCACTTTGTTCTTATAAACACTTATATAAAGGTTATATACTCATTATCCCTGTGAGATCCCCTATTGGAAAGGGCTTGTTTAGAGCAGGCTAAGGAGTTATCCATATGTAGCCCAGGAGCAATTGTAACATCACCAATGGCCTTTATAAAATAACAGTTATTCAGTTTTATTTCAACGGTTGCATTTGTTTCACTTTACTTTTAGTGATAAAGCTGGATACAAACCAACTACTATTGTATACTTCAAAACTAAGCATTTGCTTAGCAAGTTAACAATATTACAAATAATTAGTTTAGAAATTTAAGCTCAGTATAGTTTATTTAAATTTCTCAAAAACCTCAATAGTCACTGTGCCGTGTTTTCCATTCATTTTCTTATCGATAAGACAAATCTAAAACAATGAAAATTAATAATTGAATAACGTTCATCTCTTGAACTAGGTATAGCCATAATAAACAGTTTTCATTTAACTGAAATGTAGCAAACCATTTCTGTAAAATCAATCGTTTATTTGATTTTCCTATTTTGGTAAATGAACACAATCATCACCATCGGAACTTATGCAGCAGACTTTGCAATGATTTTTTAATAATTAAACTTTTAAACTCAAACTGGTTATTTTAAAGTGAACTCAAAATAACTGTAAGCATGTTTTTGAAAAGGAAACTATAAAGGTTTCTAAACTCTGTTCAATTTATTACTTAAGAATATATGTATATCAATGTTATTCCATGCGCTATCTAATTAGATGTTTTATTCTAAGCTACAGGATAATTTGATATTATTGATTCTCACAAACAAAGCTTTAGATCTCAGACATTTTTCCTGAGTTTCTGCTTAAAGTTGCTTAAGACAGTGAAATTGCTATTTCAAGCAGGTTCTTGGAAACACAAGCTATGCATGATAACAGTTTATTATAAATATTGGAATCTTGTTTTAATAAGCTTCATTTAATTCGAATGGACATCTGCAATCAGTAGAAATGGAAATAGAGGAGATTGGCTTTGACAACTCAACTTTTTCTCTTTCTGACAAATCTAGCCAATTTGGATATTTTCATTTAGATTATATCATAGGTAACTTAATTATACTTATAAACTAAAAATTCAAGCATTCAAGTTGAAATATTTTAATAATATAGGAAGATATTGGTAGAATAATGCAAATATAATATAATATGACTATTTTATAGCATATTAATAATATTACTATGCTATAAAATAGTTTAATGCTAATAATAAAAGCCAATGTTTAATGATTGAGATTAGGAAAGTAAAATGCAATGCTACATTAGTATTAGGCTGTCCATAATTTCATTCATATTACAATTTTTAGCACAAAGTCAAAAAATGTGTTTTAAATATTTGCAGGAGTTTTCCTGGCTATTCTTACAGTCGTGGGAGTCTTTGCCAATACATCAGTAATTGTGCTATTCACTCTGCCAAGTAGAAGGAAGATACATTCTAGAGTGACTAACTTACTGAGAAGTTTGGCAGTGAGTGATGGAGCCATGGCACTCGTTGGTGGTACTATGTTTGCAGTCAACTGTTTCCACCACAAGTGGGTGTTTGGAAGAGAAGGTAAGAATACAGTTAGTAACAACCATAAGTGGTGTTGAATATGATGATTGCAATGTTTCTGGTTGCCTAAGATGATCAAAACAAATAGGTGGACATACTATGAAATTTAAAATTGAAAAAGGTTTGACAGTATTCTTATTTATGTCACTATAATTCTTTAAAGGAAAAAATTGTTTAGAAGAAAAAGTGAATGCTCAAATATTTAGCCTTTTTTTCATGGTTTGTTTGACTTGAAATACAAGAGATAAAATCTTTGCCCTTACACACTACTTTGACTGCATTGTTTCACTGCTTCAATGAAATTATTTTGGGTTTTCTTTAAATCTTCGAACTATTCTGCATGAAAACATCACAAGCTGTCACATAGCTGTCACATGTTGTCACATAGCTGTAATATACTGTAGCTGTCACAAATTGTAGCATAGCAAGTTCATTTTCATTAGTGAAGCAGCGAGTAATGAACTTATAATAACAATTAAATACATTTAATTAGTTATGAAAAAGTCAATCTAACATTAGAAACAACGCAATTCTTTTTAAGTATTATAATAATATGCTTTAGATTTTTTAACTTCAAAATGTTAAGTCATGCTCCAGTTGAAAAGAATACTTAAAATCCTTGTTTTCATAGTATTCTGTTTTTGATTATTGTGTGGTATTGTTTTATCTAGCATTTTTGTTTTAAAACATCTTCACCCTTGCATATAAGCTTTACAAAGGTTTTGAATTCTAAATACTAATTGAAGCTGTTGAAAATAAATAAATAATTGCGTGAAAATTAACAAATTATTTCTTGGATTAGCTGAGTCATTTAACCTTTGAACTATAACTATAAACTATTATAGTTTCAGTTCAGTGCATGTAACCTATATATATGTAGAGTAAAACATATAACACTGCATTTACTTGATTTAATGTTGTTTTGTAGGCTGTGTTTTTTATGCAATGGTGATGACTTGCTGCGGAGTTACATCCATAGCCCTTCTTGCCGCTATAGCCTTAGAGAGATGCTACACCATGACGCATGTTCAATGGTCAGTTGCCAATAAAGACAGAGTACCAAAGCACATCTATGCAGCCCAAACAGTTTGTTGGGTTTACGGAGCACTCTGGGCTTTATTACCTTTAACAGGTATTTTATCACAGAGCATATAATACAATATACAATAATGCACATACCTGCATGTTAAATTGCAAAATAATTAGCATACAATTAAAAGAAAATGCACAATTGAAGGAGGTATAATTACCAAGAGCATGTGTGTGTATTACATAAATAATGTTTCTATTGAATTTACAAGCATTAGATAGGGTCACAATGCATATAGTATGTCATTAGAGAAGCCCTACAGTTGATAAACATTCAGTTTTGAGTTACTACCTACTGGGAGAATAATTTTTGCTTACTCTACATTTCTCTGTTGCTATAATAAAGACGCAAACTATGTCGATAATTTGGTATAATTGATAATTTTATTTTTATTGGTTATGAAGAAGACATGCTGGACGTCTTTATAACATAAATTTGTTTGTTTTTTAAGTTGTTAAAAGTTTTAATAACTTGGCAGAGCCAAATTAGAAATATGATATTCATACATTTAGCAGTTTTTTAGTCCTCTAGTTGCATAACATGTTTTTAATCACAGCTAGAATGTGAGCAGTTTTATTGTACAGAAAAAAGTTGTTGTTTACATTATGTCGTCAGTTATTGTTGATTCAAAACAGCATGTTTACCATGATTTTAACCTTTTTGAGAAAAAAATAAGTTTAAAGATTTTAGTTAGTGTGATATAAACATTTGATTTTTACAAATTACTCTGTTGTTGACTGTTCTATAGCATGACTTTTAATTCCTTGAGGATTTATCTAATTTAAGAAATCATTTGAAAATACCAGCATTAACTAGCTGTGAAATTTGCCATCCAGAAAAGATGCTTATAGTCACTAATTGAAAAAAAAGCAATTTAGTTTAAGTTGATTGCTTCCAATATGATTCAAATTTATTATTATCCATATAATTTTATATTGGGTTTTATTGTTCAACTTGCCATGCTTTAGTTTCTACTTCAGGGGTCATTCAACTTAAATTCATTTATTTTGCTATTGTGCATCAGTAGCAATCAGAAATGCATTGTAACATATGATATTGCAGTTTTAATTGTTTTAACTTGATTCAAGTTCACAATATGACCTACTTATGGTTAATCAATTCACATCTATATAATGCATTTTAACCCTGGAGCTTAAAATTTATAATAAACATAATATACTTTTGCATTAAAGTGCTATATAGGCAAAAGAGCCTAAACCTGCTCGCAGGGCTTGTCATCCGTAATAATTTTGTCTCATTGCAAAATTTTATTTGCAAAAATATTATACTGCCTTTGGATTCCCTACCAGCAGCTTATGTATGAGTTATAGGGAAATCAAATCACCCTTTGTTGTTTACCAAAATTTTTACTTTTATTTACACTGTGCTGTACAGACATATGGTAGTATTATACTGTTTATATAAAAAAAATTCTGCTTTCAACAAAAGAGTAATATAACTTATTGGCTAATAAATGCCAAATATTGAAACATTAGGTAATGGTCAAATCAGAGTTTTATCTAAACCTTGATTTCATGTAATTGGCTCCATCTACTTTATTACAATCTTTTTTATTTTTTAAGATTTTTATATCGCTTAGTTTATAGCTCTACATGCAGTTTGTCATATATTGAAATACAGAGCTAAGCCCTCAACGTGATTCATTGGTATAACATTATCAAACCTACTATAAGGTTCCCCATACGATACCAATTTCTTTGAGAGACTCAACAACATGCCTTTAACCTGTTGATGGATGCATCTGTCTACCTTACAGAATATAATTCTCATAAACTGAAAAATATCATGAGAGTAGATTGCGCATCTTCTAAAAATAATAAAATACTCTTGAAGAAACTCAGTTAAAGACAAATATTTCAGCAAGTAGCATTAGTTGAGTATTTTAACAAGGTAGCAAATAGAGTAATACAAATTCTGCTTTGGGTAGACATTTTTTGTGTGGTGAAAAACGTGGAAGTTTATTGATAAATTTTGCAGCTGCTGGTTTTGCGTACAGTGTTTTTAAACTCTTTTATACTCTCTTGAGTTTTCAGTTATTTTGAATTTATTTTGAAGTTGTCTGTCATACAGCGTTGAATTCATTATTTTGTTGGGCTTTACAAAATGGGAATGTGTAGTGATTCCAATTTTATGCTCTGAAGCATTTCAGATCCGAACAAATTGACTCTAGTTACTTTAAAAAAAGGTTGAGCTACAATTTTTAATTGTCCCCCCCTCCAATAATTATATAGTGATGATTTTCAATTTATCATATTTATATTTTTATGATTGAATGAAAGCAAAGCCAGGTAAATAGTGTTGAATGCCAATTTATCTAAAACTATAATTGTGTAACAATGTAACAGCAATAAATAGAAGGCAATATTTATAGAATAGACAGTAGATGCAAAATTTTGAAACCATTACTGGTGTTGAGTTCTAAACACCCGCATTAAATCATAACATGTTCAAAACAGTTTGTTAGATTAACTAAGTTATATATGTATAATGCTCAATTACATGTGTTTGGGGTTATGGTTTGACATTCTCATTGATTAGAAAACATTTTACATGCATAGCCATAAAATAATCTTCCATTCATTATCAACACTAATAAATCTAAAAATTTAAAAAAGCAAAGTCGTTGAAAAGAATTAAAAATAAGAAATATAAATAGACTTCGTAGGCATATCATCATTACAGTTACCATGCTAGCAATTTGAATTTTATTAACTTTATATCTATAGGGTTACAGAGATACATATAAATGTGTAAAGCAATTATGACTGGATGCTCTTTTTAACATCACCAATGCCCTTTAATGGGCAAATGCTTTTTACTATTTGCTCTATTTGGCTTTAGGGTTACAGAGATACACTGAAGAAGGGAGAGTGTCTTGCTCATTAGATTGGTTCAACCCATCTCCTGGATACAAAGCTTTCAACTTGACTATCCTGGTTGCTGTATTCTTTATCCCAGGTCTCATTATGCTCACCACAAACATCATCATATTCAAAGTGGTAACTACTTTTATAGAAAACTAGTTAATTTTTTGACTGTTCGCAACTAAAAATAAATATAATTATGTTTTTAAAATGAATATAAGGTGTTTATATACAATATACCATAATGTTATAATGCAAGATAGAATACTATAATATATATTATAGCATCCTATTATAATGCTATTATATAGTACATATAATATGTGACATAGAATTCCACTAAATAATTATTGCTGTTCCACTATAATTATTTTGTAGTAACCAAGTTAGGTTGACCTTGGAAAGGTCAACCTAACTTTAAATGTTTTTAAATTTTAAAAATTTAATTTTCTGGTAGTAAGATTTCATTTACTGCACCTAGTTTTGAAGTAACATTGTAAAAATAACATAGCAATACTAAATAAGTCAACCTGGGCTAAAGATAAATCTAAACTTTTTATTATAAATGAAATATAAATTATAAAAATAGACTATTAAAATAGATACCATATATTATTACATCATATTATATTATGTTATAATAAAAACATCATGTTTGTGTGTGCATGTGTGTGTATGTAATTTTATCATTGTCATATTATTTTATATAACAGTTTGCAAATACAAACTTCTATCTTCTTATTTAAATATTTTCAATTTGCAATCTAAAATCTGGGCCAAGCTTTCTGTAACTTATGAAATGCTTAATTGTAAAAAGCTGTAATACTAAAATGTGAAAATACAAAAGCAACTTTGTGTGCAGAGAAAACTTATTTACAACCTAATTTTAGGTTCATAGATCATTACTAGAGAACCGAAGGAGTCGTCTTCTTAAAACAGAAAAGAAACTTGCCAGGAATCTTATGTATTCTGTAGGTTAGTACTGATACACACACTGTAAGGTGCTCTATAAATTACTGACACACACTTTAGGGTGCTCTATAATTCAGTGACCACACTGTAAGGTGCTATATAAATTGGTGATACACTTAGTGTAATGTATTCTATGAATTAATGAAACATTCGGTGTAATATGTTATATAAATCTGCGATACATCTAATGTTTTGCATTGCCTTTTAATGTAAATTTTCTTTTAGAAAGTAGGACTTATTACATTAAGCTTATTGCAGTGCACACAATTAGCTTCATATGGAAAGTGTAATAAATATATTACATATTATATCAGGATAAAATATGGCTTTCACACCATGCAAGGTCATACTAAAAAATAGGTATTATAATACCAAATCGATATTATATATAAGAGCTTAAATATTTAAATGCATTTAATATCCTGATGCAGTCAAATAATACATTACAGAGAATCTAACTTAATACAGATAGTATATAATTGACTATACTTAAGCCATTATACTGGCCAGAGATGATAGTAAGAATTTATGTAAAAATATTTGTGTTGTAGTTTTCTACCTCTTAGCATGGGTACCATATGGGCTGGCAAGTGTGTGGGCTACAGTAGATGCGCAGTCTATTCCAACTACATTTTTAATGTTGACAGGATTCTTTGCCAAATTATCTTTCACTCTGAATCCACTGCTGTACGTAGGGATGAACCGAACATACAGGTGAGACGGCGCATGTTTTGGCACTATTCTAAGTTCACCAGTTCAATAATTCTAAATACCTAATGTCAAAGAGCGTAGTAATATATTTAGTCTTTATAAATATTTATGACATAAGAACTGTATACTATAAGTATAGCTACTATACGTAAAAGTATGATGTAAAAGTATACTATACAAATATAATGTAATTCATATCTAACAAATGTCACATAAACTGTAGTATTCAAACAATTCAATTGTGATGTAGTATCAATTCTTGTCAGAAAGTAGATATAACTTTTTTAGCCCTTCTGCTGTCTCGTTTGCTTTTAACATTAGCATCATTGGCTTTTTATGCCCAAAACGGGTGTTCAAAAATTTGGACCCGCATATGGAGTGCCAAATGGTCACAAATTCACTTATAATTGCATCTCATATGCTTATAATAAAGTATCTAGCTATTATGATGACTAGATACTTTATTATAAACATATGAGATGCAATTATAAGTGAATTTTTTACCATTTAGCACTCTATACCCGCATGAAAGAAACCCGCGTCGTGTGGCCCAACGCTTCGAGATTCCTTTACCATTTTTTTATTTGAATGAATGCATATGGTTGTTAATTTACAGAGCTGAACTAATACAGATGTCAACTCAATGCTGCTGCCTAAATTTTCAATTTCTCCAAAAGCTTCTAGCAGACAAAGAAGCTTCATCACAAAACAATGGTAAATGGCTCATAATAATATATAATCAGACATAACTCATTACTTGACCATGATTATTGTTATTGCAATTTCTAAATTATCTTCTAAAGTACATGCATTCAACTAATGTTTCTTTTAAATTACAGCATAAGCTATTGAATATACATATGTTTGCTTTTAGACAAAACTGATGCAAGTGAGGAATTACTAGACAAAGATATGAACGAACCAACTCAGATGGAAAGACTTCCAAATTCTAAATCGTTTTCCACAAAATGTTCTACATTATAAAATTATGCATAGACTTGACGCATGATATCATAATAAGTAAAAGCAAAAAGATGAATCTTTGTCTTCTATTTCAAATATTGAATAAATTTTGTTTAGTCAATTTGATTGTGCTCTTTCAAAAATATTATATTGTTAGTGTAACACTCTACAGAAAAATGTTATCATTTTTGAAACACTCAGAATGTCATCTTTTTTTATTTGTGGAATATTCATTTTTCGAAATCTTAAAAAATATTTTAGATAATTGAAAGATTGCTTTATGTTTTTTATTGAACAATATTTTTTTTAAAATTGAATTTAATAGCCTGTCAGTGTAATAAGCTTCTCTTTATCGAAAATGATATGCTTTCATCCACAAGTATAAGCATCAGTTTGCCTCAATAACCAATCATGCAGGTTTTAACAGCAAAAATTAAAGCTAGTACAACAATGAGAGATGGCAGGAAGAAATGTCTTGTTATTTGTTTTGATGAGAACTAGAATAAACTATACAGCTTACATAATTTATATTATTACTGCTTTTTTTAATACTCTGTACATATTCTGCTTGACTACTTGCTACAATGTTACACTATAAGAAACGAGACACTATTTTACATAAAATCTCACTTGTATAATGTAAATAGGTACAGGATAATGTAAGAAAGGGTTATCAAACTGTAGGATCTCTTTTAGTAGACTGTCTTCTTTATATTTTTATGCATATCTAGTATTTGGATCTGAAAAGAAATTAATTTTTTTTCAAATAATCATTGTTGCAATTTTATACTCACTAGCAGTAAAGTCATCATATCTGCAAAATTAACTAATAACTTTTGGGTCATTGCTCAAATTACAATAATTTTTATACAGTGGAATATCTTATGGTAGAATTTTATTACAGAACTATTTATAGCTATAATTATATATGCACAATGAATATCATCAGCATAATACATTCCTAGTTATATCTGGATATATAATAACAGTCTGAATTACCTTAAATTTTTGCAATTAATTTTAACTATGGAGAGTTAACAGCCAAGTTTCTTATAATATAATAATTATTAATATATTCTTTCTGTCTTTGGTTGAATTTGCAATTAAATCCCCCTTATATAGCAGCCTAGCCCAAGGATTTGCCTCTAGTCATTCCATGCCTCTAGCATCTACTGTCTAGCCACTAGTGTGCTTTAAGGATTTTCTAAAAGTGTACAATAAATGTAAATTCGTTTGTGTCTGTCCAAACTTGTTGGACATATAAATCTTCTGACAAAGTTTTAGGGACTTTTACAAAAATTACATAATACAATTTATAATCGCCTTATAGAAATAACAAAGTACTTACGGTGTTACAGTTCAAAATTACCTGCACTGTTATAGATGAACAGGTGCCTATTGTACTAGTCTAGGCACTGAACTAGAAATTCAGTTCATTGAGCCTAGAATAATAGTAATAGTAATAATCATTCAAAGGGTTAAAGTTAATAATAGATCACACTGTAATCATTATTATAAGCCATTATTGACCAACTAAAACCTACATTTCAATTGGCTCACCGAAGCTCTGCTGATTGGCTAAACTCCGGGCACTTGTACTTTGGAAAACGCCTTGACCAATCTGAACCTACGGCAATTCGGTCACATGAGTAAACTTAGCCATGCTTTTAGTTTTATCATTATCATTGTGATCTCTGCAAGTTCTCAAAACAAATTTTGAGGAGAACATTCATTTTCGTATGAACTTTTTTGTATCCTAGGAGCTTTTAGTTCTAGTTTGCTTTAATATAGACGATTGAGAATATTGAAATTATGATAATATAAGGCTTTGCGGTCGTTTTCTGATAGTAATTGTTAAGAACAATTTATTTTAATTTAACAAATTCAATTTGACTGTTGTAGAACTACAACTAGATAGTAAATTTAAAATACTGATGGTGATACTGATAGTAATAGTATTTATAGTAACTACTACTAGTACTAGTCTATAACTAGTAGCAGTAGACTACAGTAAAGTACCAATACTAGTAAATAAGTAATTGTAAAATAGTAATACTAATAGTAATACTAATAGTAGTACTAATAGTAGTAGCATCCTCCACATCCGAGTCTCAGTCTGTCAGTGTGAGACTGAGTGTTACTGACTACTTTGGAATTATTTTGAAGGCTAGTAATTGTTATAGTAATACTAATAGTAATAGTAAATACAATTACAATAGTGTCAATAAGTAAAGAAAAAGTACGCAATTTTATATTGCTGTGTGCAGTGATATAAATTTAAATTATAACCAACACTATGAAAACAATTGAGGCAAAAGCTGTAGTACTTGGCGCCCAAGGTGAGTCTGATTCTGATTGATGCTGGTTTCTTTTTATTTTCAACCTTAAAATTACTTTATCATTAATTAATTTAAGCCCAATTTTAATTTAGTTATAATTTAGAATTAGTAGAATAATAATACATATTAGCAATTATAATGTATAATAAAGTTACAATTAGTATCTCACTTGTACTCGTAGTTGCACTTACTGGCAGTGACTTACTCAAAGTTGACCAACAGTTTTATTGACAGTGTGAGTAGGGCCTTACAGTTGAGTCAGTGTTGTGAGTGAGAGTTACTGTTAGCGTTGGAGTTAAAGTTGAAAAATTTCGATTTGTCACACAATAATCTAAATTGCTTATAGCAAATATATGCAAATGATTAGTTCAATTTCAACCTCAATTGACAGTTAATTTATAATGTTATTTCCTAGTGTCTAGTGCATCTATTGGACAAAAAGCTTGTTACAGTGTTTAATTTGCCGAAACAAATAAAATGGACATTATAAGCCATCAGCTATAAACGATATACTTCAATTTATAAAAGTAAAATTTATTATTTATGCTATTACTATAACTACTAGTATGTGTTTTCCTTTTAGATACACCAATAGTGCATCTAATAGCATTAGTATCTTAGCATTGCGTAATAATAACCATAAGAGTTCTAGTCCTAGAATTTATAACCTACTAAAACTTATAGTTATACCAGGTCTAGTAGGCTACACTAAATACTGAGTAGTGCATTGATAGCACTTATAGTACAATTTCATTGGTTTTTCAAAAGATAAATACCCCACTTTGACTAGAGTATTGAAATACAATTTGAGTTATCTGCTGGTATTGATGGTTTTATCAGTATAAACTTCTACTTAAATTATGTTTCATTTGATTGTTAATGTGTAGATTCATTAAACTACTTGCACTGAAGGATTGTGATATGTGGCTGTAGCAGTTATATGATATTGGCCATTGTCACTGTCATGCTCATAGTGATGAAATTAAAAGGACCTGTTTCCAAATTCAGTTCTTATTCATCTAAGTTTAGTGATTATGCTGTTAGTAGCTTTGTTTGCTTATTATTTAACAAAAACAAATTAATTTATATGACTACTAAAAAACTTGCCAGTTAAGGCTGTTTCAATTATTGTTATTTATAAAAGTTAAAATTATAATTTTTTTTCAAAAGCCAATAACTTTGCCTATTTTTGAAATTTAGGTTTTGGTAAATTCCTTTTGCCATAGCAATAATGCATTGTTTTAAACCCCACATATATCATCATATATAACATTTAGACCTTGAGCTAAATTATAAGTTGACCTTTTCTAGGTGCAATTACTTACTTATTATTAGTTTACAGGATTATTTCCAACCACCTGTTGCATTTATGAGATGGCAAAAGCAGTTTTCACATTCAAGTATTTTATGCATTTTTATGATGGAAATCGTATATTTGAATTTCTAATCTGCATTACTGTGGTGTTTCTAGCCGTCGGAAAAACAAGTGTGGTGATGCGATGTGTGCGGAACATGTTTGACAAAGCTGTTGGCACCACCATTGGAGCCGCATTCTTTAACTATCGCCTGTAAGACAACTCCTCTGTTATTAATTTATGTTCAAGTTTATTTGAAATTTTACTTGTTAGATTATGGGTCATTTTACTTAGTTTAGTACACACTGGAAATTTCCAGTTTTTAGCTATTTTTTACAATTTAGCTGCTAATGAACATGGGTTTTTGCTCAAAACTAGTAAAATATTAATAAATACACCTAAGCAATCAAGGTTCTTTTTAATTTTGCTTGTTTTTCCATGTTTTTTCCTATTTATATACTTAATTTGGATCACGGACCTGTACGGTTTTTTAGTAACTATCCGTAATCCAAATTAGGTAACTAAATAGGAAAAAACACGTGAAAACAAGAAATATTAAGAAGAACCTTGATTATTTAGATGTATTTATTGATATTTTACTAGTTTTAAGCAAAAAGCCATGCTTATTACCAGCTAAATTGTGAAAAATAGCTAAAAATTGGAAATTTCCAGTGTGTACTAAACTAAGTAAAATGACCCTTATTTTAACTTGCTAAGAAATTAGTGGTTGAATGGCTATATAAACACAACATTCGCATACAATATTTGGTTGTATTACAGAAATGTAGACGGATACCAAGTACACTTACAGATATGGGACACTGCAGGTCAAGAGAGATTTAAATCAATGGTAAGTAACATCTCCATCTATGAGTCATAGCCAGAAGTTCTCTCACTTGAGTCATCCAACTCTATCAACAATTTCTGCAAAGCTGCCTGTTGTTTATTTTATGTATGCTCATTAGACCAAAATATCCTGCTTATAGTCACACTCTGTTCGAACTCTATTGGTGATGGTGTTTGAGTAGTTATTTACTTTGTCTCAAGTCATGCTGGCAGCATAGCTTGATGACTTGGTTGCTTTACAGGAGCAATTATTACTGGGTGGCTCTTTTCAATGCCGTCAATATTTACTAAGGTTCTATCAGTTTAACACAGCATGTTACAAGCTATACCAGTATCTCTGCTCCTTTCTAGTTTAAACATTTCCTTTCTTCCTCAGTGCCGGCCATCTTGTCTAGTGCTTCTAGCTTTAGTTACTACATATGAAGAGCCATGCCAGTGTCAAATACTATTTGAATTGTTTGTGTCTTAGGCGCCGATGTATTACAGGAAAGCCTCCATTGCTATTCTTGTGTATGACATCACAGATTTAGAGAGTTTCAAAGGCCTGAAGAAGTGGGTGATGGAACTCATTCAGAATGTTGATCGTCCAATATGTAAGTCCTTTGATGAAACTTTCTAACAAATGCCCTCCACTCTGTTTAATACGACATGCATGTCTGTAGTAAGAGATGATGTTGTGAGCACCCTCTTATTGATAATATAGCCAACCAATCAAGTTTTGGGCTTTCTTTTAATTGTACTTCTCTGATATGAAAGATTTGTTGTTTCTGATTGGCTGTTCTGTTTTGTTTTCAAGAGTGAACATATTTTGATATGTTATTTTTGCATGTTGTAGCAATGGTGTTGTTTGGTAACAAGTGTGACCTGACAGAGAAGAGAGAAGTCTCATCGGAGTTAGCCCAAGATTATGCCGAGTCGGTCGGCGCAGAACTCGTTGAGATGTCAGCACTCACTAGTCAAGGTCAGCGATAAACTCGTTGCACTCACACGGAGTCGTAACTCCAATGTTTTAGGCCAAGTCATTACTTGAGTGTTGTTGAGTAACTCTCAAGTCTATTTGTGATTTTGGCAAATGTAATCAAGTCATAGAGCTGCTCATGATCATAACTGTTGCTACTCCGAGCTACTCAGATACGGTGATGGGCATACATGGCACCTTTTATAAATGTGTTTTGGTATATGATGAGTCATAGCTAGGCATAACTTAGAATCTTGTAATTATTTTGTGAGTAATCTTTGTTAAGTCTGCTACCATATATAGTAGGATATTTTTTCAGTTTTGTGTTTCAACTTAATCTCGCATCAAGTTGTAAAACTTCAATCTACTTCTCTGTGACATTGCAGTTGTTTTTTCTGCTGCTGCCCGTCTTTGCTCACAGATAGTTGTTGTTTTCTAGGAGTTAATGAAGGGTTTGAAAAGGTGTGTGAAATGCTTATATCTAACCTGGATAACACACATGCCCACGTCTATGACGGATATGGCAATAGAGAAGATCCTACTAGAAAGCGTACTGTTTCAGTAGTCGGGTCATCGGACAGTGACAATAGCGGTGATAGGCGGTGTGGTTGTTAGTCTAATAGCTCTACTCTGTAGGCCAGATATAAACTGCTATTCTATTGGTTTGTGATATATTACTAGTCCAATAGGTGCTGTGTTGACAACTTATAAAACAACTTTAATTATTTAAACACATTCCACTGATGTAGGCCAAATAGTTACACTCATATTATATTTATCTTATCAATACCAGTTGATATTATTCTCATAATTTGTAGTAATATTATTGTGTTGATGATAGTGCCTGTTTGCTTACACATAGTACGATAAAATATTTTTTTATCAGTTCATGGTGCTTCTAATGTGTCATTTAATGTTATATCAGTGTTTGTATTATAATAAAAATATGAGTAAATAATATATTTGCATAAGTACTACATAATGTATTATATTATTTGTTGAATTTTAGATAATTTTATTGTTGCTCAAATCTACCAGTATTTTCAGCTTTAAAGCTGCATAAATATTTTTAATAAATATAATGTATTGGATAGTATAGTGGTGTGGTGTTGTATATTTCTGAACTGCCTATTTTATTCTGGAATACTTGGGAAAATTGAGCACTAACATTTGACCTTAAACAATATAGTAAGCTAAATTGTCCCTATCAGTTTTGTTAATAACTTGAAATCAACCATAGCTAGCATGTTTCGGTGCCAATTCTTTGGGAGTTATTCAAGTTAAGCAGGCCATATCTATTCAATTATCAAAATTAGCTGCCTACATTAATTAATTACCTATATCTGTGGCAAACAATAATCATAGCATTATGGCAGGAATTGCTAAAATAGGAACTGTTTGCTTGCTGTAAATGGTATTGAATAATCCTTTTTCATTGCCAAGTAAGACCTAGCATGAGCTTAATTATAATATTGATGATGATCTATATTGAAATAATTCAAACCCAAAACTTGAGTTAAAATTGATGCAAACGACCTCACTATTTGCAGCAGTGATAGCAACATAGCTTTCTTTAATACAAGAGTTGTCTGCCTCTACTTCCTTGCTCCGATTCGGAAAAAATAGATACATCAGTGTTTGTTTTTGATTTTTGGCACAAACATAAAAAAGAGATATTTAGTAAATTTTAAAAATAAGAATAATTAAGTTGGATACCTTTTTAAATAAAAGCTTAGTGCTGATCAGCAAGATTACATAGCTAATAGGTCAAAACAAAGATGGCGATTACCAGGTTTTGTTGTGTTTCCGACGCTTCCTAGAGATTGCATCGCATATCCTGCCCTTACTTTATTGCTTATGAGTTTCCAGAGTACCTAAGGATTATTGAATAGCTGAATAAGCTTTGAATCAATTTGTGCTTTTGGCTATTTAATAAAGGGCTCTCAGCACCAAAGAGTTATGAGGTCAGTTTTATCAAAATGAAAATATTGATAAAATTAAATTAATATTAATTTTGATATTAAAAATGAATAATAAATTTAATCTAATTGATAATTTAGCTTTATATCATTATTAATAAAATAGTATAAATAATAAATTTCAGTTTAATTTTAAGTTATTACGTATACCTGTAGTAATAATAATAGTAATAATAATAATAATAATACTAATAGTAATACTAAGACTAAGTAAAACTAAATGTGATACTAATACCTAGACTAATAGTCATACTCATAGTAATAGTTAATAATTAATTATAAATATAATATAAATATTGTTTTAATTACTACATATAAATAAATTAATACTAACACTAATAGTAATAGTCATAATCATAATTATTATCATTTATTCAATTTTATTAAATTTAATTATTATTTACTTTTAAGTTATTCTATTTAAGTATTTTGATGTTTTATAGTTGTACTTGTAGTTTTAGTTTTTGTTGTTTTATTAAACTTTATTAATTAGATTATTTTAATATATAATCATAATGATGATCATAATGGCTAATAGTTATAGATATTATATTTATAATTATGCCTGGTATAGTAATGAGAAATGAAGAATACTATTACTGATAGTAGTAGTACTAACACTAATAGTACAAGACATCATTGACATTGACATTTAGTATTTACAATTGCTATTACTATTAGTATCAGTGTGAGTGAGAATATAATTCCAGATGACATCAATATATTCTAATTAGACGACCTCCACCTGGACAACTTTCATTTAGACCACTTTATTTAAAAACACTTGGAATTAAGAAAATAATGATATCTGATACTAAGTTGCATTCATTTTGGTTTTTTTAAGTTATAGAGCCTGTGATTAAAAATTTTCTTATTCATGATTTAGTTAGACTACTTAGATGACAACAAATTTCTCAACTGATAACTCCTGAAATAGAAATATTTGTTGTTGCAAGTAAGAATTTCAAAGTTTAAATCAGTAAAGTGAGTATATTGAAATATTATCTGCACATATATTTGATAGCGATATTTGGGATCGCCTAACTGCAGCATTTCAACCAATAACCCCTGAAATATTTGGGGTGGTCTAACTGGGAGGACACCCCTATGATTTGGCTTGAATATCAGTATCGCCAATTAGATTTGGTTTTACTCTTAGTATTGCCATTACCATTTCATTTAGTGTATTATTATTATTAGAATTAGTGCTACTGGTTTATGATGCCAATCAGCAATGTGAATGTTATAATTATAAATTATAAAATTAACTATTAGTAATGAAAAAGTGCAATGAATACTATAATTATTAAAATAAAAGAAACTACTTAAATTTTGTATCTGTTACGCAAATTAAAATACTAATAATCATACTAAATGTAGTAATAGTTGTAATAGTGATGATAACATCAAATAACATATAATTGATTCATTGCATTATAGCTACATTTTTGTTTTGTCTGTTAGTTTTATGCATTTAGCTGTCAAGATGTTATTTTGAAGGAAAGCTTTTATTAAGTCTCATTCATACCATCACCCTATCAGTGTAAACTTATTATGTTAGACTTTAGAGTATTGTAAATCTAATCACTCTAACACATTCAATCTATTCCTGTTATTTCATTAGAGTTTTTGCATCAGGTTCTGCTAACAGTTTCTATGTAATGCAAACTTGTCTGTTCAATTATGGCCATTTATATTTTTCTTGTTACAAAAACTAAGTTTTGCAGCTCCAAGTATCTTACAACCCAATAGTTCCAAACTGTTGACGACTTTGACTTCAGATTTTTATATTATGATAAACCAGGCAATACCTTCACACACATGTAAATCCAGTGTTCGTATGCAGATATTCGTCATCACTTTGTTTGTTATTCTTGTACCACACAGTAAAAGAAGTGAGGCAGAAAATTGGAATAAAAATTTGCTTGGTCCCAATAAGTTGCAACTTCCTCGTTGAGCATTATCAACTAGTATGTTTGATAAATGTGAAGCTTACTGTGAGATACCCCTCCTTCCCTTGACTCAAGTGTATGCTAACCTACCCACAGTTACTATCTCGCTTCTTCAGCCTCACACTATCAGTGGATATGCTATTTGTTTTTCTATTTAAGTTTATCAATTCAACTTAAGTTCGTAGAAATGAAACCTCATGATATTATGGTGGGCTGGATCCAGTATATTCATCAATGTTACTCTTAGTTGCATCACCATTTTAAACATTTATTGCTCTGTTAGGCTGATTGTCCAACTAACAGAGAAGTAGTGAATCACTTTTGATTGAGGGGAGTCAGTACCAAGGTTATGTCTGTCTGTTTGTCTGTCTTATTGAATATTGTGTTTGTTTGCTTTACAGTCTCTATATGCTATTGATTTGTTGGCTTTTTGCTCAGCACAAACATCTAATGTCTGACACGAAGCAGAGGTTCTAACAAACCTAACACACACAACACACACACACAACACACACACACAACACACAACACACACACAACACACACACACACAACACACACACACAACACACACACACACACAACACACACACACAACACACACACAACACACACACACGCACAACATACTCACACAAACACACACACAACGCACACACAACACACACACACCATTAGGTTGGGGACTACACTATCTTCTCTCCCTTTCACTTACTTAGAGCTTTACTATTTTAAGTATCTGCTTCAAATATTATATCCCGATCTCTCACTTTAGCATATCATGTGTGAGGTCAACCATTAAATTCTCTCAATTTTATGAACTTGTGCTTCGTACCTTGTCTCTCAAGTTTCAATTAAAGTTGGGTTGGCGATTGTTTATACTTTAGATGGAGTAGATTCTTGGAGGTCCTCTAGTTTTTTCATGCTTTAATTAATTAAGTTTAGAGGGTTTATGATGTTCATATTGGAAGAAGGGTTTGTACAGTTCTAAAAATTTTCAACCTAACATCTATAACATTGTGCAGTTACTAAGTGCCAATTTCTTCTGTCATGTTGCTCGACAGACACTATCCTGTAAAATTACTATGCAAATTATTATATACTGTTTCCCACAACTAATAGTGTTGGCAACCAAGTTGGAAAACTTGCAACATCATCTTTTCTGTTGGTATCACTTAACCTTGAACGAAGTTAGTGTGTAAACAGGGCCAATCATTGATTGCTAAGATTTCAAATTTGAGTTTACCAGCAGCTGTTTGCAAGCTAGTCTTAGGGGAGATCTGCACCTCGGTATTATTGGTGCTTATTTGCAATTGAATTGATAAAAATTGTAATAACAGTAAGCATATAGCGATTGGGATGGTGATCGTGCTTGACCCATAGCTAATGTGCACTGTAAAAATGGTAAACTTGTAAACTACATGGTAAACTGGAATGTCTTTGTGGGTGTAAAGTGTAGGCATTCTCCGCATTATAATAAATCTAAAAATACAGCAGTTCTTTACTGACCTTTAATCAGAGTTTCATTAGCTCTAGTAGTGTAAATTTAGAGGTTATTGCACATGCCTGGCTTTGTTTATGCTGATGACAAGGTAATATAATTATTAGTGCCCTCTTTGACTTGTTATATAACTCTGATAGTACCTTGAACTCCCCCACATGTAGATACTACTGCAATGTTTCAACAGAAGAAATCAATCACCCAGTCTGTTGATTAGCTAAAGAGTTTTCATTCTCTAATTAGTCTTCAGTGCTACATACACATAGTGATTATTGAATTGACTTGAGGCATACAAATTATTGACTAACTGATTCATACAGTATGGTTGACTTTAGCTGCTAATTGCTTGTTATGAATCACACAGAGCTGGTAATCTGCTCTTGTTTTGTATCTTACAATCACTCTTTACACCTGTGTTATTATATACAGGTACTTGCATGGTTGCATCACTTTTCCCTCATTCCTACAGTTAGGCTAAGTTTCATGGTATGAATAAAGAACAGGGGCATAAAATATGTAGGCTAGAAGAGATGTCCTGTAAATGTAGATTTGCAGTCCATTTCCACTCTAAATAAAATTGCTAGTTCGAAGGTATATTTTGGAGTTGCCCTACAACCATGCTATTAGTATCAAAGTACCTGCACCAAGTTGAAATAATACGTAGAAAAAGAATTTAAGATTGTTGAGTTTAATACACATGCAATAGAATGCTTTGTCTTGTGATTGAGTGTACAAGCCACTCTCTAGCCTATCTGTGTTTATCTGTATCATCACATCTTCTGCTGCTATCTGCATCTACCGCTAGTCTTACTCACTTCCTCTCTATCTCTTCTCACATCTCCTGTACTGGTCTATCTCTGTATCTCTTAGAGGTTGAGGTGCAGCAATAGTGAATACTAGTAGCACCTACTAACTAATAGTAACTATAATACTATAGTACCTAGTAACTAGTAGTAACTAGAATACTAGTAACTAGTAGTAACTATAATACTAGTAACTAGTAGTAACTATAATACTAGTAACTAGTAGTAGCTATAATACTATAGTACCTAGGGACTAGTAGTAACTATAATACTAGTAACTAGTAGTAGCTATAATACTAGTAACTAGTAGTAACTATAATACTAGTAACTAGTAGTAACTATAATACTAGTAACTAGTAGTAACTATAATACTAGTAACTAGTAGTAACTATAATACTATTATGTAGTACTTACTTGTAACTATTATAATACTAGTAACTACTACCAACTATAATACTAGTAACTGTAGTACTAACTACTACCAACTATAATACTAGTAACTGTAGTACTAACTACTACCAACTATAATACTAGTAACTGTAGTACTAACTACTACCAACTATAATAGTAGTTAAGTTCTAGCAACACTTTTCCTGTGTTTTGCTAGCAAATGATTGATATCATCCAGGTTCGTCATTGTCAATAGGAAATACAGTGACATTGCCAGCCCGCATCATTGTAATCTAGTTCTGGGATCAGGACATTACTATTTTATGTATTCATGTAATAGTGAAATAATGGTATAGTTACACATTGCATTGTGTGTTGTCGTCATGGGCTATATGATCATATTTGTCATCTTCTCACATCTTGTTGCAGTTGGTGTAAATATCTTTTAAATTAGACGAAGATATTCTGGTAGCTTAAGTTCTTCATTTGAGTAAATAAAATAGCGGTTTTAATTTATGAAATCATAACTTTCAGGGCTTTCTAACAGGTCTTTTTCGTTAAATATCTTTTCAAGTCTTGGTGCATTTTATACAGTCGTAGTTGTCCTTCCTTGTCCAGAACTTCCTTCTCTATGTTGAAATTCTAAACATTTTTCCAGCTCTGTCGGTTTCATCCCACTTAGATGTTTCCCAGTTAGATGCTATTTTTTATTTCGGTACCATTATATATAGTAATATACTTATATATACCTATATAACTGTTGTATTGATTGCTAAATAACTAATATGCTAATATCTATAATAGCTAATATAAATGATCTGGAATAATATTCCAATTTTCACGAGTTTGTGTGGGACAAAAAACAGTAATACATTAATAATAGACATTATCTTGAATGGATACTTATTAACGAAATATCTTTTCAAACAGCAATAAGTATAAAATATGCAAAATGGATAAGTTAATGCTGATCAAAAGAACTTATTTATGTGCTAAATAACAAGCAATTGATCCAAGTTTATTTAAATAATATTTAGATGAATAATTAAATAACATTTCAATAACATTCAAATAAATTTCGCATAAAATACATATTGTACCAAAATAAATAAATAGCGTTTATCTGGGATGACACTGCTTTGTCTTGTCCTTCAGATTTCATGAATATTTAGACCCAATAACATGAACTTTTGATTCCCCCCCCCCTTGGCCTACTTAGAAAGTGCTTTGCTGTATGAAGAATAGAAGTGGTCTATTATATCAATGTGTTAATGCGAGTACATTTGATACATGTGAATGGATGAGTAAGTTCATCGAATTTCAAGTGTCCTGACTTGGAACATTTAAAGGAAAATGTAAATTAAGTATTTAGAAAATAGTAAGTAGGCTAGTGTAGGAGTGGTCATTACAGTTACTCATGGCAAAACCAATAGTAACAACTTCTATTTCAGTGAACCCCTCGATTCAGCGAGTCAAAGTGAAATTAGTAACAGTCACTTGGCCTTACGCAGCTCATGTGTTAGTAGCCACTCTAGTTACTGTAAACTTTTACTCCCTGTAGTATTGTGCTTGTGATATCTAATTTATTGGTAATAATCTGGTTGATCAGTCCTTCAAACTGCTTCACTCTTCTGGTCCTGTGTTGTGTATCAGGAGTTGTCCTCTCTGTAAGTTTGAATTTTGACAGCAGAAGTATAGAAAACGTTTTAGCCTAAAGTATGCTATTGGATTGAAGGATAGAAACCAACAACTAAAAGTTAGTTTAGCATTATAGGAATTTTTAATCAAGTTTATGATAACACTGATGCAGTTTCTTCTAACTTGCATATTATTAAGCAGTACGTTGGATTTTAGCCCATTAAATCAGCTGCAGCCACTTGAAATCAAAGTGTAAAGCTAATCCTAGTTCATTCAACTGTTTAACAATATTGAGTATATTATCTTAGGAATTAAGAAACATATGTTGTTTATTTATACTTGTAAAGTGGTTAATTTGATTTGAATTTCAATTGAAATACGAGCCTCCTGATTGCAGCTCACAGTTATGACTTGTAATACTCGTGTTATGCGACATTGTGATAAATGGGAGTTGTCTTACTAATTTTTCCATAAAACGCCTACTCAGATTAAGTGTGTGCTATATAAACTAGAGTTGTCTTCTCTGAGCGCATGTTCTTTTACAAGGAAAAGCTATTTCAGTGTAACATGTCTTGAAAATTTAATTATCAACTATCAAACTATTGATTCAACTTAGAACTTGTTTTTTAATTAAAGTCAATTTGTGGTTTTTGCATGTGAGTAAAACTAAATGGTGTTGAATATGAATATATTTAAATTGTAACTTTTCTAAAGTAGCTGATTATTACCATGTGTTAGTATAAGCAGTTTAGGGCAAACATTAACTTAAAATAAATTATTAAAAAAACATATAATATTCATTTGGGTGATTTTTAAAGTTAGCAAGCTCTAAATTCTACTACTTGGAAATTATCAGCCCTTTATCTTGGAGTTGTCTTCCCCCTTCCTGACCTTGTAATTAATGGCAAATAGAGTTTTATTTTCTGTGGAAGATGTATTTGTATGTGAGTAAAAATTAGAAACCCAGTACTTGAATAACTATCAAGGTTGATTACATGTATCTCACTCTCGCCACACAAGTTAGTTTATAATAAAAATTTCTGGAGACAAGTTTTATATTGCTTTGTTTCCTTGATAGTGAATGTTTTCCTTCATGATTTATAGCGCTCTATCATAAAATAATTTTCCAATATTTGCCATTCCGGTTACTGTTGCTGTATTGTGTGCTAGACAATACTGAAATGCCATATTTTGTAAGATCCTTAACCTTTTACCCTCGTAAATAATTGCCCCTCAGACTGTGGGAAATTGCGATGCACTGTACTCCAGTATTATATTGTGCAGAACCCCAAATAGTTCTATTTTTATTGGTTTCCTTTTCTTTGTGGACTTGATTGCTAAATCTGTAACCCAACGCTTCTCGGGTTTTTCGTACGATTTAGTAGAGGGTGGCTGGCTACCGCGACGTTCTACACGCTGTTATATTGACAGGCTATAATTCATGCGTCACTGCCTCCCATGGTTCAGATCAGTTGTAATCAAAATGCAATTACTGTTACCATTAAAAGTTCACAAGTTCAACCTTATCGTCGACTAGACCAGTCGCTAAAGAAGCGTGACAGCTGTAGTCGCAGAAGTAGCGAAGAGTCTTGTTCAACTCGTTGTTGTACCATCGCCTTTGCCAGTTTGATCTGACACTAGTGATTGGATTATATTTATTTGTAATTGATAACGCCCTCAACTTGTCAGATCGGTTAGTATATGCATTATTGAATTAATTACGTCCACTTAAAGCTGTAACACTCTATACAGTACTCGTAGGTACTCACAGCGAATGTGAGAGCCGCTTTTATTGACAATCATTTGTGGAAGTGGCACTGGATCCGATATTCAAGTCTTCGAGGTGTATTCAGCCAACTTGTTAGTGGAACTCGCAGTGAACAAACCATAGATATTGGTGTACTCAGTACGGTGTCTGATCAGTTGACATTCACATTGATTGAGGAGTCACTGTGACCACGTCAGAACCGCGGTTTGTAAGTGCAGTCAAAAGTGAAAGGCAATCAACATATTCGAATATATTGCATCGGATAAACAGTCTATGGTAAAGTTATTAACTTTTTTTTTATAGTAATCATACTTCCTCGTAGATTTGCTAAAGACTGGATTTGAGTTGCACGCTTAGTTGGAGGGAGTCAGTTTGACTGATGACATACTGTAGGCATGTCGGTGTCTGTTGACTATTAGAGAAGATGCTACTGTAACAAGGGTGGGTGAACCCGTGGTAGTTAATGTGGACAGAATCACAAATGGTTATTGTGCAGCCTTATCAAACAATTAATATTACTGCTGCCTAGTAAATTATCTGTGAATTTGTCGCTACTCACAGATACAGATAAGCCAATCATTCGTGTGTTTGATTTGAATACGGCATATAATTTTATAGTCGAACTATCGGATGAATTCCATTCCATAGCATATTCAAAGTGATAATCGAATTACTGGAGAGACTTCACTCACAGTTGCCGAGCTCACAGGGGAATAGCCTTTACAAAGGCATGTTGAAACATGTAAGACACGGTTCGTTACGAGCCAACTCTGTAGACACACCATCCTCTCCAAGTGATGATAACTCTTCATATTATTCAACTCCTGGAGCTGTTGGAATTATAAATCCTTCTTCACTGCCACAGTTGGACAGTTCTGCGTTTATAACTCGCTGGCAAGACCAGATGTGCTCGCCAGAGATGTCTCCGCTACCCAATACTTACGACTTCCCTATTCCTGCTCCACAAAATGTGGAGGGAGGTTTCGTTATGCCGCAAGTTTCTGGTTATGGGTAGGTCTAGCATGTGGTGTAATATTTATATACCTTAATCTGATTGAATCACTTTGTCAATACTTACTTTTGCTTTATGATAAGGCATGGTTGTTTGTCTTCTGCAGACCTAATTGTACCTGCAGCACCTAATTGTGCCGTTAAAATACTGGAAAGTCACAAAATTTTCCTCATAAATATGTGTGTGTCACTGTAAACAGAGTGGGTGATATAAAGTTGCAAAATCTGTATTTTGCCACATTAAATATTATATTTTGCGGTATTTTCACTCTTTTCTATACTCTGGGCTGTATTGTTGCGTCAAATCAGTTGATGCAGAGCCCTCCAGCCTTCTGGTTATTAGAATAACACTGGAAGGTGGAAACCCTTTAACCTACCACTATAATGTGTATTACACAGAGATCCTCTGCCCCAAACAAATCTAGAATGTAAGGATTCGTCACTGTATGTTTACCATTGATTTATCTAGACTATACCACTTCATCTGCGTACATTCACTGCACCAGTTGAAGCTGCCAAGAGACCTGTAGAGGTATTCTAAAACACTCATAGGTTTTTCATCTTATCAAATTGACCATCTACCCTGTGGTTGATGTCTGGGAGGAATGAAGTGGTGCTGACAGCTGTCAACCACTGACATGTGCTCCCTCCCTTCTGCATGTAGGTATTCTGCCCTACTGCCTCTTGAATGCTGCCGGTACGTTTCACCAGTGGCATTGCTGAGGTTACCAATACATTCTTTTTGCCAACAAACACTTGACTCCTTGGGGTTTAACACTTAGGTGTTGTGACCAAATCACATGCCTGTAGAAATATAGTGATGTTACCAGATGTGTGATATGTTACTTAGTGGAGTATTTACTGTGGTTGTGCAATTAACATCTTTCACCATTCTGTTGTTGTACAAGTAGCATCCTCTGCCAAAACTTCTGCATACTCAGTTCAAGCAATGCTTCTTTTCTCTCTGTAGTCACTTGCCAATGTTATCATGCTGGTATTTAGTCATTTATCAATTCACAGCTTTAACTGAACGGAATGGGTTCAAACTCACTGCTGTGTTTACAGCTATGTCGAAACTTGGTTTTGAACTTAGCTTGACTCTCTTGCTGCAATGCTAAAGTATTTAGCTGAGATTCTGCTGCAAAGCAGTTTGGGAAATGTTGAGAAAGTCTGTGTAAATTGTTTCCCATCCTCTGAGTCCAATGTTACAGGGTTATATGTTGGGTTGTTGAGTGTTTCTTAGGTTATCTACTCTGTTACCCAAATGTAAAGCTGACGTGCTGTAATTGTATCAGTTTAGTGGTTTAATTCTAGAATTCACCATTTTGTCTATTCTAGCTGTTCCAAAACCTGGTCCCCATTGTTTATTATGTGTTATCATTGGATGAGAATGAACTGTGATGGAAGATATGGTTGGTATGTGTTTATTTTCACACCAAACCAATAAAATGGCTACTTGTAGCTGATGTTTAAATTAAGTTGTGAGAGCATACCTTATGAACCAGTTGAGAGAAGCTAGCTGTTCAAACTTAGCTCCTTCTATTTGCTATTGCAACATGTGGTGTTAGTTAGTACTTTATGTTGTGTGGTCAGAATGGAAGATCACCTGCAAGTCCATGTGGAAAAGTGTCAGTAGTTATATGTCTGTTGCTTGGCATTTCCATTTAGCTGATGAGTAATTTAAATGTCCCTGTAATATATAATATATTCAGTGCTATACTCTCCCTACATCTGGAGGGCTCTACTTCCTACTTGTGTGCATGTCACCACCATGGTAGACTCTAAGGAGTGACTTCCATCTATGGTGTGTCATGAAACCCGTAGAAATAGTAAATGGGTTGGTTTATGGTCTATATATACTTCTAAATCTTCAGGTTTGAAGGGTGGCGAATAAATATAACAAAACTAGGATATTTCACCTGCATCTGTTCCTAGTAAACTTCTTACAGAATTCCACACAATTAGATATAAACTAGTTTCTCCCCAACACTTATATTTATAACGGATAGCATAACCAATATGGCTGGAGCAATGCCATTAGACTAGCTCACAGCCAGCCTGTCCAAGACTGTAAGTAAGTTGCTGGTACTTCATTCGTGCTCTATGCCTTGAAACCAGTCGAGCCAATGTAGGACATGGGCTCGTTATTTAATTGATTATTCATGGTTTTTGCACAAAAAAATGTCAAAACAAATAGCTGGTATGAGAATCGCATTTGGCTGTGATTGATAAACAGGCTTAGTGTCACTGTGTTATTGTTAGTTGATGTTGAATATGTGTGTTGGCTTTGATTTATCTCTAGTGACTGCCATGGCTGCTGATTCACTTTGCGGATTGTAGCCTTGTTCTCTCCAGCACAGTGTGTTCTGTAGAGGTTGTCTCTTATCTCCCTCCTAACTGGTTTGCTGAAGTGAAACTCACTCTAAACTCTGTGTCCAGTACTTGAACTGTAGTTAGTTCAGCTACTTCAGCTTGAGTAGAACTTGTATACCAGTGAAGGCACTTGGAGTTGAACTCATTTCCTCACAACAGCTATTTTAGTATCTTGTCTTTTTCATTCTTTTCGAATGATATCAGCCTCAGTCTTAAATCTTCTTCCCCTTGAAACTAATTCAGTTTAGTTGCTATTAGATTATATTAAAATATAATATATTAAGACTATTTACTCATGAAGCATTGTGTAATCTTTATTTCTGCAACTCTATTTTCATTTTGACCAAATCACTAGACAGTTCCTTAAGTAGAGCTACTGGCATATCATTACTCTGTCTGAGTCACATCAAGCTGATATTAATTAGCCTTAACTGCTAAGGAGGTTAGACTAGATGTACTACAACCTGTACCATGTACACACTACTCTAACTCACAACACATATGAATAATTATAGTAATAACTGTTTTGCTATCGTTCCTTCAGCTTCAATCAAACCACCTCATAAACTCGTACATCAAAGGGTTCGCGAGAACACGTGTTCTGCCTCGACTAATAACCAGCTGTAACTTCTGTTAGTTGTGTTTTATTTACTGAACTGTAAATGAAGGTGTTGGAGCTAGGGCTGCATTTAGTCTTTTCTCAGTATAATTATGTAGTCTGTGTTCTATACAACGTGATTTCTAGGGTGCTTTTATATGAGCAAATTATCCGTATTCTATTGCCACATAGCCTCATAACGTACCAAGTTTTATTTTTGATTGAACTCTTTGAAAAAGAGGTAACAAGTTGTACTCATGAGTACAAAAAAATATTCAGCGTTTCCGATCATTCCCATTGTCTGTCACAATCTCAGTTACTTTCTAGTTTGCTATATTGGTTTTCTCTGGTAGTAAGGTTGTTCTTGTCAAGTTGTTCTGATAACATTGTTCTGGTAGTAGAGTTGTTACAGTTTCGTATTAAAATACCATGTTGATGGTCTAATAATCTACTACCATAATTACTACCCACATCATTCTCTCATCTTGCATTCCTGGCCGCAGTTTCCCTGATACCACATAATATTAGTGATTTATTGATAGTTACAGCTTCACATTTCTATCATTTAGTATTATTAGCAGCTTAATGTAGTATTGAGTATGGCGGAGTGATGGAAACAACTGTCTCTTGCTTTTTGTATGCTTTATTGGAGAAGTTGTCTTCTAATATTATATACTCACTTTGCCTTTCTATTTCTAACAAACTTGAGAAATAATTGTGTTCACTATCGACACTGGAAGCAGGTGGGTCAGGTTTTCAAATCACCTGCCAGAGGTCTGTTAAACCTGCCAGTTTATATGATGTGGCTTCAGTTTCTTGGAGGTTGTTTCCATATGAGTCTACTGAGTGTTTTATACTAGTGGCACTGATATCTCCAGCTGTAGAGGTATATAACAGTGTATTCACATTGATATCTACAGCTGTAGACGTATACAGTGTGTTCACATTGATATCTTCAGCTGTAGAGGTATACAGTGTGTTCACATTGATATCTACAGCTGTAGACGTATACAGTGACACAGTGTTTATATCCAGTGAAGAATTTCCATGTCTCATTCCCCCTCAGATGGATTAATTTAGAAAACCAGACTAATTGCAAATATTCATTTATCTTCTTTAAAGCAAGTGCTCCAGCAAGCTGTTAATCAACTGTATTTCCACATTTGTCTCAGCCTAGGAGCTGACAGTTCACTGCAGTTCTGGTAGTTCCACCATCTTAAAGCTTGAATCATTCATAGGAATATCAGCATTGTTTCAGCACCACTCTGAAGCCACCAGGGGGGGGGGGGGGTAACTTTTTATGACAATATGGGACCGGTGCGTTTGTTGAATAATCTAAATATGGCCGACTTCTGAAGTCATATGATGACTTGGTATCAGATAATAGATATGTTGTGGTAAACTGTTAACCTCGTAACAGGGTGGGTCTAATAGTGCAGCTAGTTGGTGTGGGTACCACAAGAATCCATTATAACATCTTGTCAGGTTATCAGTTCTATACTACAAGCAGCTGCAATACAAGAAATGTTAAAAATCTTCAATAAAATTATAAGTATCCAGTTATAACTTGAAGTGGCCATCTTTAGGTAAAATCTGCTAAAGCCGATCCTTTTTATTTTGTAACTAAACGCTTAGTTAATGTTTTAATGGATATGAGTAACTGAGGAATTGTGTTCCCCATCGTATAGTCTACACTTGCCGCCTCTCTCATACTCTGTTTTTGCTATTTGCAGTGAACATTCCATAGTGGCGGTTCGCGCCAGTGTCATGGTGTATGATGACATGCAGAAGAAGTGGTTGCCCAGTGGCTCCTCTCCTGGAGGTATTTCTAAAGTCCACATCTATCATCATCCCAGCAACGCCACCTTCAGGATAGTCGGCCGAAAGGTGCAGGACCACGAGGTGAGAAACACAAGGAGTTGTCATCTCAATGTAACTCACCTTTGTGTATATGTTATTATTAGAGGGGAAACTATGGAAGCATGAGTTTAGTTGTGATGCAATTTTATATCTGCCATTTTTGTGTTAGTCATGTTAGTTGGTATGTTTGACCTGAGATCACGGTTTTAATTTATGCTAAATTGGAGGAAATATCTGTTGTATCTTGAGTTAGCTTCGCTGTGTCTGCTTAATTTATGTCCTGCATTTTCTATCTGATGCTGCTAGTTGGCTAACTACATGCTGACGCTGCTGACGTAGCTTATGTCGGCAGCATAAGCAGTTGGAAAATTGGGTTGTTTTTAAGTTTATTGTAACTTTGGGAATTATGAGTACTGTGGTGCATTTACAGTAGCTCAGCTTTTCTCAAACTTAGTGTGACATAACTACTCTGTGCAGAATGTTATGCTCTTATTGCCTGTTATATTGAGTGAAATATGGGCATGAGAGAGGAAAGATAACTCCAAACTGGATCTCTCTTCTCTAAATGAAAACATAGAATATTGCTCTCTAATTAGTATAAATGATTCGCTATTATATAATGTTGGATGAATGACCTTTGATTCCCTAAAAACTGTATCAAATGTTAGACCCAATCAAAGTATGACCTTCACCTTGGCTGAGTATTGTAGATATTTTAAGTTGGCAACTGACATTTATAAACCACATACACAGAACTTATTATTTCATTTTATCATCTTGTTTTGTCATGATTGAGAATTCCTGTACATTGAGAAGGGCATGAATGTGTTACAGTATAATAGACTGTAATACTATAGACTATAGAGTATATTATATTTTCAAAATGTATATTATTAATTAATATATTATAGAGTAAATCATAATATAATATATGTATAGTGTAATAATATAGAGCATATTGTATATTAAATATGATATTATATAGTATATTATCATGTAATATACTGTATAATATGTTGGTATGAAGTAAATTATATACATAATAGTTGCACTATTTATAATATGGTAGTATGCACTATACTATGTTATAGTTAGACTTTGTATGATATGATAGTCTATATTATATTATATAATAGTTGCACTCTGCAGGTGGTTATCAACTGTGCAATACTAAAAGCCCTCAAATACAACGAAGCCACGCCTACATTTCACCAGTGGAGAGACAACAGACAGGTTTACGGGCTAAACTTTGCAAGCAAAGAGGATGCAGCCAGCTTCTCCACAGCAATGAGGGGGGCATTGGACGCCCTCGCACAGGCCGGTTAGTGAGAACTCTTGGTTTTCCGGTTATTTGAATAGAGTGGTTTTCATGAGAACCAGGCTTGTCTACTATTCACCTGGCGTAAAGCTTGTCATCCTTGGCTTTTACAAAGCAAGAATTTTCATTGACATGATTTTTAAATATATTTAAATTTAAAACTTTCTATTCACTCACAACTCGCCACATAAGTTGGTGGAACGAGTTTACATGGAGAACACTGACAACGAGGCTATATAAATTGTAATGTGCGAGTGTAGACAACTCCAGCTCATGTTCGCTGACCTTGTGTTACAGCAGCAATGGCAGCATCTAGACCCCCTGCCCCAGTGTCCTTGCCTCCCCCTGTACAGCACACACAGCAACCCATATACTCACAGCCCCGGGAGGAACCACGCTATGATGACAGGTGGGTGACTTCCTCTAACTCTTCTTTCTGCAGTTTATCTCTTCTTCATTATCCTCTAATTTCTTTTCTGCAGTTTATCTCTTCTTTACTTCCTCCAACTCTCCTTTCTACAGTTTATCTCCTCTTCACTATCCTCCAACTCTCCTTTTCGCAGTTTATCTCTTCTCTCACAGCTGACTTGCTCTCTCAATATTTCAGGATACAGCAACAGGCACAGTACGGGGCACAAAACTCACATTACCAACAGAGTATGTGGAACGGCGGTCATCAGCCAGTTAACGGAGGTAAGTGTCAGGTACATACAGGTAAGTAGTGTAGGTGTGTTTATTATTCTACCAGGTAGTGTAGGTGTTTATTATTCTACCAGGTAGTGTAGGTATGTCTATTATTCTACCAGGTAGTGTAGGTGTGTCTATTGTTCTACCAGGTAGTGTAGGTGTGTCTATTGTTCTACCAGGTAGTGTAGGTGTGTCTATTATTCTACCAGGTAGTGTAGGTGTGTCTATTATTCTACCAGGTGGTGTAGGTGTGTCTATTATTCTACCAGGTGGTGTAGGTATGTCTATTATTCTACCAGGTAGTGTAGGTATGTCTATTATTCTACCAGGTGGTGTAGGTATGTCTATTATTCTACCAGGTAGTGTAGGTATGTCTATTATTCTACCAGGTGGTGCCAGAGAACTTCCTCAACTTCCCAGAAACTCTCTGCCAGAACAGAGACCACCAGTTGGTCCTCCTCAGCCGCCAGTGGCCCCACCTGCTCCCCCTGCCCCCTCACAACCTCTGGGGGCACCCCCTCCGCCCACCATGGCACCCCCACCAGGTATGTGGATACTGCAGCAATTGTCATTTCATTCAGCGCTTCTTCTAGTCATTTCAGTTCCTATGAATTCTTGATTTGGGGGTAGAAATTGTTAACTAAACAGTTTCGTGATTTTCAATCATTTCAAGTTGAACTTGCTATTTTATAAGCTGTTATGGAAGGTATTTTCTTGTCTACCTGTTGGTGAGCTCGGCCTGGTATTCAAAAAGTTACAGAAGGTAATTGAGTTGCTAAAGGTCTCTTGTATTTTGTTTCTCAACATTTCAGCTGCACCAGCACCTCCTGCTGCTCCGCCAGCACCCCCTGCACCACCTCCGCCACCATCTGGAGGCATACCAGCCGCACCTCCACCGCCACCAGGGGGCATACCATCTGCACCGCCTGTGCCAATGGGTGGTGTGCCTGCCGCTCCACCTCCTCCGCCGGCACCCTCTGGCTCACCAGCACCAGCTGGAGGCTTAGCCGCAGCTCTAGCCAGTGCTAAGCTGAAGAAAACCCCGGGCCCTGTAAGTACTACCCCTACCGAGATTACCAAGTGGTTATTTCGTACTGGCATTTATTTCACTCAAACAAATCTGCGATTTACTGCATTGTGTTTATATCCTCCTTTAAGGGAAATATAATTACTTTGAATGCCCGCTGTTTCCATACACTTTTTATCCGGAGCCAGAAGTAACATTTTACTTATCATACCGATGTATACATCTTGGTAATTACTGATTGGTTTATTGCTATAGAACGAGGGAGGGAATGCAAACAACTCGAGTAGTATGGGAAAGTCAGGCAGCAGTGGCGGAGGGTTGGACCTGATGGCAGAAATGCAAAAGAAGTTAGCTCGGAGACGAATGGCCGCTGACGGAGAGGTCAGTTGTGTGATTCTATCCTTGTAGTTGTTCTCTCTCTTGGATTTACAGCGAATCACTTTATTTTGTTACTAATTTGTTCAATTTTGCTCTGAAAGATTTGCTTCAGGTTTTGAGAATTTGTAAATATAATGAATTACTAACAACTGTTGCATTGTGGGTCTTGGACCATAGGCCATAGACTTGTATATTCAGTGTTCAGATGTTCTGGTTGTAGCAATGAATACTGAGTATTAATTAATAGGTAGGAAAGTGAAGTCACTAGTAAAGTGCAGTAATACTCTAATATCTATGTTTCTGTGTTACAGAGTCCAGGTGGTAATAGCAGCCCTTCAAAACCAGCCAATCAGACAAACTCTCCTACTTCAGGGAGAAGGTAACTCCTTATGTAACTATTTAATTCTATAGTTAGCAGTACCTTTGCATGTCTACGGACTAATAACGTTGTTGATTTGATGAGAACTCTTCTCTTCTGATCTCCTGTTCATTGCATTCTATGGCAGAATCAACCAATGGTAAACCCCGTAATTTTACCATTCCTTTATAAATTACACTGGTGTTCCTGATTATATCAACACTCGGCATCTTTTTGAGTAGAGTTTCGACTTCAAAAATATGATTACTCGCCGAAATTGTGCCTAAACATCTCACAGAAAAACTCTGAAACTCTCTGTAGACAATGAATGTCTTCAGAATGAAAAACTGCCTGTTGACTTGAGAGTGTTGTGCAGTGGATATGAGTTAGCCTGCCTGCCTGCCTTGGGATATCAGTTCATTAACTTATCGCCTGTATGATAAGCCATAGGGCTTCCCTTCCCTTACTAATACCACTACACTCCGCGCTTAGAACTTTCAGGTGCAAACAGATCCTCAATACAGAGCTGCGAGTCAAAACTTTAATTAGAATGAGATGAGTAAACAGACGGCCATGTTTTTGTACCGTCAGCCGTTGCTAAGGAACTGCTGTGTATTGTAGAGGTGGGCTGGAGAGTCTGCACCAATCACAATCTATTGACTCATCCAGCATCTCTGGTGGTCTGGCTACCCTGCCCAGAGTTAAACGGGCAGATAGCTCAAATGTTTTACTCAATAGGTAAACCTGTCTCTCAGGCAGTAGCTGCTATGTTCTGCTCAGTTCTCACTTCTATCCTAATCAGCTAATTCCCTTTATCTGTGAAGGCTAGAAACACTGTAATGCCGAGGGTTAAATTACTCTCCTAACCTATAGTAACAGAGCAAGCTTCACAGTAGCCCAACTATTGTATGTACACAGGTGCTGGCTCCATCTTTCTTGCCTCTTTGCATGTATTGTTTACCTTAGAAGTTCTCCTTTTCTTACCTCCCCTCTTAGTGTATGCATACCAAGATCTTTGCTGCTAATGATGTACGTATGGAGTTGTGCTCCCTGGTTTACCTGTATATAGCATGTCGTACTTTTTCCCCTATTAGGTTTTAACTGGTGCACCTCAATGATTCAGCCATTTCATTAAACCACCTAGTATACTTGTTCTCCTGTTACTCTTGTCTGTTGGTGATGATTATTTTCTGGTGCAGGTAACTTCTCTTAATTCTCTCACTTGTACAGCTGCAATTGTTCTCATCCCTCCTGGGATAAACTAATCATATCCGCTTTAGATTTTTATTGTCACCATTTCTGTGGTTAGTAATGACTGCACCATAACTGAAATTTTACTTGCAAGTAGTAGCTTGGCTTTTCGTTACCCGATTTTCCTTAACACTGCATGTTTACAGCACTGTTTTGATACGCTAGGCTATATTATGCTAATGACACACTCTGTCATTGTAATACATATAATGTTTATTTTCTGTTCAAATAACTTTTTTACATCTTTTAAAGTCATATAGTTTTATGATTGAGTTAGACGTTGCTAACCTTTTAAATAAGCTTATTTCCAGTCATACACTATTGGCTCACACTTGGTCATTTTAAGTAATCTAGCATACTATTGGCTGAAACTTACTCATTTTGTGTAATCTATTGTACTATTGGCTTACATAAGATCATGTTAAGTAATCTGACATATTATTGGCTCATACATTGTTGCAGGACTCCCTCTGCTACGCAAGTAGTTAATGGTCCCAGCTCTAGTAACAATAACAGTTCAGCAGCTTCGTCTGATCTCGAACAAGTCAAACAGGAAATACTTAGTGAGATGAGGAAAGAAATGAATAAATTAAAACAGGAAATCTTAGAAGGTAGTGTCTGCCACATATTTTTAATAATATATTGCTATAACTTTAATAGTTTAATGTTTTTACTCCCATTTTGTAATCTAAAGGAGGCATACCCATGCAGAGTTCTATTTGTTGACCGCTGCCAGCTATCTGATGCTGTTAAATAATTCATCTGACAGCAACTTCACGGGGAATCATTTGTTTTGTTGCAGCTATTCGCAACGAGATGAAGTATTGATAAGTCCTGGTTGAAGGTGCTGAAACACGTGCCACTACACACAGACAGTCTATGGTGCTACTGACGCTCGGTTGTCATAACAACGCATATACTACACAACATTATGACCTTGAAACAACTTTATTGACAATAGATAATTACGGTCTCGGTCTAAATATCTACAGTGCATGATATGTAGCAGTTTGAAGTTATCTTCTCTTTAAAGTTTAATCTTGCACTCAGTAATTAACTTTAGAACTTTACATCACTTATACTTTGTGGTGCCACATCTATAAATTAGCTTTGTTATCTTAGCTCCTATAATAACGTGCCTGTAGCTCAACTCCTTTCGTCAACTGTTCATTTTATAGAAAGGGAACAATTGGAGTTGCCCAGCTATATAGCTTTACTCCGCACAAATCTGTATATTATATTTCTTTGAGCTGCATGCTTCATGGTTTTCTGGCTATGACGGACAGGAAGTCCTTTATCGATACTTCTGTTCCTTTCACTCACTCCACTTTATTTATTTCTTTTGAAATTTTATAAATTTTCACAATAGGTCGTGGAATATTTTTATCTCACCTTAGACTCTGTGCAATAGGTGAACTCTCCCTTCATGGTATTTGTATTTACTCTCCTCCGTATTGTTGAGCAGTATCTGGAATTTCTGTGAAGTCACGGTGTTATGCACTTGAATTTTTTATGGCATTTTATTATATAGTAATATATACATTATATATCTTTTAATTTAGCATTCTGTAACAGTGGACAATTTGTATATTAAATATTATAACACTGTTACCTTTAAATACAGTCTAAATAGGTTTTATAATGTAATATGTTTTTGCATGCACTTTCATTCATACTTGTTATTATACTCGATATGGGAATTGGATGATGTATTTCAAGTTTATGTGTGTCGTACATAATAAATCATGCTTGTAATTATTGTTCAAAAATATACCAACTGGATAAACTCCTTTCATTTTTACTTTCCTTTATACAACAGGTAGTGGAGTTGTGCTCCCATGATTGTTGTTCCATATTTTGTTGAACCGGTTGTAATAAACATTAGTTAGCTCGAAGTTAAGTGATACATAACTATCCATGTATTAACCAAAGGGATAAGAAAAATATTATACATTACTAGTCTGGCAGAACTGGGGGTTAGGTTCGCAATCTCGGATAAAGTTTTTTTCTCCTGATTATTTATCTTGAGGGTCCAGGTAAACGTTTCCAGGTGGGTGTGGACCTGCCACCTTTGAGCATTTTGAGAAATCCAAGATGGCCGCCAATTATGAAAAAATCGTAATCTAGTAGGCAGGTAATTTTATAATTAGTCTGAATAATAGATGGTTGGTCATACAGTAGCATACTAATGAGCTAGGCATGAGTCAATTACCTATCACAGAGATATTCTACCTGCAAACAGGGCTATAAATAACATCTTCATACATATTACAATGTGTTTACATTATTCTACATTTACATTGTATACGTAAGAATATTAGATTACACTGAGTCAATGAACTTGTTTCTTGTTAGTTTTATAAAATACAAAGATTGACTATAAATAGACACTTTCAATTATAGTTTTTCAAAATACCTTCCATCTATTTTATCTTGAGATGAGCAATTAGGTTTAATATAGTAGTAAAATATACAACTTGTATAACAAATACGGCTTAGCTCTATAATTTTTACAGTGTAGACGGTTATTTGTACAGGACTATAGCTGGTGACACATTATTTTCTATAATTGTCTATTTTCCAGTTGTCTATTGTCCATTTTCCAAATAAGTGTTTTCCAATTGACATTTTCGAAATGTCGTGGATTCCTATAGCCAGCCAGGTGAGGAAAATACTCCATACACAGCTGGAGATACCTCATTATATACTCAACATTATGCATGCATGTATATATCTTTCAATGGTGACTAATGCATAATAGTTATTACTTATTAGTGATAGTTTGTAGACAATAATAGTATTGTGATCTGCTAGTTTTACATCTTCTAGCTGTACTATACGCAGGTTTTAGATGTTACAATAGGCAGCTACCTGCACTATAAACTGACTGTGACCACCTTTCAGAAATTTGTTAGTGAACTTGCATTCACTTTAGTTAGGCTTTAGGAGTTTTTAAACTGCACAAAGTACTATGTGATACTAGTAAGCAGTGTGTATGGAAAGTTTCAATATCTGCAGTTTCCTTATAATATTATAACTTGACTGTATAATAAACACTTGAATTCCAACTAACAACAGTATAACTGACACCCTCAATGTTGTTAGTTGATAATGCGGCCTTGGTATCGTATGTCAACACAATTGGCTTCAGTGTGTAAATAATAAATTTGCTAAAGAATAAAACATATACAATGACTAACAATGGTGCTTAATTACGATACAGTAATGCTTTATTCGAAACCAGAGGTTACGGCTTGGTTATACATGTAGATAGCTGATAGCACGTAGTACGCACTAGTGTACCTTATCTCTCCTTTATAACTGGTTCATAAGATCAGGTTCACTGGCTACTAGCACCTGTAATATTATATGCATACACACAGTAAAATATCTTGAGCATCTAACTTGATAACTCCTATACCAGGCTATTGATAAAAGGTAAGCTAGTAATCATCTTTCATGTATTTGCTATCTAATTCTACGTCAAGAATTCTACCAGTAGCTGTGCCTTAAAAACTATACACTAAGTAAATTTTTTTGAATACTACAACTGTATAGCATTTTGTGTATAACACAGTGTGTTCTACAGACAAATAACAGCTTTAAAAGGTCTATAATTAAACATGCTTGAAATAAAAATAAACAATTATAGTTTAAAAAATAGTGCCGCAGTACTGTGTATTGGAAGAGGTAGGTGCAGTATAACATAGATATTAAGAAAAGCCATTGTCTTAGATAAATAATGTAGCAAAAGAAATTACGATCTTTCTGGTGGCCCAAATGGAAAGTTATTTAGAAAATTAAAAACTTAGGCTTTTGAAATTCTGCTGTTAATACTAAAGTATAATGCAATACTATATTAAAGTATAATGTAGCACTATATTACAGTATAATCTAATACTATATGGCAGTATAATATAATATCATACTGAAGTATAATATATACAACTTTAATACTCTCCAAAACGATATTCAATATAGATTGCTAAAAGTTAAACCACATGCAAGCTTATGCAATTCCAAATATAAATATTAGTAAAATAATTTTCTTAATGTAGATTGTACAAATCCATACTGATTTACATGCAACTCGCACCTTTTGACATAACAAAACCTATTTATAACCATTACTATACATGTGTGTTTTTATAGTGATTGATTAATGCCAATAGCTGTGTTATAGTAAAAACTGGCATGTGGTTATGCTATGAAGTATAATATTATTTCCTAAACAATAAAACATACTATTAATGTTGGTATTCCCAATTTGTTAACCTCTAGTAGTAGTTATAGCATTCTTTGAAATTGTAACATCAAGTGTTGGTCAGGTGTTAATTATCCCCTCCATCCATGCAAATGAATTGTTGTTCAATATTTATTGTTTTGATTTGTATCAGTTGTTGTTGATGATAACCTTATACTTCTCTATTATATTATATAATATTCTATAATTACTCTATAATTAACTTTGAAAACTCAAATACAGTAGAATTCTAGCCAAAAGTTGCATACAATAGAATTGAAATGCATATCAAAACAGTTAATGATTTTGAAACATTGCATGATATGGCCCATATTTTCAACATGGCCTTACAATTAGTGTTTTAGAGTGGCATTGCAATATTGGATATTATTATATCAGTGGTTTAATATTAAATAGGTATGCTAAGTAAAAAGCAAACATTTGTATTTGAACTTACAACTAGTTATATATCACCATGTAAACACAGTGCATTGCCTAGCATACAGCATATCTGTAGGGAATATAAATATAGGCTCTAAGTGGGCGGATTTCCTTCAGCTTTGAATATACTTATGCATATTGTTTAAGGCAAGTTATGCTTTAGTAGTCCTACAATGATGTCTTTTGTATCACAGCTTTACTCATAGAAATCACTCGCTATAAGCTAAAAGAACTCATTTTTAGCTCAGGAAAGTGCAGGTCTGCTGTGCTATGAATATTTGATAGTTTGAGAAGTTGCCCACTTTTCAAATAAACCAGTAGGTTTCTGTATGAATTCAAAGATATGAATTCGTTGCTTAGAAAAGAGGCTTATGTGAAAAACAGCCCAATTTTCTGTATGTAATAAAGATATGCATTTACAAGTTAAAAAGATAAGATGGGGAGATAATTTACACTCTGAGGGAGAAAAAAAAAGCCAGCCAGTATAGCTTCATGCAGGCTCAACACAGTATCTAACACTTGATCTTATGCAGCAATAAAAATCGACATTTTCAACCTGCACTTCAAAAGAGATGTGAATCTAAGATAAGAAATGAAGTGTTACATATGTATATATGACTGCGCTGTAAAGTCACAAACTGTTCATGCTATAATGCATGTCTGCTTCAAAACTTGCGAAATACTTCACCCTAATATAGTTGCCTATGCATCTAAAATTTAATAAAATGAAATGAAAGCAGCTAACTTTTCAGCGAGAAAGTCTTTAGGGGGGGGGGGGGGGGGGGCTCCCCTTAAACAGAGACGACTGTTGGATGAGATGATATGTATCCCAAAATATTCTGTTTGTTGAGTCACAGCGTGAATTCTTTCATAGAAATGGCGGAAAAACCTTATGCTGTCCCAACAACTCAAATTCTATCACCAAACCTAATTTTAGCTCTGGCAGTTATTTTCCTCAAACATAGCTTAAAATTACCCAATGACCTTCATCAGATTTACACCACCCCTTCCCCCCAATACATACTTTGCGGTGACTTTTTATTAAATAATAGCATATAAAACTAATCATCCTGTAGGTCTACTCATAAATGTTGAACATGTGTTACAAGCAGGTATTTAAAACTTTGCTTGGACGATTGGAGTAGTAATTTATAGATTTATTTATGAATGGACAGCACATGGTACAAATATTCAATACAATCAATACTAGACTGAAAAGCTAACCATCCAAATTCTAAACTGTTTATTTCAAGTTAAGTAATGAATTTTCTCTCTACCTTGTTAAAGCATTGAATGAAACTAGGGTATAATTCCAGGTTCATAGCAATGCACGAAACATAATACAATTAGTAACTGCTGTAGATTGTGTATAACACATTATAAATATTACGTATGATATTCTTAACTGCAAACTCATTATCACTCTAATAGAATAAAGAGTATGGATAGCCCCAGGGTCTAATTCCACACATTCCCATCTATGTACAATTCTCTCCCTTGGAAACTCCTAACATAGCTATTCATCCGAAACTATTAGCAGTTAATAACACTTATTGTAGCAGTAGTGAAGAAGACTCATATGTTTTGATTGTTTTATTACCTAAAGTAGTAGGTAGAGTGTGCAACAGAAAAGCTTACACAACACTTATCAATAACACTTGTAAGAATCCTTGGTTACCAGCTAAGTTAATAGTGAGTATATACTACTACTACTATATACTACTACTACTATATACTACTACTACTATATACTACTACTACTATATACTACTACTACTACCACTACCACTACCACTACCACTACCACTACCACTACCACTACTACTACTACTATATAGTATATATTAACTGTTCATGTTTGTAGTGTTACCAGTTTACATATAATGTGTTATACAGGCGGTTTAGCTTATTTAAAGCAGGAACAAAATATATTACCTACATTTTTTGGGGTTGGATCATCTAAAATATTCATTTTAGATGGTACAACATTTTGTAATTTAATTTGAAAAATTTTGGTTGAAACCAAAAGAAGTTCAAAATTATTTTTCTAGCTCCAACCAGCTCTTACACATCCTGGTATAAGTCTAGTATTTCAGATGCATTATATTACATAGTAATAAGAACAGAGCCATGCATGTTATATCAAAAGGTAAAATGCAAAATCTCATCAGTTTTGTTCTTTTTTGATTTTATTTACTTACTTTTTACAACTAAAAGCTTCTCACTAGGTTTTCAAATATTTTACAAGACATTTGACACCATGTGCAATTTTACTTGTGCTTGTATTATGTAATTATGTTTTGACAGTATCACTGAAGTATAAAAATTGAAAACCACACCGATGTAAAAGTTTGTAAATAGCTTTGTTTGTTGAAATAAAATTGTAGCTATATAGCTTTGTACAGCTATTTTATTTTGCTTCAACACACAGGAGAAAAGAGGATGTCACAGTAATTAGTGACCATCCTTTTTATTAGTTAAAGTTATACCTTTCAGGAAGTAACTTGCTAGTAACAGTACTACTCCAACTAAACATATTTTCAGGTATACACCTGTCTCTACTTCTTCCTGTAGAATAAAGTCCCAACCAAATGATGGAAGAAACTCAGCAAACCTCAACTACTACAACATCTGTGACTGTGAACACAGCTTATCCTACTAGTTGGCAGGGGATCCTAAAGATAGTTAAATGTGTGAGTATATAGTATACATGTTACTCTTTAGAGGTAGGTGAAGTAATGGAGAAATTGAGAAAGGCCTGTGTTCTAGATTAGAAATTTAACAAAAGACGTTATTTTAGTAGTAATAGCTTAGTTTTTGCTAACTTTTCACATGCTATAGTATTGTGAACTGTTGGGTAAATTTTTATTAATTTGAGAAGGAAGAGCTGTTAATGTGCTGGGGTCAGCTAGTTCAAGTAAACAATGATAAACAAAATGAAAGGAGTCAACTTTCATTGAAAAGAATACAGTTTTTCGTCAGAATTGCTTTACCACTTCTTATATTTAGTGAGTTTCCACAGTTTAGTTGGCTAGTGATGCACGACTACTAGGAAACTGTGTTACGTGCTGTACTAGGTAACCATTTTATTTACTTATTTCTTATACAGCTACAATACCTATACAACTATAATACTTATGCACTATACTACTTATACACTATACTACTTATACACTATACTACTTATACACTATAATACTTATACACTATACTACTTATACACTATACTACTTATACACTATACTACTACCTATACACTATACTACTTATACACTATACTACTTATACACTATACTACTTATACACTATACTACTTATACACTATTATACTACCTATACACTATACTACTTATACACTATACTACTTATACACTATACTACTTATACACTATACTACCTATACACTATACTACTTATACACTATACTACTTATACACTATACTACCTATACACTATACTACCTATACACTATACTACTTATACACTATACTACTTATACACTATAATACTTATACACTATTATACTACCTATACACTATACTACTTATACACTATACTACTTATACACTATACTACTTATACACTATACTACTTATACATTAATACTACATATACATTTATTAGATTAGAACATTTTGCCTATGTAAATGGAGGGTATGGAGAATGTCATATTATTTTGTAGATCTGTCTATTAGCCTGTATGATATGTGCAGCAGTCATCCTCAACTCAAGAGTGTATAACTATGCAGGGGTTAACTCATACATCAGTTACTGTCTGGCAGTTGCAGTTATTGGGTTTGTAGCGGAGTTGGTCATCATGATCCTGTACATTGCTGGAGTAAGCAACAGATGGTCTACAAATGCAGTCTGTAGCATCCTGGTAAGTGCTAATCCCTTGACATTGTCCCTTAGCTTAGCTTAGTTTTATGTAGTAAAGGGGAGGGAGATAGAGGGCTAGGGGGTCTACCACCCGACTTTGTACAAGTATTCAATCAGTGGGCAGTATAGTAGTCATTGTGAGGGATGGGTTGACATTAACCAATTATCTGATAATCAATGATGGGACATTACTCATATTCTTCAGTGTAATGACAACCAAGATGTAAATATTATAACTGTACCAAATGATATATATTGTATTATATATGTAATATACAAATATTTAAGAAAATTTTGTGCAAACTTCTATTGCAAAAACTATCTGCGTAAATAGAAAATATAAATAGCTAGTCAATTATGTGTGTAGGGTAAAAAACTTGATCAAAACCTGCAGATATTTGTTAAGCTTTATTTGTCTGGTATAATGAGCAGTCACATGTTTTAGGAGTTTTTATAGTTCAGAACTTTTGATAAATGCATATAAATCGATATTCTTTTAAAGTTTCAATACACCAAAACTGTAAATCATTACATATCCAAAAAGACCTTTATAATCATTGGCTGTATTTGCAGTCACAATTCGGTGCACTTGGTTTTTAGTAAGATTTATTATAATGTGCTTACAGTTCCTGATTTACCACGTGATAATGCTCATCATGATGTATGCGGCTTGCATAGTGATGACTGGTTTTGCCGGAAGAGCCAGCCAAGCGTATAATGTAAGTAACCACCAACTTTTGGGGTATGACACCTAATTGTTTCAATTTATCTATTACCAATATTATATAGTAGTTGAGTACTATATGGACAGAATATTTATGTGTGTGCATCGTGCTTGTAGGCATTTGGAATTCTTGCAATTGCTGGATTTGGTTTAGAGATTTACTTCAATATCATTTGGCTAAGAGGTGGACCTGAGTTGGCAGCTTTTAATGTTGGCCAATAAGACAAGCCGACACATAAAATATCAACAATGAGCCACAGTTTTATAACTGTAAGATAATAAAGCTCTTATACCGTATATGGACATAAAATCATAGACTAGAATGATTTTGGAGGTAGACATACCTGTATATCCAAACTTATATTACTTTTTCTTATCATGATATAAAATGCTATTTGTTAAAGCAATTTGTTATTAAACTGCGGAGGCTACATCTAAATTAATAATAGATAATAAACCATGTGTGATGGTGGTGTTTGTACATGTTTTGGAGTTGCGCTTCCAAATTTGTTTGCTGATGCATTTCAGAATATACTGCTTCATTTATCTAAGAATTTAATACTAATATAGGAGCATTTTTTTAAAAAACTAAAAAAGTTTTTATACTTTGTGCTAGATCTGCTACTTTTAGTAGTGCTTCATGGTTATGGTGGTTTTGCTTGATAACACAATCATACAGATTTCTAGTTTTAGAGTTCATATTCGAATATAATTATAATTTATATTGCATTAATTTAATGTAAATATTGGAGACAAATAAATTTATCTGTAGATTTAGTTTGGAATAATTTTGCACTAATTTAACATTAAATGATAAAACACAAAAATGGCTGAATTTTCACAAAGCAGAAGATGAACCTTATGTTTCAGTACATGTGCTTATTATAACTTATGACATTGAAGTTCTCGAAATAAGTTTGATTCTAGCAAAAAAGGCATTATTCAATATTATCTTCTGTTGCAGCAAGAGTTGCCCAATAAAATATCTGTCTGATAATTATTACTTTTGGAAGGAAAAAACTGTTTTAAATTTGAAATGTTAGCAACAGGCACCTGTTGTATGGTGAGACTAGAACTGTTGGCAAGTGCATTTGTGGCATATAAAAACAAGTACCTGTTGAATGGTGACACTAAAGATTCAGGGAAGAACTTGCAGCAAGTACCTGTTGTATTGTGACATTATAAAGAGTGCTGTGCTGTCACTAAGGCTTCAGGAGATCTGATTGCAGCTTGTCAAGTCTCCGTTTAGCATCAACAGTTAACTTGTGGGCGTGGCCAAACTCATTCTGGTATACTAAAAGAGTGTAATTAGAATTCAATGCAAAAAGGTGTAAAATTTTTACAATTCAAAATATACAATAATTTTTCGAATTATCAGAACAATATATAAATTAACCAAGAGAGCTGTTACCATGCCTATAAGAGGACTACTGGCTAAATTGTATAACATATCAAGATTATCAAAAAATTTATATATGGTAAAAATGTTTTACTACTTTTGAAGCTTATGATAAATATATAGTTTATTTAATTTAAAAACTCGTGTGCAAAAATGAGTGAAACTTTTCACAATGCAGAATATAAAACAACTCACAACAATATATATATATTAACCAAAAGAGCTGTTATAATGCCAAAAAGTAGATTCGCTAGATTATATTACGTGTTATTAAAAATAAATATTCTATTACTTTTTATGCTTATAATAAACATAATTTGTATTTGAAATCTCCTGTAAACTAACCCTTTGCAACATCTTGCAACACTGCTAGCGCCTCCTCCTTAATAGCCCAGATAATAGGCATAGGTAGCTGCAATGTCAACCAATCATGTAACTCATAGAATGACCTAATTACAAAGTAATAAGAGAGATTGCGCAATATAATATTTCTATAATCAATATTAGAGTAGCATATGAATGTCATAAGAATGGTAAAGACTGACAAAATATGTAAAAAGAGAGCACATCTACCATATCAGTAAATTATCTTCTCAGATAAACTGTTCATGAACATTGTTTTATAAAAACATGAAGCCTGATGTGACTTTTACGGTGAGTTAACCATGAAAATTTCTAAAATGCATAAAATTCTCATCCACTATACCATTCTATACAATCTGCGGACTATAAATTTTCTACATCTACTAAAAATAGTAATTATCCGAAAGAGCTAAAGCTACAGAACCAACAAGAGCCACACTGATACAAGTGACACACTGATACAAGTGACACACTGATACAAGTGACACATTGGGCAGTGACACATTGATAAAAGTGACAGGCTCACACAGGTGATATATTGATACAAGTGACAGGTTGACACGCTTAACAGGTTGATACAGGTGACGGGTTGACACAGGTGATAACAAGGCAACTAACTAACTGTAATCATGGCTTGCTCCTTGTGTTTCAGAATTGCTTTCTTCTGCACTTCGTTGGCAGCGAAGTGCTCAGCAGCGATGATGTTCTTCCTCTGTGCTGCCTGAGACCTCCACTTCACCACCACTCTCTTCAGTATATCAAACAGCAGGATATGTTGAGGAGTTATCTCCTCCCCAAATAGCGACTGCATGGCTACAGAGAAACAGGAACTAGTGGCAGTTGTATGCTTTCATGAAACTAGGAAGTTTTTGTATATCGAGATTGACGGACTGCGGCAATAAAATTATTAAATCTGCAATGAGCCACATTTAGTGCTACTAAAATTTTAATATTTTTAAAGCAAGTCAAATATATTAGTTTCCATGTAGTATATATACATCAAGTGCAAAATTTAATAGGTCTATGCACATAAAAAATTACATAGTTATGTCTCAAAGCTAAAGTTGCCTAGTGACAAATTCGGTTGGAACTATAATCAATTTATAGCAGAAGTTGACAAATGATAGAAAACGATTTACCTACTTATACAGGTTTGCATATAATTTAGCCAGAAAATACAATGGAAATACTTTATACACAAAGAAAGCATATAACATTCACATTGCAAATTATGTATGGATTCATATTTTAACATCTCATAACTGTTAATTGAAAGCTATTAGTAGCAGCACGAATTCACCTACCAGAGTGCTCTTGCTGGCTGGCGGTAATATTTAGCGCAGTGTTGGACACGGATTTAGCTGTGTTAGGAACCATTGATAGGAGTTTACCCATGTGTTTGTCTGATGTTTCAGTTCTAATGGCAGAGGAGATGCAATAAATTACTGATTCACAATTATGTTTATATATAAACTATAAAGTATATAAAGCATTATATTATAGAATATATATAGTGCCACATATCGTAAATAGCACCACAAAGAAAGGGCATTGATATATACAACATGTACTCCTACTTCAAATTGTTGAAAGCTTTCAAGGTCATCAGAGCTGTGGTACTTTTGCCTAGTGGTTTATATCTCCCTTGCCAATTCATAGGAACACCGTCAACTTCTACACTAGCTGAACTACCTTTAATCTGTTTTGACTTTACCATATTCTATTTCACAGCATGGAAATACAAATTAAAAGTTTATTATCATACCATATGCCATTATGTGTAAATTTTGCATCTGATTAAAACTATGTATGTATGTGTGTGTAGAGTTGGGTAAAAATGGTGTATAAGATCAACTCAAATTTAATCATAGCACTTTAAATAATGTTTTTAATAAAACTAAAATCAAGCCAGACTACGTAAACAACCAGTACAAGTTTAATTAATGGCTAAAGATTCATCACAATATCTTTCAACAAAAATCAAATACACTAAATGGGTGACATGGTATTGAGTAGACCTATCAGTTTCATAATGTTTAGTACACCAGTATTAAGTATGTTAGCCTCATTTCTTAGAGTTATTGAAAATTTGGTTTAAAAGTTATTAAAATAATAGATTATATCTATTATAAATTCTGTTGACCATCATTTCCAGTCATTACATTATACTATGCAGCACTGAAGTAGTATTGCACTTTTATCATAATCAACGCAGCTTCACAACATGCATATAAAATTTTAGCTCAGGATTTCAATAATGCTTATTTAGATGGAGTTGTGGTGTTCAACATGACATTTAAGATATTATAAATGCCTACCGCTGCCTCCACAGTTCCAAGCATTTTTGGCTTGAGAGAAGCAGTGGGACTGAGTCGCTGCTCGGGATCTCGAACCGACACAGAGATTGCTGACAGAACTTTTTGGGCAACAGCAACGGATGACTCATCTTTAAGGGAAATGTTTCCTGGAAAATTGCATACGTTTGGTAAGCAAAGGCAGATGCAAGTAGGCAGAGGTAAGCAAAGGCACATTAATAGACTTATTTCGTTATAGAGCTTGATACATTTAGCATAATGTTACATATTTGATGTTTAGAAGAAACTTGGAGCATATTGTGAATTTAAGCGTTTCAGAGCAAAATCTGAAGATTTTATTATACTAAAACGAATATAAAGATCTATGCTGATGGTTATGCTTATAAATATACGGAGTAGAATAATTATTAAATATTTGCAATTAAAAATTAATAAATTGAAAACCATTGCAAAAATTATGGTAAAAGGTTAATTGGATATTATTTTCTATATGACTTTTGAAATTAATCTTGACAATTACCAACTTACCAGACATGTTTAAAGTGGTAAGAGATTGTACAGGTACAGCTTCTACAATTGAAAGACATTTTAATTTATGCTTTAGATGCTTAAATACTAGATATTTCCATTCTGCCACTTTTTTATTATCAGTAAATATTTTAATCATGGTGAGTGAACTGATCTTTGATATAAGTTTGATGGTTAAGTTTGAGTGTTTTTACGGTTGCCATTGTAAAAATTTAGATCATATGATGATGACTTGCAATCAATTTCAAATCAAACTTTTGTTCCAATGTTTAGCTCATAAACTTTCACATTTATAGTATTTACTGATAGTGATTTGAGCAAACATTGTTTCGAGATAAATTCATTTTGCCGTGCATAAAACTACCTACTTGATATTGATAATTAAACTCATTTATTAGCAGAGTTTCATTATTATTACTTTGACTAGCACTATTTGTTTTTGTGATCACATCAGCAAGTGAACAGTGGTCACCGTAACAAAAATATATATGATTATAAATTATTTTAACTCAATTTAATTTTCTACTTAATAGTTAATTTCTATTTTATTCAAGTTTAAATTGTAAAAATAACTCAACTGGCAATTGCTATCATTATCATAAATTATCAGAATGACTATCAGTAATAGGAGTAGTATCATTATTACTATGAGCATGTGAGGCCCAAATGCCGAAGGGCAAAAGCAAAAATTATTAATCTAAGAGTAAGACTAAGTCTAAATCTAATGTTGGTGTGGCAGTTATGAATTTCACTATTTACTCACTTCAATTTAGTAATTAAAGTTATAACAGTAAATATTGCTATTTAATATAACATAGATTGCAAATATGTAATGTGTAGCTTTAAGCAATCCTAAAATTTGTTATAATGATCCTACTTTAGCTTGATATAGATTTTAAACGTTGAGCTTGAATTTTTGCATCTTAGAAACGGAAATGCTTTGAAGTCTGCTCAAACTATCGGCCTCTATGCTCAGATGACAGTGCTTACTGCAAACTTCATTAAAATAACCTTACGTACAAGGGCGAAAAACTAGATTAGATACTGACGAGCCCACGTGTGTTCTTTATTTTACACGTCAACATTTGGTTTTTCTTTTTATTTTTAGTTTCACTAGGTCAGTTAGTTGGTGGCAATTTATGCTGTTCGAGATGGAATTTCTTTATTTTTTCTTATTGAGTATTTTTATCCAATTGGCGGATGCTAATTTAAGCAAACGGTTTGAATACAAGCACTCTTTTAAAGGACCTCATCTAGTTCAAAAAGATAGAACCGTACCATTTTGGACCTATGTTGGAAGTAAGTTGAAGCAGTTTGAGTTTCATTTTCATTTTGGAATAGAATTATATTTAATTTTAAAATTAGTACATACTAATAAGTATTAGAACGATTTGATTAACAAGTAATGATATATCTTAAAGTTAATCTACTAAAATTTTTGAGTAAAATAGTTTTAGTTTGAACTCTAAACTTAGAATCACCTTCATAATACTAATACTAATAGCTAATAGGTGTGGTTATAAAATAATAGATAATATTAATATCACCTTTCATAACCATGATGATTATGATAATCATAATTCACTTATTATTATAACTAGGCCTATGGCTTATGGGTGTCTGAGACTGATCTTTTACTTTCTAACTGCACACTTGAATAATATTAATATTTAATTGAGAATTAGTTACAACTGCTGTACTAGAGATCCTTCAGTTTCTCCTAGACATAGTGTTTGATGAACACAGCACAACTGCTCTGATACCGTATTGAGAAGGGTCAACAAAACTACTTGATTTTGAAAAAAAAAAAAAATCAAATTTTTGTTGTTAACCATTTTTAATAGATACCAATATTTTCTCATTGAATTTATTTGTGATTTATTATTATTATAGTTTAGTTTATAATGAAATGTGTAAAGCAATAATTTTTAGTATACATTGTAGTATGTTTGTGGTCATTCCCACAATAATCAATTGTTATATATACACGTGATATAGCTACTTTGTTAATGTGTTATGTATTTTCTTTCCATTTGATATCATATTTCCATTGGTTTATTTTTAGATGCAATTGCCAGTGATGACTTTGTCCGTCTCGCCCCATCACTGAAAAGTCAGCGAGGTATGTAAGTCAGCTTTACATAATCAATGGAGTATGCGGGTGAGTTTAGGAATGTAAGTCAGCTGATGTGGTGAGGAAAAAGTTGTATGGTCAGACTAACTTACTTTCTTTTTGCATTTTGTCACCACTCCAATGTTGCACTTTTGCAGTTTGATTCTGCAAGAGACGGAGTAATTTAATCTATAGGCAGGTTATAAGCTTTATTTTCCATGGTATGTTAGATAGATAGATTAAGGGAACCTGTCGCAACCTGTTGAATACTGTACTGGATGTGCTCACTCCTTCTATGTCTTTATGCAGGTTTGATATGGAACAAGTTGCCTGTTGACTTCCCCAACTGGGAGGTTGAGTTGACGTTTAAAGTGGCTGGCAGAGGGAGAATAGGAGCTGATGGTCTGGTATGTAGGCTGCTGCCAGTATTTGTAGTCAGCTGCTGTGTTTTTATTTAAATACTGAAGTATGAAAACATCTCAGCCTAATAGTTGCTTCATGTAAGCATAATTTCTAATTGCTATCAACCAGCCCTATAGAAAAATTGACATAATAATTTGAGATAAGATAAAGGCTCTCAGTGTACATCTTCTAAACTCCTTGCTGCTCTAACATTTGAAAATGGCTCCAAACTTAATGCCCATGTGGTGAGTATTTCGAATATATGCTGGTGCAAGTATATCAAGACTAATTCACTGTCATTTCACTTGTATGAGTAGTCTAGCTAGTTTATCATTCTTTGTTGTATTATAATGTAATGTAGCTGAATGGTAAATCCGTCCTATAACTGGTTCGAGCTTGTTATAGTCTAAGGATAGCTTTACAGTATCATATGCATGCGTATCACGATTGACAGTGGGTGCTCTCACTATAATGTTGTCACTGTATGACAAGTGCTCTGTTACTATAATTTTGCTACTGTATCACACAGGCTCTGTCACTTAGCTTTTGAGAGCGTACCAAATATTAGATATATACTATAATAATATTTCAATAAAATTGTTCTTTGTCATCGTTTGTCAGTGTATTTGAATAGAATTATATCGCTACTTGGACGCATCTTACTGTCGGTATGATTAATAAACCATATGAGTATAACTGTAAATTATTGTTATCCAGAACTGTTGTGACATGCTGATCTCTTGTGACATCACTAACTGCTTGCTGTAGGCATTCTGGTACACCACAGGAAACGAGGCCCTGACTGGCCCAGTGTTCGGAGCCCAAGACAATTGGAACGGGCTGGGAGTGTTTTTCGACTCCTTTGATAATGATGGAGGGGTAAGTGGGGGTTGTTGTAGTTAAGTGAGTGGTTATTCCTTTTAGACATTTGACATTTCATAATACTACCTAGAGAGTTGGTGTACTTTAACTGCTCTCTGTGCCATTCCTGGGATATTATATATAGCAATCTTATTGATTTGTATTTACTGTGTAAATTGGCTTGCAGTAACTGCTCTATAGTAGGTAGTTGTCTAGCCCTTGTCGTGTGCACACTTTATCTCCTGCTCTAACCAGTTCTGTTTTTGATTCTGAGAGTTTTTCTTCAAATATGGCCTTTAGAAAAGACAACTTCAACAATTTACAAGTTTGCTGTTTCTTATTTTAAGTCTACTGTATGGCTTATTTAATAGGTAAAGTAGAAGTTTTTCTTAATTTTAATTTGAAAAATTTTATGCTAAAACTAATATTATCTTAAGGTAAGCAGAATATGAAATATTTTATCTATTTTCACTCAATTTTGTAGTTTTAATATAAAACTATTTTTAACAAAAATACAAAGTTTTTGTTTTCCCTGTTAAGTTTAAATTTGTGATGTAATTTTCCGTGCATGTACTATTTTAAGACTGACGTGCAGGTAAACTAGATATACTCGTAGTTGACAATACAGTGTAGCTATACACCTTTCTAACTGCCTGCAGAATTACCCCAGTGTTTGTGTTGCTTTTATTATTTTGCTGGACCTTTCTTGAGTGTATTGTGTATTATTTTTACACTCATGAGTTTATAATTGATTGCCTCGATTAGCCTTAAATTTGTTTCTTTTTTCTGAAGCTGGTTTTTTATTATGAAATTTAGTTGAAATGTATTTCCCGAGTAAGAAAATTACTGCAAAATGATTTATTTCATTCCAGAGTGTCTCATTTTTACATGAGCAACTTTCAACTACAAAAATGGAAAGGCAAGATTTGAAGATTTTTTTCACTCAATCATTTAGACTTGGTTCTTCCTTTCTGAATCTAGGTTTGTCTGAAACCCAAACTTTTGAGCACCTCCCAGGCTAGGATACCATTAACATCATGCTGTATGCTTTCAAGATTGAAGTTATTTTCACACACATTTATTGAACTGGGTTTCCCAGGGACTAGCTGTATTATGATTTTGCTGTTTTTGTCACCTGTTGACCCTTACTTCTATGTGGAACAACAACCCTTACTTCTTTGTAGAGCAATAACCCGTACATCAGTGCACATCTGAACGATGGTACAAAGAAGTTTGACCACCAGACAGACGGCAACCAGAACCAGCTGGGTGGCTGCATGAGGGACTACAGGAACAAGCCATTCGCTACGAAAGCTAAAGTCAGATATGAGAACAAAGTTCTGTCGGTATGTATGGACTGAGTCAGATGTGTGGGTAGTAATCAGATGAAGTTTGAGTATGTTTGATGTGACCCATTCAGTAGAGATGATGGGCTAGCATCAGCCCTTCTCCAACTTTGTATTATACTGGGTCTAGAACCCTGCAAGCACTCTTAATGTAGTAAACTATGATCGTGGCCTGCCTTAATACTTAATAGTCATTAGTTCTAGCCACTACTTGCGTCTAGCCTACAAATCTCTAATGGTAATAACAATCATGTTTACAAGATTTTAACTTCTGCTAGAGCTGAGTCTATGTAGTTGTGGCCAACCTTACAGTGGATTGAGTACTGTGTGTGAATCAACAGTGTGTGTACTGTGAGTGAGTTAACGATGTAAGTCAACAGTGTAAGTGCTGTCAGTACTAAGAGTGCTATAAATTAACTGCTGCACTACTAAATATTCACTGCGGAGTAGCTCTACTCTACTCTTCTTGTGCGATCACAGATGTTCTTGAGCAGTGGGCTAACAAAGCCTACAGCCGTGGAAGATGGTGCCGAGCATCTCTATGATTTGTGTGCCTACATACCAAACGTAGAGTTACCCGGCAGCGGGCACTTTAGTGTGTCGGCAGCCACCGGAGCCCTAGCAGGTAACACCTCTTGCTACCGTGGTGGTTATTCGGCAGCAGCGCCTGGTTACTCACCGCTTGTCAATTTACTGCGCTTTGGGTGTTTGTGTTTTAGCACCTGATTACTGCTAACTTTAAACGATAACACAACTCCCTGGCGAGTTCCACCCCCTGCACTGTGTTTATCTTATGCACTAAGATACTGAGAGAGTCACTGTGATTAGCCTAGCCAGACGTTGTCTCACAGCTCTAGAACAATCTCTTGAGATTTTTACTTGCGCCATGTTTCCTGCGTTATGTCTACTTGAGACATAACATGGCTGATCACTATTGACTCTCTTTGTATCTCTTCTGTTAACACTGCTTTCCATGTCTCCGTGTTTCACAGTCCAAATTGCTAACTCTGTGTGTGTGCTGCCAAGCTTGTCTGTTTCATTTTCAGCTGTCTATTCACAATGGTTTAACTAGCAGTGTCACTGAAGATAGTTTTGATGTGTGTAAAGTAATAATGGATGTAGACCTGCAACCCGGCGGGCATTTTAGTGTATCTGCCGCTACAGGTGGTTTGGCAGGTGGGTTATGTGCATAGAAACAGGTAGCTCTTAGTGTTAGCAGGTGCCTTTAGGAGCAGCTGCTCCTAGTGACAGGCGTCTCCTAGTGGCAAGTGCTCTTAGTGACAGGTGTCTCCTGGTAGCAGGTGCTCCTTAGTGACAAGTGTCCCCCAGTGGCAGGTGCTCCTAGTGGCAGGTGCTCCTTAGTGACGGGTGTCTCCTAGTGGCAGGTGCTCCTAGTGACAGGTGTCTCCTAGTGGCAGGTACTCCTAGTGGCAGGTGTCTCCTAGTAGCAGGTGCTCCTTAGTGACAGGTGTCTCCTAGTGGCAGGTGCTCCTAGTGACAGGTGTCTCCTAGTAGCAGGTGCCCCTTAGTGGCAGGTGTCTCCTAGAAGTGGGTAACCTCTTGTGGCAAGTAACCTCTAGTGACAGATGCCGACAAGCTTTATGAAGTTTTTTCTGATTTTCTCAAGTGACTTTCTCACACACTAGGCATAGTTTAACTCTTTTTGATGAGGGAACTGGGATTTAGATTGTAAGCACTCTACTCTCCTGCTTTCAACATCTGTCAACTGCACCGAAGCTAACCAATGATTTATTTCTAACACTTCTCACTTTTTGTTGTATTTATTAGCATGAAATAATCAATATATTGAAGTTGTTGCCTCTCTGACCATATTGAATCAATGATAGGACAACTCATTAGTATTTATATTTATTGGTCATTTAAAAGATTACAAGTTAATTTTACAACTGATTGTAGAATGACTGTTGAAAAATCTTTTGCCAATTATTGCCAAATAATTCAGCTTCTCGCAAGTTTACAGTTGTCGTATAATTATGTTTTTTAAGTTTTCTTTTTTTATTTATGAAACAAATTTATTTTAATATTTTTGCTGGAATGCTACTTGCAGTGTTGTGGTGAGCAAGACATAAACACTAGTTTCTCTTTAAATGTTACTAAAAGTTTTTTAAATCCATTATAGTTATCCACATTATTTATTACGCATAATTAAATTTTGGCAACAATGTTTAATTTTAGCAAAAGCAGTAGCGATTCGTTCATACTAAATCAAATGATATGACTGTTTTCAATGTTGAAAGATGATTTATGCGATAGATGTAATAATTTATAAGATTTATATCTGTAAAGTGTTCATTGATTTTGTTCTGTAGGTGATATAAAAATTTTATCTCATGTGTAGATTTTGTGTTTACGGGTTTACATTTATTTTCTGCTTCTAGATGATCATGATATAATTTCATTCATGGCTCATAGTCTGAGGACAGAAGAAGAAATGGTAGGTCTGCACACTATCTCAGTCTATCTAATATTTACTAGCATTGTCAGTACAGCATACAGCAACTACCTTGGGCAACATGCCATCAGTTGACAAGGGAGTTGTCTATAAGCAGCTCTAAGTTAGGGGTGACTGAGTGCAGTATTTTGGGGTTCTCGAGTTTTGAGTTGGGGTTTATTGAAACCCCAAACTCAAGAACTGCAAGCTGCTGCACTTAATCACCTCCAACGTGCAGCTGCTTATAGGAGCAATTCTTGACAATGTGTGTCAGTTGACAGAATAATATTATTGATATAAAATGAAACACTTATGAAATTCTCTAATGAATGGTGCTGTTGCATAATGACTCGGTATTCTATTCAGAAGTCAAAGCAAGCCATAGCTGACGAGGAGAGAGCCAAGTATGACAAGGAGTTTGAAGAGTATGACAAGCAGCTGAATGAGGCCAAGACTGAGTACCAGAAGGAGAATCCTGAAGCCAACGCTAAGGAGGACGAAGAGGAAGAATTTGTAAGTAGGCGGGACTATCCAGCTCATAGTGGGCGGTGACAAGTTGCCTTTAAACTGGGTGTCATGATATCTACTCACTCCACCCTACTTGTGCAGATGTGTTCTCAAAAATCGTCGAGTGGCTGGCAGATTCTTGGCTGTGTTTCCAAGTTGGGCTCTGTTTTCCAGCTAGTGTTGTGTAGTTAGAAACTAGTTGTGTTGTTGCTTATAGTTTGCAAGTAAACCATAAACTCATATGCATTTTGTAATATAATGTGTATAAATAATGCCATACCAGAAGAGACTAGCTTTATTACAAACACTATACTACCATTTCATCAGTATTCAGACATGTCTACATCTATCTGTGCATTTCCAAAATATTCACGCTCACAACTTGTCTCTCTCGTTGCATTAACTGATATAAAAGAACTGGCTATATGTGTGTATGGTGCTGATGTTGTTTGACAGTATGACACTGGTGTGAAGGAACTGAAGATGATATTTGATGGCCAAGACCACATACACCAGTCAATAAATGCCATCAATAGAAGACTGAATGAGCTAATAGGCACATCACAGCAACTAGCAGCTCAAATAGGACAGCTGGCCCAGCAGGGTGCAGGTGTGCAACAGGTGAGTGTGAAGTGCCGTACTAGCTGTCACTGAGCAGGTAGTGTCAGGTGCTCTGTCACTCAGCAGGTAGTGTCAGGTACTCTGTCACTGAGCAGGTAGTGTCAGGTACTCTGTCACTCAGCAGGTAGTGTCAGGTGCTCTGTCACTGAGCAGGTAGTGTCAGGTACTAGGTCACTCAGCAGGTAGTGTCATGTTATTGACTAGATGTTATGTTGATTATTATGTAACTTGTGCAGGCTTTTCCATGTGTTTTTTTACTGACAGGCTGGCCAAATACCTGCCCAGCCACCTGCCCAGCCACCTGCCACAGGTACTGGAACACCTGCTATACAACGACATGAAGTAGATCACCTTATAAGAAATGGCAATGATCTGGTTCAACAGCTGAATCAACTAAAGTAAATTTACTCTACCTAAAGTGGTTGTCATAGTAGCTGCAGTAGTTATCATATTAGCTGCCGTAGTTGTTATATTAGCTACAGTAGTTGTTATATTAGCTACAGTAGTTGTTATATAGCCTAAAACCTATGCTAGTGGTAAAAGTTATTAGATTTACTGGTTGATATTTTAGAAATAGTGTAGAAAGTATTGCCCGAGAAAAAAGGGACGCCCCACCTGCACCCCCATCATATGAGGACCAAGCAGGCACCCAGCTAATAAAAAATAATGTTGATGAAATGAAAACTATACTAAAACAGTTGCAAGCTGACGCATATGTCAATTCACAGGTATATCTGAGTTGAAGTTGTATTGATATAGCGAGATTCATTGTGATATGATATCAGTAAAGCTAGATTGGCCACATCTTACAAACGTTGTCATTGGTCAACTCACATTACTGGAAATTACGTTCAAATATCATGATGATTGAAAGTAATTACCAGTCATTTTAAAATAGTTCTTTTTTAAATTAAATATTATTCTTGTCGTTATGTTTGCATATGTCTAAATATACTTTAATATGTATATAGTAGTTGCACTTGCCTTACTCCTTCATAATGTATTCTGCTCCATAAAATATTATGAATATGCTAACTTATCAGTGACGTATTCTCTGCTTTTACAGTGTTGTTGCTCACGATTGTTAGTTTCAGTTATTTTCATAACTCAATACAATCCTTTGCAGCAAATCCTGTATGTTTGTAGAAAGGAGGAGGTGCCTCAAGCTGTCCTGAAGTTAGCTGCTTATCCACAACCTACTTTGGTGTCTTCATTGTGGGACAGGTGGTCTTACTCCTTCTCTACAGCGTCTACCAGTCTCGCAAAGAAGCTGCGGCTAAGAAATTCTATTAACTTTGTTTCTATAAAAACTAAAAGCTCGTAATTATAAAAAATTCTGCGATATTTTATCAATCGTAACTAGGTATTTGATTGGCTATGGTAACACATTTTATTACGTAATTGAGTTTAATTCTGAATGTCGTCACAAGGATATATTTTATGATTTATAGAGAATGCTGGCGATGGTGCATGCATTGCCATTATTTTACATTTATATTGTTCTAAAACTTAACAATTGCTGCATTCTTCAAATTATTTTGAGACCTGTCGATTATTTTCATGAATTTGCAAGTTATTAGTTTTTGAGAATGCTGTAGCCACCGTACCTCTTCCATGATCTGATTAGCATGTAGTTATACATTTAGTTTCTTTAGAACTATTGCTGGTGATATTATAGAGCAGTTCATATTTAGCCGAGTAGTCACGTCAGTATTTCATAGAGTACTAGTCATATACCACATACACAACTATTTCCTGTCTATATGTCCATAGGTCTATTCCCGTGTTGTTATTGATGTTACAATCAAAGTCAATACATTGATTGATATCGTGTTGGGTGCTGATGATTATATATATATGTTTTGAAGCATGGAAATTGTTTCACTGTTGAATTTGAATACACATTAATTCTCTATACCTACCTATCAGCATTTACTGCTGCGTTTATAATTTACTTTTGCTGTGTTAAAATGTATGGCTGCCATTTTTATCAGTTGCACTCTTTGCAGTTGCAGAATATGCAAGTTCTTCCGTATTGTATTAGTGGTATAATGCAGTTCATAAATAGTAATCAACGAGATTATTTTTGTTTCAAAAGTCTTGATTTGGTAACTCATAGCAGATGTTATTTTGAAATTGTTTTTAATTTTATTAAAAGAATAATTTAGTTACAAAATATTTTGTGTTGGGTCTTGAAAATAAAAACAGCAGTAATTTATATTGGAAGATAAAACATTATAGCAAAAATAAGTCCAGTTTGTGTAAATGCTTCTTTCAATGGATGAAAGATTGTAGTCGATCCGCACTAACAGAAAATTGGTGCAAACAAAAACACTACTATACAGAAAGTTTCGAGGTTCTATAGTCCCAATTATAGTTCAATTTGTAAATAAAATAAATCATAATATATTCATCTGCACTGTGCACTCCTTATGTTCTATTCACTCTGCATTTGCTGGAATATTCACAGCATTTACAATTGGAGGCGCTGCTTTTGGTTCTGATATTTCTGTGTGTGCCAGGTTGGGTGCTTTCGTATGTTCTTCATTCATTTGAGTTGGAAGGGTCGGCACATACTCCCTCACTCGAACATTCAAGTTAGATCTTGGGGCTATGTCAAAGTTAGATCTACAAAAGAAAACAATATATTTGGACTAATTACTCTGTAAAAGAGATACATAATATGTCGAAACCAACTTAATTTTTCAACTGCGTGATCCTGACTCATTAATTACTAAGGAGTTATCTCCCTGACTCATCAGTTATCATGAATTTAACTCCAATGGTAATTCACAACAGTTAGCCTGTCATCTTAGAATCGCTTACACATAGGTCGGAGCATTAGATAATAACATAGATCTATAAATATATTAACACTGAAATGAAAAATATTGCGATTAAATTTATGATTTAATGTTATTACAGAAGCCAGTATATTATCACCACTCTAAATTACCTCCGTTTGAAGTTGGGCTGATCTGTAAGTCGACAATTTTGTTCTCCTATTCCTGGTAGAACTGCTGTTGAGGTACCACACGGTTCTGAAGGACTACTGGTTGGTGGCTTAACTTGGCCGTCTGTTCGCCAGTTTTCAGGGTGGTTCAGTAACCGAGTTGCTTGGTGCGCTGTGATTGGCTGACTCACATATGCTCCATGTCTCTACAATATAGCAAACATTATAATAAATAACATTACTTTGAGTAACATCCCAAGTTGCAGCCTATCATAACATAAACAGGATTAACACTATAAGATACCAGATATAATAAATAAAATCAATTTGAATATTGTCCCAAGTTGCAGCTTATTGTATTTGTAAAATTACAAACTAGTTACATAGTCAATAGTTGAGTACATAGTGTATAAGACTTACAGTACTCCGTATTGGGTAGTTGTTCATTTTCCTCGAATCATATTGATGGTCGTATGAGATCATTTCTTTGAAAAACCGCTGCCTTCCAGTTTTTTCAGGCAAATGATTCACCGGAACTACAGTATTAGAGAATAAACTCTTACATGTAGTCAATATTAGTTACTAACTATAAGCAACTATATTCACCATCTTAACATTTAAAACAAAAATATTTATAATTTTGAATATTGTATACTTACAATATATATATATAACAAAAAAAACATCTGTTGACTTTAGAATGCTGTTTGAAATAACATTGACACAGGCTATCAACATCGCAACTCATATCTCACTACACTTCTTTGTATACTCATGCTGTCACCCACCAGCTCCTAATGCTGCCTTGTCGTTAGAATATTTATGTCGGCTGCTGCCATGTGATTGGTGTTCTTCAGTCCAGTTGTAGTCAGACCTCATTGTGGTGTCTTTGGTAGAGACGGGATTCGGTCTGGTTTCACTTGGTACACGGGACGGCCACCAATGTTCACTCTCTTGAGCTGAAGGGACGTAACACACTGGATGATTCAGGGTCCTCACATTACGCCGTAGATATGTAACCTCACACCTGTTTCTGTTGAAAGAATATAGCAGCTAATTTAATTACAAACTACAGTATTTTCACATAAAATTACTTACATTTATAAATATAGATTATGGCGCTCATCAGTTTTTTTCAATTATGCAGGACACAGGATTTAGCCTATCAAATCCCACAGGTAAAGAGTTATCTACCTTTTAAACTTCATGATTAATATTTGACTGATCAAAAATATTCAAGCATTGAACATCAAGTTTAACTTTTACACGGCAATACAATAATTTTCCAACCAACACACATGAAAGATTACCTGTCTCTGATATTTCGTTCAGGTTCATAGTGAGAGTTGTAATACCATGAAGGTAAGTTCAAGGTCTTATCGTATGTCTGAATGAAACTCTGAGGAATCTCTGGAGGCCTGTGATACACAGCCTTGTTCTTTAGCTCTTCCCCAAAAACTCGAAATGAATTAGAGCTGTGAAGTCAGAAACAAACAATTATATGACAGCAAATAATCATGAAAAAATTTGTATGCATAAAATGTTTAAAGAAAAATAGAACTTTAGCAAAATTATGTTTACTTTGATATATGATTGCTTTGCATTTATGCAATGAGCCAATAGGAATATAGTTTATTGAAAAATGCAAAGAGTAGCAAAAAGATATCAACATTCTAATGCACAAAGCAAAAGTGGTGATTAACTATAAATACTACTAAAAGGTAAGTGTTGATTGAAATGTGTGCAGTAAGAAGTAAAATATAAACTGCACATTAGAATAGGAAGTAACTAAAAAAAATATCATGGTAATTTTCAGCTAAAAGTTGGTTCATCTACTCTTCCTATATCAAGCAAATGACACCAATAAGTACTTCAGGAGCATGCCTACCAACATAATAGATTATTACATCATCAGTTTTATTTCTAGATGTCACGTCACAAAGGAAGTTACATTATTAGTAAGATGTGTCAACTTAAAACAGTTCTTCAGATAAAATATCTCATTGCAAGAAACTAAAATAAAGCGTGGAATCTAAAACTATAAACGTGCTTAAATTAAGTATAAGCCAAATCTAATACAAACTGTAGACTATTCTTTCTGTACACATATAAAGTTTACCCATGAAAAACCTTGAAAGATACTAATGTTATAAATGAGAAAAATATTAACATTTTGAAAAAAAATTCAATAAACCAAAAGCATAACTTAATATGAGAAGCTTAGTTTTACATAATTTTTTTATGCATTCTAGTATTTCAAATATAGTAATACAAAAAGAGCTTTGATATTGTTAATTTCAATAATGAATATTGCAAAAATTATACAACTTTATTATACAACTTATTACTTACAACAAATTATATAACTTTATTTACTTAATAAAAAAAATGAATGTATTTTTATATCAACACTAAAAAATAATAGTGATAAAATACTCATAACCTGCATGTACATGAACTTGAAGTTCAACATAAAAGTATAAGTAAATTTGAAGCTTAATACTTAACAGTTAACTTGAAGTTGAACATCAACATACCTAAAGTTACATGGTACAGGCTTCTTTCGACTGATATTTGGCACGTTGAGAGTGGTCATGCTTTAAATAATATAAATATTATTAAATGTATTTAAATTAATCTAACAATTCACTAAAATCTTCAGAAAAAAATATTAAAAGTATGTACTGATACTAGTACTAGTAGCGAACTGTGGGCTGTGAGGAGTTGGCATGACGATGAAGGCTCGCAGTTAATGACGTAAAGTCGGTGATTCGACATACTAGCTTTTCCAAAGGGACAACTCTCACAACGGCATATTAATTTTAGCACGAAATAAAAAGGATAACTCCGTAAACAAACGTAACTTATTAGTAGAAACGAAAGAAGGTGTGAAACTCTCACTAAAACAAAACTTGTTTGCTTTATTATGTTTAGAGCACGGGCTTTTCTAACGTGTGTACACTCATCAGTAAACAACATCCTATGACCTAAATCAACATGGCCCCCACCCTACATTTATGTGGCTTTCAAAGGCATAACAGATAAAATTATTTTGCACAATTACATATAAATTGCAGTGGGAAAACTACCTTTTAAATGTTTTATTTCTATTTAGGCTAAAAAACAAGTATCCTTCAGTAATTATTGGGACTTCATTGCGTAATGGTTCATAGAAATTTGAAACAAGTTAATTTGAAAATTGCTGATGTTGTGGCCCCCAGCCCAAGCTATATTTTACAATGTAGCCTTAGCTTAAGAAAAATCTATTTCGGTGGCACTCGCTCTGAAAAAATTGGACACCCCTGGGCCTTAAATAAATTAAAACACACATGTACCTTAGAACTGTATTCTCAACTTTTAAATGTCAATATCTAAATCTTCTGCCCTTCCAATAACAGAAGGATAGCTTGTACTCTGGTTATATTGTTACATAATAGTTGCTTGTTGCAGGTAAATAGCAAGTTGTTGACAGTCCAGACAAGGTGAGTTAACATAAATTGAAAAGCAGAGAATTTTTAAAGAGCATCAGTTGACACTGTAGCCCTTTGCAACATGCCTATGTATGAATTTTACAGCTGCAATTTGCTTTTACTTTAATATTGCGGCTTAAAGAGTTATGTGTTTGTGCTGGTAATAGTAATACTGCCATATTTATATTCACACTGACTGAGAAACAGGAGTTCTAATTTATTCAGTACAGGATTTGATTTTTCTAGCTTATTAAGCTTCGGTAACTTTACTGCTGTCATCACTAGCTTTGGAAAGCTAAGACTACAAAGAATAACTAGAAACATCAAGCTTTAAGTTTTATGGTGAAACAAATTGACAAAATATTGAAATAGTGTTTTTCTGCTAAGAGAATACATTTTGGCTGTTCTAGTTCATTTCCTTACAAAGAAATATAATAAGTTTTTGTGTGAGTGCAAACAAATTTAGCCTACATTTTAAAAATAGTAGCTATAGTTATATAGTCTACAGAGATAAAACTGTTATATAAGGAGTCACAATCTATCAGGTATGTTAGACAATAGTGCCGGTGTTCTAATTTACAGGGTATATCTTACACACACAGTTGGTTTAAGGTCATACTTTTCATTTTCTGGCTCTTTGCCAGGTGCTTTATGTTCTATATGAACAATGTTCCACTGATAGCTCGAACAGGTTGAATGTCACAGGAACAAAAAAAATATGAAAAGATAAAGAAAATTATGTTCTCCAATATACTTTTTTATTTTTTTCAAAAGCCAATTCATGTTTAAGTTATAGCTTGTTGAAAAACATTGTCCCCCTTCCACATTCTTTTCAATTTATACGCTCCTGACTTGTTATTGCGTCTCAATATGCCTTGTATTTGAGTGCTTGTTAGTCTCGCTTCACTAACTTTGCCTTTACTTCACAAGTGCCAGTGCTGCTGGCTCAAAAGCTAAATTTTATAAACTGTCAGCTAAAACCCAATCTTGCATTCCTAGGTTGGTTGGCCTAAATAAAACAATAGTCAAATCATGATTTCATGTTTTAAAAATTTACTCTATTCTAACCTGCTGCCTAGCTAGTTCTATTTTTGATGTATAATTACAAAATTTGTGATACATTTTTTTGGCAACCATGTGATTTATAAAATGCAGTAATGGTACTTATAATATTATATTATTATCATTATAATATATTATATAGTATTATGTGTGTTTTTATTATACTGCATAATATCTATTTTATTATTGTTGTTGTGCAAACAAGTGCAATTAACCTAGTTTTCAAAATGTACCTCTAAATTATCAGAATGTCAGTTTAGATATTTTCATGCTTTGTAAGGTAAACCTAAAAAAAGAGGCTGTATTCCCAAAGTAAAGGGTGTTGAACTATGAACTATATTAGATTAGCCACTCTGCTACCAAGTGCATCAGTATAATATTATATGAATAGCTCTGATGCTTTGTCTCCGGTGGCTGGCTGCGATATGATAACTTGGCCAACTTCCAAGAGTTTAAAATTGGCGCAATTATTCAAGAGGTTACATACTGCACAGAGCTAGCAGTGATAGTAACCTTGCTATTGGCAGTACTTATTACAACTGCCAGCATATAAGCTGCATTGTAGAATGCCGTTGGGGTAGGCTAGTAAAACCAAATTCTGCTCTCTAATATACCTTAGACACAATGCAGCAACATAATTGTTCATTTCAAATTACATTGCCACCCTTACATGAGCTGTGGGCTTCATAAAGATTCATATGATTAGAGATTTATGCTATAGGCTAGCTATGATGAAAATAACACACCATTGTCAAAGTTAACTTCAAGTATGTTGTTTTCCAGAAACTCAGTAATGTCCATTTATCTCTCACATACAAATACTTATGTAATAGCATACAGTTTAAGTTTTATTTTAGAGCACATCTGCAAACTCTACAATAAGAGCTTGCTTTACCAGTCTATTTCAGACCTGTTTTTGTAGCTAGTAATACGCAAGCTACTTATTTTTAAACTTTTGGGTTATTTGTTCAAAACCATTAGCTTTGCTAGTAACCCGAGACTATTGCAACAGTTGACTGCTATCAACATGAATTATAACCCATTTGCGCGCGAAATATTTATGTAATGATAGTCACTCATATAGTGAGCATCTCATTAACGATGATTGCGTGGTCCAGAGGTTAGTGGCGTCAGCGACGAGTTGGTTGGTCATGGTTCAACCCTGTTTTGTTGCATTTTTTTTTTTGTCAACTTATGCAAATCCTACGCATGTATAATAAATATGGCTATAATTGTAAAGTTTTTTTTTAACTTTTGTTCAACAGTAAGACAACATACATGCATAATAATTAGATACTGAACACTGGACTAAACCTTATATTGATCTTATAGAATACAATGTACTTAAAATAATCATGTGAATTAGAGAAACTGAAAGTACACCTGCTGTGCTATAGACAGACCTTTACTGACAAGACTGCAAAGTGAAGTGATTTAGCTGAAATTAACTCTGCCAAACAAACAAAGAATTATGTTGTGCTGAGGCATTTTCAATATATTATTGTAACATAGTGAGATGATTCAGCTAAGTGCTAATGTAAAACAGGGAACATTATATTGGCAGAAATCCAATAGATTGCCAATTTGTGCGAGAGGGTACTATATGTTATTGTGATAGCGCAGAGCGGCAAACGTACAAGGAATGCTATAATTAGTCACAGGAGCGTAGCTAGAACCACCATATGAAGAATTTAGAAAATTGCAGTGAAACTTGCAAAATGGTGTATGTTTTTACCAAATTGTGAAGAGCATAAACAGAATTTCAAAAAACAAAGAAAGTATATTAGAGAAAACATATCAAGGAATGTCAAGTTTAACTTTTAGACTTTATAAAATGAATCCCCTGTGCTACAGCAGTGGAACATGGAGGGTGTAAAATTTTACTTATTATGCAACAACTTTCTCAGAAAATTTTTTGTTGAAAAATTAAAAAAGTATATGAAAGAGGAATGCAAGAGCTATCTTTTCATGTAAAATTTGTTAATGTGAGACAAAAACTGTTCGAGCTATCCCCTGGAAACCGTTTATATATAACATAAAGCAGTGCCTGAATCTGGAAAGTAATGACCTTAAACCAACTGTGCATAATATATATATATATATATATATATATATATATATATATATATATACTGTATATACTGTATATACTGTATATAATGTATATACTGTATATACTGTATATACTGTATATACTGTATATACTGTATATACTGTATATTTTAGGTGTTAAAGTCATAGAAACAAGTACTGTATATTCCCTCCTATTCACACTATTATCTGCAGCTCTTACTCTTCTGCAGATGGCTGAACTTCCTCTTCGAGATTGTCGAGATTTGACTGCAGAGAACTGCAAACGCACAGCAAGGGAGTCTATAGAGTCGGACATATTGGATGCTTTGCTGGATGTCAAGGGAGGATATCTGAGGTCAGCCTGGCGCTACACTTACATAGAAGAGGTTTCTGAACCACACATACCTCTGGCTTCTTGGATATTCTTGGATAAAAACCTGCACACCAGAGTGGTGTTTCATGTTGAAGAGTACAACGAGGAAATCAACGCAGTAGATCACAGCTCAAGTCTTTTAAGTAAAAGTTTTGATGGCTTACGAGGAATGGCGTCTACTATGACTGGGTATGATGCCACCGGTGAAGAACTAGTTCTTGTTAACGAGAGCTCGATGAGCTTTCCTGGCAGAGATGAGCTTATTACATGTACATCTTCAACGTCTGGAGATAATCCAAACATTGTCAAATCATTTCATTTAACATTCAAAAGTCGTCCAAAGCTAAAGTGTCGTATTGTACATAATGAAGGGGCTGTAAAGATTAATTTCTCAAGCGCCTCTCTCCCATGTTATCAGAAGTTAGCAGTTTTGCTCTACAGTTTGAAACTGGCTTATAATATTTACAATCTGCACTTGGAACCTATACCAAAGTTAATCAAAGAAGAATCAGAGACTGGGAATAATCTGGTTGAGTTTTTAAGCTCATTGCCAGAAGAGTTTGCTATTCAACCTGCTTGCTTCATCCAGAATTTTAATGCTCTATACTACTTTTTAAACACCACAGAGCCAAATGAAAACAGAGTAGAGCTAGTCTTAGAATGTCAGCCGTCTAGTAGACTCAATGTTTTCTATAAAGCTCGAAACAGAGCCAACCAGCGTCTCTTCGGGGCGGAAGGAGAAAGTCGTCTTGATAGTATAATGTTCGTCTGCAGTGATCATAAAAATGAGACGCTGGGGTTTATCAGAAATGAATGTATTTTTGATAGAGATGGCTTTTTTGTGACACAAATAAAATATTTCCCAAATAAAGTTATATTTGAAGATGAGTTACGGCATGAAATACTGGCTATACTAACAGAAACAGGTTCTGGATGTTATTCACTGAGTCTGGCACCTCCCGAGAATCCAGAGTGGAAGGCTCTCATTATTTCCTCTGTTTCTAGATACTTATTTGCAAAGGTCAGAGGTCATCTGCAAGCAAAGTTACCCATTCTGAAGGAATATCCTAGTAACTTTAATGCCATCACCCCAGATACAGTAACTTCAGCACTTTGCTATCGGCGGAGTTCTTAACCTCTCTCACTGCTTGACCAGAGCAGAAAACAAACAGAGTCAAATATTTTACATTTTTAGTTGATTCCAGTTGGTTTTGCATTATTTACTTTGAAAATGTAAACCTCTATAAAATACTATTTGCTGCTATTTAAATTTGTACATCATACTTGTTAACAAAAAGCGATGATTAATGTCTCTTATAAATTGTGTTCTACTTGATATAGTTCAACTTCAAGCTTCACATTTCTGTTCCTTGTTTGTTGTAAAGTTGTAATTGGTATTTTCTTTTTAAAGTGGTATATATTAGTCTGAAAATGTATTATTTGTATATTACTTGCAAGTGGAACCTTCATATGGCTAAAATAAATTATAAGTCTAATGTTACCAATTCACAAAACAAAACTGTTAGAATGACTTGAAAATGAAAATATAGAGATATAATGTATAATCAGGGTGTGTGTAAAGGTGGGGGGGAGGGGGCGAATTTCAGTAGCAGAAAATACCGCATCCGCAACCTTCAGATTTTTGCCCTTTACCTTCTGCATCCCAGCTTATTAAAAACTAATACATGAATAGCATAGTATGTTGTGGCAGACCCTCGCCTTATTCAGCTAACCAGATATATATATTATATAGGTGGATTTTATTTTGAAATAATTGGTCACTGTATGCATTATATGTCTCACGGAAAATAAAGTTGCAATGAATTTATTACTTGAGAACATTTTAAAAGCAATACGCAAGTTTGCTTATAGTAATATTTACGATCCTGTAGTAGCTTCAGAATTTGGCTTGGCATTTGAGCTAATTAAACTTGTTCTCTAGTGAATTAAACTGAGCTGTGTTGAAATCGAATACATGGCTAACAACAAACTAACAAAAATTGCATGGTTGCAAATAATTAACTGGTGATGTAGAGGGTAATTAATCACCTATAAGCAATGCTTATGTTGTAAGTCTTTTGGCTAAAGTTTAAATTTTAATGTGTTTGAACATTTATTTTAAGTTCACTATAGTTGCTTGTGTAGTTGAATTATAACTCTAAATTGCAACAATCGTGATGATTTCTAAAAAAAACATCTCGCTAATAGCAAAGTTTGCCCTTTTTAAAATAACTGTGTTATTGTAATAATTATCAATACAATAATATAGTATTGAATTTATAGCGAAAAAAAGATAGCAGAGAGTGGTTTCGATCCACCGACCTCTGGGTTATGGGCCCAGCACGCTTCCACTGCGCCACTCTGCTTGCGTGGATATAGCGTGTAATAATAGCTACTTGAAACATAAATGATAATGTATACACTATGGTGACTATACACATGCGCTTTAGTAACCTGACTAATGTTTTTGTTGTTATGCTGACGAAATAGAATACATGTAGAACATAAAAAAATTTACTTCCTTCTTTCATATGACTTCAAATTTGTCTGCCCTCTAAAATTGGAATCAATAATTATATATGTTGCAATTTGAATATTTGAGTAATTAGTTATTAGACTATTGTATTTCTGTTTATATGAAGAACTTATATATATGACTGATATTCTCATTATAAACTTAATTGACACTTACTTAAAAACAAATAAAAGTATACATTACCAAGATCGATTTTTCAATTAAATTTTATATAAATAGTATCTGTAATATTTTAAAAGACAACACAAAACTTATAGCTACAAAATTTATTCGTGCACAGGGGATCCCATGTACAGATTAAACAATTAATGCACTCGCACTTTGTATGGAAAAGTTCTTTCTGCAATCATTTCCTCTAACGAAGACGATTTGATGGAGTAGAGGGATTTTATAATATAAATTCTATGAAATTCGAATTATAGTAGAGTGTTATAAAATTTTATCTAGAATGGATGACAGACTAAAACTATAGTGCTGTATAATATGCTTGTTGTGATAATATTGTAGTTATCCTAAAAGTGAAGAGTTGTGTTTTCATTAACAGTGTTGGTATTTATATTATATGTTTTTCATCTAGAACTTCTAGAATTTATGTTATATAAAAAATAGTGGCTAAGAATTATAAGACTGAAATCTGACACATGTGTTTTTGAAGAGAGAAGCTTTAATATGAAATCCCACCTTCTAGTTATATATACACTACATGCAGGAGTTCTTGATACCAGCTCTTCATCGTTTAATCTTGTATACAAAAGTATTGATAAAACTACATGTTGTATGGTCATCTGTTCTATGATTTAGATTTATAGTAGCTTTACAATGTATGTATCAACAAGAAAGTTTTCTAATTATGTGCAGTAAAAAGTTGAGGGCTTCTCACAATAAACATATAGGTTAGACCACAAAATACACTAAAATAAATATTGGAGCATAGTATGAGAGGATAACTCTTAAAGCTGTGCATTGCTTTCGCCATGGTAATTAAAATTTAATAGTTATAGAATAATGTTCAAAACAAGATCTGACAGTTGCAAAAACAGGTTTCAATAGAACACAAGTTAATTAGCGTTATAGACGGATCAAATTTTGCAGAATGTTCCTATTGAACGCATGCGTAATAAATTGAAAGCCATTGTCGTTTCCGGCTTCATTATTTACTATGACATTGACTAGCTTAGTTTCACTTTCAGTGTGATAAGTATAACATCTATCTCTTTGAGCCTGCGCTGTATTTCAAGTGAAAGTGCTAACAAATTAAATTGTAGAAGTAGCCAATACTAAATTATTTGCAAGTCTTACTATCAGTATTAGTTTAAGTGCTATTTTTATTTTATACCAAGTCTCATATTCATTTTGATAAAATCAAAATGCTATTGAGTATTGACTATTGAATTTTGTATTGATATTCAATTTGAGTTTCATAATCATAACAATAATCAGTCTCATGCTGATATTGATACTCATACTCATGCTTATACCCACACTCAGTCTCACAGACACTCAGACAGTGTCACTGAGTCACTACCAATATGAATATGAATATCAATATGAAATTGAATATCATTAATCATACTGACACACTTACTATTACTCGTACACTTACAGTAAGAGTGATACCCTCAGTCTTACTGATACTCGTACTGATAGTGATACTCATACAGTGATACACTTTACAATTACAGTGAATGAATTGCTGAAAGTGAAAGTGAAGGTGATACTCTTACACTCACAGTTACACTTACTGATAGAGATACTCATTCAGATTATCAGCTGTAGTCTAAGTCATAGCGATAGAGACTAGTCATACTTATAGTCATACTGATACTCATGTGACAGTGTTACTGATAGTGATAGTGACTGTGAAAATGATTGTAATAAACAGTAGCGTTCAATGTTGTTAACTAAAAATAATATTAATTGTCTCACTAGTTCAACACTAACATTAAATGTAAATAATGGATCTTGATTGTGAACTCCAATCATTAAAAATAATGGTTTATGAATTTAATATAAATATTAAATCCAAGTAATGAAATATCAAATGTTTGTTTTGACTTATTTTTACACATGGTGTCAGTATAAGTAGGCCTACTAGTATAAATATAAAGTAATTAAACTTGGTAAAATACGAACAATTATGCTTGTAATTGATGTTAGACTCAACTGAGTGTAACATTGGCTATATCTGTTTGGCTGCTGTATAATCCTTTTACTAGAAGACTTAGATTTAGTAATGCTACTAGTATTAGTAATTACTAATTAAAAAGAGAATAATATTTATTACTTATAGACCTTAAGTATAATAATGATTATAAAAAGTAGATTTAAGAACGAAGAAGTTATAGTTTGGCTTCAGACTAACATGTAATTGTATTGAATTTCAGTTTGTATAAACAATACTTCTTTTAATCTCCTTTTGTTTAGTAACAATAACTTTAAATAATTATTGTTATACTCATTTTTCATTAAACCTATTATTCAGAAAGTAATTCTAACAATTATTCATGGATATAATAATACTATTATACAATAACTGATTTTTTGTTTATTTTTTTAAAATTGTAGAACTGCTAGAAGGAAGTGCGGTTTCTTTTACACTTTGTTATTTTATGAAGAAACCTTGAATGAAGAAGCCCCCATGGTAACCCTGAGCCTATTATGTAAGTAGCCTGTATATAAACGATCAAAACTCTGTGTTCACTCTTCACTCGTGTGTCTTAGTTTTGCTAGCTGAAGAAAAACGATGTCATTTGTGTGTTAGCTTTTCTTTACAAGTTTCAACATGTTTGTTTGTATTAATTATTATTTATGTTCATAGAGATACACGTACATATATTTATACATGTGTGTGGAGGGTGTCTGCATCTAGACTGTTCATATAGACACCCTCCCCCCCACACACCTGTTTGAACTGATGCTCGCCCTTTTTTCAGGTGGCCAACGTGAGTCCATCACTGATAGGTGACAAGTTTTAGTTTCACTCGACATGTAACCACAGCAGCTCCTCAGAGCTTTGCGTGGTCAGTTCATTGCCATGACGGCCCAAGAACATAAAATCGACGATGACAGGTGGCGGATTTTCTGCGATTCTTTGCAAAAGGTTTGGATGTTTTACTATTGATATGTTGTATGTCACTAGAGTGTAATTTATAGCTACCTTTTTAATTAGCCAACACACATGTATAGAAAAGATAACTGCGGTATTTGAAAGAGCCTTTTCTGTACTGCTATGTGCCACGTTTTACTGCAAAATCTTCTAGATTAATAATTTTTCAGTCATTGACATTGTGTAAATCGACTACACACGGGAAATCTATAGACCTTTAGAAAATGTCTTAAAAGGGTAGAAAATCTTCAAGTTTTGCTTGTTTAATTCACCAAATCTTCTTAGTTTGCCAATTCAGCTGCTCTTATTCCGACTATGGTAGCTTCCCTTACCAGTATTTCTGTTTCCTAGTTTGTTGTCAGTTGTTTGGTGCAAGCCTAGCAACTGTAACACCAGAGTTACAAACTCCTATACTTTCACAATTGGATGCTACGCTCAAAATTGCATTATTAGTTTTCCAGGAAATGCGTCCAGGGTCTAGTGAAGCTAAATCCCAAAGGGAAAACTTTACAATTAGATAGATGATTCCTGAAATAAGCACATATATACATACTCTAGCTCGTATTATTATCGTGCCAAATGAACGCTGACCAAGCTAAAAATACTCCTGATACTATTGAACATTATAGGAAGTAGTCGCTTGTCTAGGGTCATATCAAATTGTTGAACTTATGGTACCAGAGCTGAATATTGAAACTTTTTTTCAAATTTATTCTCTCTGGGTGTTTTCCTTCATTTCAATTGCAGAATTTGGTAGCCAAGCATTTCAAAAGCCTATTTTTGCTAAACTCAGTTTTTCAGAATTCTACTTCCATAAAAATGCTAGGAATAATCTCCAAATGTATTTTGAAGTTTGCTGAAATGTCACATGGCTACACTACCACTTGTCGGGTCTGTACATAAAGCAGTACTACTCTGCAAGTGTTAGTCTGTAGCAGTGTTTGTGAAATAAATGTAAATGGACACAATTCTCCAGCAGAGAAAATAGTTATTTATAGTCTAGTGGAATCTACCTCTGCTACTGGTCACGTACATAATACAGGAAAACTGCTGATCTACTTTGGAGCTTTGGGTTGACTTTTGAATCTAAAAACTTGGCGATGTTATGCTAGAAGTGACAGTAGCCTAGTTATTACGTTACTACTTGTATTACCCAATAGAAAGACATTTCTTGCTAGAGCCTACCAGCCAAATTTGCTTTATAAAATACTATCTAGTACATTTGTAGCCTGCGTAGGTACACTTGAGCAATTCGGTTACCATCATCTTATTGTCTCTGTTTATTATCAACTTTGAATCAGAAATAGTGTAATTCTTGAACATTGTTGATTGTTTACGATTTCAGCTGATGTCACACATATTCATAATAGTGACGTAACTGTATTGAGCAAAACTTGCAAAATATGAACAGTTAATGGTCCCCGGTGTGCGAAGGAAATGTGGAATATGGCCCAGAATTTGCATTTTATTTAGAAATTTGTTACATTTCTTGTAGCTCTGACCTAATGGCACTCACATTAGCAGCACAAATATGCTTGTTATTTATTATTTCCTCTTTTACTGAGGTTTGCTTTGGTTACACTTAGAATTCCCTCCTCTTCAAACTAGTTTGTTTGCAGACTATCTCCTACTACCAACTGACTGCTGCATTAATACTTAATCTATTGCATTCATTCACAATGAGTCACCTTTAAAGTATGCCAAGTATGCAATTATAGTCCAAAGTAGTTGTTTGGATTATATGCAGGTAAAGTGAAATGTAGTTGGTTTAATAGACTTTCTCTCTAGTTACAGTTTCATGTTTCATTAAATATACACTCATTGATGAATAGCCCACTCTTTTGCTAGTGAGTGGATTTTCATGGGCTTTCTTCTTGCTTAACTTCTATATCTTTTATTCCAAAAATATTGTTTGATTACCGACACCATTAGTGTTTCAGTTTTGCAAGAACTGGATAATTCAATGCAATGCTGTTATTAATAGATCACGTGTGTTGCATAAATGTTTACCTCAAGTAGATCCTCTCTGAGGTTTGTTTATGTGTTAACAAATCTCGATTTTATTCAACTTTTGAATGACAACACTGAATAGTAGAAAAGTAGCATAAAATGACTTGCAATTTATTTTATTGGAGAGATTTTACTGTGCTGCTCAATAATACTCAGTTTTTTTACTCAGTTTTAAATACTGAAACATTCTCCTTTGTAATGATACCATGCATTGTTGGTACACTAGAAGAACATGGCCTACCATTATTGGCTCATCAGCTATTAAAAGCAAATATGTACTCAAAATTTGGTTCAATGAACTCAAGTTACCAGTATTTTTATATTGCAGGTTCAGCTACAAGTACATCCAAACCTTCAAGTGAAGTTTGAAGCTTTGCAGTATATAGAGAAGCTGATTATCGACCTTCTCCATAGTATGTGCAGCACCAAACCTCAGACAACCCAAGATGTTATTGATCAGGTGAGATTCCCTTACAGTCCCAGTACTATCAAACTGATTAACTGAGTCACAGTACTATCAAACTAACTAACTGAGTCACAGTATTATCAAACTGACTAACTGAGTCACAGTACTATCAAACTCACTAACTGAGTCACAGTACTATCAAACTGATTAACTGAATCACAGTAATTTAGCATTAGGGTTGTATCAGGATTAATTTACTTAGTTGCAGTTATAATAAATCTAACTAACTATCTTGTAGAGCATATTCCAGTTTACTCTAGTTTTACTTAGTTACACTGTCAGCTCACTTATGTGTATCTTCGGTTAGTGACTTGTGAAACACTCAGTCTTACCATTTTAGCTCTCAGTACAATCACAGCAATTACAATAATTGCATCAAGTGTTGCAGGCTTTATCAACTCCAATTTAGTTCCTCATATTTTGGCTCAGCATTTTCAACCATGGAGTGAATTGTGATTGAATTGATAGAATGTGTGGTTGTCTCTTCCTCATTTCTCCTAAACTAACTTGTAGCAAGCAGCCAATCTACTGACCTTGAAAGAAAAGAATGTTCAATGTTTGAATTTTGGAAAAAAAACCGGATGATTCAAGAGATTTATGTTATAATTTTATGCATTCTTTGTAGCTCATGTCAAGGTTTCATTCACAGTTGCAGTCAGTATATTAATTAATAATTGCTGGCTGTTGTGAATATTATTAATTACTTAGTTGACAAGTGTTAAGTAAAACACTCATTCGCACAGATACTGTGTGCACAGAGCTGGTGTAGAGTACAAGCTCAAGTCATGTATAGTGAAAACTCAAGTCATGTATAGTGAAAACTCAAGTTATGTAGACTACAAGCTTCAATCACGTTGACAACTGTGACTGCTACTCCAGCTGTAACTTGTTTCTTGTAAGTGCCGGCCTGAGTGGAGATCCACACTGGAACTGCATTCTGATGCGAGGATATTATCAGTGGCCATGTTTGTAGCATTAGGAGTTTTATCCTTACAAAGAGTTCTAGTTTGAAATCTAGCATGTTCATGAAAATGGGGTTTACTGACTGTGGCTCAAAAACAACTCGAACTTGTTCTCACCGAGTTATGATGGGCATAGACTTTGGCCATGGAGGCAAAAATGGTGGAGGTATTATATTCGCCACTGTATGTTATTTGGTCACTTTGCCGTTACCAGTGTGTGCAGTACCTGCTGTGTACTATAACTGCTGGGCTATTATACCGGAGAGCCCTGCAAGTTGTTATCAGGGAATAGACACAGCATCCCTGTACCTGAAGCTAGTCATTAATTTGTTAGTTCACATGAAAGATCAATGGGATTGGAATGCTTAGAATTTATAGAAATGCTTGCGACGACCCTGGATGGATGTCGAAGCTTGGGGGGTTGCGTTACGTTATGTAATACAGTGCCAGACTAGAATGCATAGGGTATGCTTTAATTATAGTTCATACAAGCTAACTCATAGGTAACAGTAACTCACGAAGTTATATCCAGTGTTATAGAATGGTCCCCTTTAGGTTCAGTACTACACTCATTCCAGTTTAGATGTCTGATTTATTTACTCTGATGTTTGTGGACTTTAAGCAAGATTGCTGCATTGCCCAGGTACTGGGGGGTGGGGAGGTGGAGAGGGGGCCCTCAATGTTTTCCCTGTGATTTATGATTAAAGCTAATCTATACATTCTTCATTTAATGCTGATATTAGCTGGGGGCTAATCACAACCAAAACTGGGACATACATTTTGAGTTGCTCCTTAAAATAGCAAATAGGTGCCAGTAGATGGCCCAAAAGTACACTGGGCCAAAGGTACATTGACCCAGAAGTACACTGGCCCAGAAGTACACAAGGCCAGTGTACTCCTGGGCCAGTGTACTCCTGGGCCAGTGTACTTCTGGGCCAGTGTACTTCTGGGCCAGTGTACTTCTGGGCCAGTGTACTTCTGGGCCAGTGCACTTCTGGGCCAGTGTACTTCTAAGCCATAAGTACACAGGGCCAGAAGTACACTGGCCCAGGAGTACACTGGCCCAGGAGTACACTGAGCCATTACTCACTCTTGTGAGAAGCAATGTTTGCTTCTACTCACGTGACGTTCTGCCTTCAGGTGGAAAAGACATTCCCCAGACCCATAGAGAGGTGGGCCATTCAAGATGCCAACTATGCTCTTGGCAAAAAGAAACACAAAAAAGGAGAGAAAAAGGTTATACTGCCAGTGGACAAAGTGCACCCTTTGCTAAAAGTAAGTCACTCTCCTGGAGGTAACTTATTGCATTTACTTGTGGCTCCAAAAGTTACAAGTTTACATTAACTTGCAATTTTTTACATTCTGTGTTATATTTAGGAGTTACTTTATCCCTGAACTACATCCATCGTTTAATATGTGTCAGAATTGCTTATAAAAATTAGTTTTTTTTTAAAATTTATTTTTAACAATCCTCTAGATAATATTCAATGTAATTATACTAGATATAATGTGACTTGTGTAACAGCAGAAAGCCAGTAGGCATATATCTGGCGCATTTCATGGAATTTTGTTGTGGCCTGCAATAAGAATATGATTATAGAACTGCTGGACTGTCATAGTGGAGTGTGTGCATGCGGGCCTGCATGATGGTCATCTAGCATATGCGTGGAATAGGCCGGGTGTAAATAAGGGTGTAATTCACTACCAGCATGTATGCTACCTTCAAATCTGCCCACAACATGGTTTGCCCATCAACAATTTAGTTCTTTCCCAGAATTTCATTCTAATAACAAAACTTTGATGTCATACAATTTCAGGAATATTGCAGATGCTATAAGTTGGTGAACTAATATACAATAGCATAATATCATTATAGTAAATAGCATAACTTAGTTTAGTGGTAGCGATGATATATGTAATATAATGTAGTGTACTATAACATAATATAATCTAATATGATATAATATAATGTATTCCAGTACAATCCAATAAAACCTAATTTCATATAGTATACTATAACCTATAACTATGATATAATATAACCCATCAGAAGCATGTACTGCTGTCAAGGAGTTTTCCTCTCTTTGATAATGAATAGTTAGGCAGGTGTTTGGAAAGCTGCTATCAGGCTAAGATATCTACTAAATCAGACTATGATGTCTACTGTATCAGACTATGATGTCTACTGTATTAGACTATGATGTCTACTGTATCAGACTATGATCTCTACTAAATTAGACTATGATGCCTACTATATCAGACTATGATGTCTACTATATCAGACTATGTGGGTTACAGGAGCTGCTGGGATACCGCCTGGACCAGCAAGTGACCCTGTGTATAGTAGCTGTGCTAGAGTACGTTGCTGCCGACATTCTCAAACTAGTGGGTAACTACGTCAAACGTATACACGCTGACGAGATCACAGAAGAAGACGTGAGGGTCTCTATGTGCGCTGACAAGGTAACCTCTCTTGTTTACGTTTGCTGACTTGTGTGGTATTTGACCAAGTGAATTGTAAGTTGTTTGTAGATGAGTGGCTGTGGGTCTTACCTTGACCTTTGGTGACTGATGCTAGCATTTGTTGAAATCTGAAATAGTGGTGAAACTTTTTAGAGTAGATCGTTTACAGAAGTAGAGATATCAATGCAGCGTATCAATCTAAATATTGACCTCAACTGCTACCAGGAAGTGCTACTGAATCTTCCTAGACTTTACCTGACTGTTATGTTTTTAGATAAACACTTTTGTGAGTTTAAAGTTTAATTAGATTATGAAAGACCTACAAAGTTATGTCAGGTTTTGCGTTCCTACTGACTATCCATGTTTACATGTAATACCGTACAATATTACACTTGTAATACTATACAATATTATACATGTAATACTATACAATATTATACATGTAATACTATACAATATTATACATGTAATACCGTACAATATTACACTTGTAATACTATACAATATTATACATGTAATACTATACAATATTATACATGTAATACTATACAATATTACATATGTAACTAAGGGTCCCTGCTGCCAAAATGAGGAAATAAGGAAGTCCCAAACTGAGTTATTTTTTGCGTCATTTGTCTGGCAGCTACCATTTTTGTTTCCTTATAGCACCTAGCATTGAGTTTACAGAGCGGGTGAATCACTCGAAATTATAGTGAGCTAATTTGCTTCCATTTTGTGAACATACGTGTTATTAGGAGTTAGTATGGGTTTGGTATGAATATTTTATGGTAAAAAAGGAATCTGCCGAGACTAATATTTTCACTAATAGTATGCTAATTTGTTTGAATTGTGATTCAACTCTCTAGCTATAATTTGTCCACGATTGCATACAGCCTTTACACTGACACACCATGTCTTATTGGCTTGTTTTGTTGTATCCCACTTCTGACACCATGTCTTAATGGTTTGATTTGTTGTGATTTATTTGTATAGTCGTAATTTGTAATAATTTGTAGGCGTTTAGAAAGATGTAGAACATTTAATGGTTTATTAGGTTGACTGAATTATCACATAAAACACAGTATTTATATAGATACAATAAGTGGGAGGAGCTTACAACATAAGCAACTGTCATATTATGCCATTCTCTCACTCACTCTTTGCAGGTGTTGAATAACATGTTTTTCTCGAATGATTCCGATGGGGGTTCTGATGCATCTGGGGCCTCAGTAGGGCGGAGAGACGAACGCCCCATAATGTCTGCCAAGTTAGCTCAAGAACTGACTCAAAACTATGAAGATCTAGTCAAGGTATGTTGAAGTTGCACCAATCACACCTGGCCATTTTAATTTTATCTGTCTGACTAAAAAACATGTTGCGTGTATTCAAATTTTAAAAAATTCATCAATTTGTATTTATGACACTTGGTTAAAGTTCTTGTACCTTGATAAGCTCTTGGACAGTTATCATGTCTCATAATATTTCTGTGTACAGCATCCACTTATAGTAAAGTATGTTGGGGTGTATTAGAGGTTCAGACTCTTTCGTTGTTATATTTTTCTCATGCATGTAAATTTCCTTGTCTGTCAATTTCACTGTTAGAGTTTCACTGTTATAATTTCACTGTTAGAATTTTACTGTTAGAGTTTCACTGTTAGCGTTTTACGGTTAAGTTTCGTTTATACCTCTACTGAAAAAAAGTTCCGAGTTTCAGTTAATAACATTTGCCCGAGTACCCCTTTATAATCAAACTGAAAATCGTTGAAATCATATTGAGGCAGAAGCTTACTTTCTAAAATTGAAATCTGACTCGCCTAATCGCTATTTGATGCCCTTTGTAAACGTCGTGAATTAGTAAAGTTGACAGCATAAAAGTGATAATTGAGAAGGCGTAGGCGGTATAATTGTTAACATATAAGTACGTCGTCTAATCGCCAAAGTCATAACTAAATAACAATATTTACAAGGAGTTATTACTCTTTTTGAGTATTATTCTGAAATCGGCCTATTAAGTTATTACAATACAAAAAATTTCTACGAGTAGCTTTTACAATGCAATGCAACCCAAAGAAATTTCAACTCGGCCAAATTGAATTTCTGACTGAAAATCGTGAAGGTATAGAGGCAACTTTAGAGTTTCACTGTTAGAATTTCTTCGCAGTGTGCAGTGTTTAACTCGCTCCTCTGATGGTTGTGTTGCAGGATCTCATACTGAGTGAGCAGCAGAATATTAGAGAGCTGGAACTTATTATTAAAGTGTTTAGACCTCCTTTCATAGATCTCTTCCCCAATAGCAAGGTTAGTAGGCCATGTCACTATGCCAGATCTATTCTACTTCTTGTAACAGTTCTACATGTCTGTTGCCAGTGAGCACAACTTTCCTACAGTCTAACCACACTGTGTATGTCACTGGAGAAAGTGCTCGTGTTACAGACAGTATTTTATATAGCGAGTAGTCTGGTAAAGCAAGATATGAACCTCTTCTGTGGTAGACTGAATTCCTTAATATGCACTAGATTTTAGAGTTTTTAGACTGAAATCAGAAAAATTATTATGTTCGTATTTTGTTTATAAAGTAGACTATTTGCCTTGCACGTGATGATAAAGTTGAGCGGGAAGATATCAGCAGAGTGTGTGTTTGCTGTAGGATATTGACGTGATATTCAGTAACATCCTGGACGTACACTCCTTCAGCATTCTATTCCTCAGCATGTTGGAAGACACGGTGGAGATGACAGAAAAAGAACAGATACCTCTTATTGGAGGCTGTTTCGAAGAGTTGTTTGAGGTGAGTCGGTGTGCGATATATTCCCTTACAGGGGTGAACAACTCCAGTGTGCTAAATATTACTTGTTTCAAGAGTTTTACACCCTTTGCCTTATATAACCATATGTTCTTTCTACTCATGGTTATTCCAACTGGAATACATGATAATAGTTCTTTAAAGAATCCAGGCTTATAAATGTTGCTTCGTGGTTTTCTTCTAACTATTAAGTTTTATTGCAATCTCCATCAGCTAGAACGATTTATTTATAAGAAACCGAGATGCTGACACTTGTATTGGTGGGGTTGTAGACTGTGCTGCTAATTGCTTATAAGGATGGAGTTGTAGACTCTGTGCTGTTTATAGGGGGCGGAGTTTGACGTGTATGAGAAGTACATGAGTGATGTCATGAACAAGAGGCTTCAGGATAGACTATATGCGCTGCTCAAGCGTGACGATCTCACGGTCAAACTCAACGGCTACGATCAGAGTTTCAAAGACGTCGTGAAATACCTGCTGCCGCGGCTGCTGGAGGGCCCCATACACCATCTCAAGTTCATCTTCAACGTCATAGAGGTTGGTCAGATGCTTTCAGCATACTTGACCTGTTTATGTACACCACAGCTAGTAATTATCGCACTTCTTATATTATATGTCACTATGTATATTCTTTTGATGTGGCTAAGTTGACGCTCGGCGTTACATGTGGCTCCTTTACTTGTAGAAACTATCTGAGTCGGATCAGTCCACTACCGACGATCAAGGGAGTTTTAACGAGGCCCTTAGTCTTCTGATTCCTCTCAAGAATAACCTTGAAAAACGACTTGCTCAACTCACAAACACCAGTTCCTCGGGAACTGTCATTAGACGGCATAATTAGTAAGTATGCGGTGCTGTGACAAGACTTGTATTGCTGGTAGCTGCAGTGTGGGTGGCAGTCGTAACAGTATTACTGTAGTGATAGTAATAGTACTAGCAGCAGTAAAATTATAGTAATAGTAGTAACAGTAGTGGCAACAGTAATACTCGTAGTAATAGTAATAGTAGTCGTAGTAGCTACAGTAATAATAGTGGTAATGGTACTAGTAGTGGTAGCGGTACTAGTGGTAGTAAAATGCTAGTAATAGTAGTACTAATGGTAGTTAGTTACTGATGGTGGTAGTACTAGTGTTAGTAAAGTACTACTTCTAGTAAAGTACTAGTGGTAGTAGCACTAGTAGTCGGGTACTAGTCATAGTGGTACTAGTGGTAATAAGGTACAATTCTACTTGCAGTGGCTCTATGCACCAGACTGACAGAGTAACCACCTCGGCTCTCATGAACGACATCCAGCGGTCCATTGAGAACTGGGAGGAGAAAGACATCAATAAGCAGTGCTATGACTTCCTGTTAGGCAAGTGTCAACCTTGACCTTCTCCTTCCGCACATACCGTGTATATTTTTCACTGACACCAGTTCTCGGAGTAAATCATTAGATCTGCAGTTGCATCCGTTTTAAGTTTGCAAATGGGATTCAATCTTAACTTCAGCTGATTTTTTTAACTTATTTTGCCGGTGCGTTTCTATTATAATTCAGATTATTTTATTTATTTTCATATAAAACTAGTAACATATCGTATAGTTGATATATAATAGATTCAGGGCTAATCCCGGGGTGTGACAGATATGTGTTGGGGCAAAGTGTAAGTGGGAATTTTGTATTTTGTGCGATCTAGTAAAGTTAATTTCATGTAAGATTGTAATAAATATATTAAGTATTTGCTCATAATTGCAGAGGGAGGTATTTTAATATATGAAAAAGCCAAGAAAGACCGAGAGAGATATGCATTCCTATTTGACAATATGTTGATCATGTGTAAACCGACGGGTCAGCGGAGAAATACTCCGTCAGCACATGACTACAGGTTCAAGGAGAAGCTTCTCATCAAACACATAGATGTTACGGACATTGAGGATACTGAAGGTGGGTGCTCTGAGTCATACTTGTGTTGGTTATTAAGTCATACTTGTGTTGGTTATTAAGGGATACATGTGTTGGTTATTAAGTCATACTTGCGTTGGTTATTAAGTCATACTTGTGTTGGTTGTTAAGTCATACTTGTGTTGGTTATTAAGTCATAGTTGTGTTGGTTATTAAGGCTGGTTAGTTATTAAGCTGGTTAGTAAGCCATATACAGGATACTGAAGGTGGGGTTTGAGTTATAATACTTATGCAAGTGGTCTGAGTCCTATTTATGTGTATGAGTTTTGGCAGTTATTTTTAAAATTAAAATGGGTGTTTAATTACAGATTTAAAAAATGGGTTTGAGATACAGGAGAGAAATGCTCAGACGTTGGTGCTACGAGTGAGGACAAGCAGCGAGAAGGGGGCGTGGATGTCTGCCCTGCTTTCTCTCCTCTTCAGGTGAGTATCTCTCTTATGCTATATTATATACAGCTACACGTACTGTAGGTATATAATATACAGCTACACGTACTGTAGGTATATAATATACAGCTACACGGACTGTAGGTATATAATATACAACTACATGCTATAATTTTATAGTATTGTACTATAGTGTAATGATGTTGTGTTGTATTGGGTTTTTCGCTGCACAACTTCGTAATTAGCTCCAGTAGCTGTTATTATTAGATATGTGGATTTTTTGTTGGTAAGTTGTATGTCAAATGTAATTGAAAGTCACTCAGTTTCTATATAGGTCAAGTTAGGCATATGTAGGTCAAGTTAGGCATTGTTGAATCTTTCAGGTCAAACCTGGACCGTATGCTGGACTCAAAGCAGAAGGAAGAGGAAAGTGCACACGCCCTCATACTACCCCCAGTGGAGGACTACCCCTTCTCAGCTGAGGACAGCGAGGAGAACATTGTGCTGGAAGAGTCCCACACACCAGGGGAACCTCCCCTCATTCAGGTGTGGATTTATCCTCTGTCTTTGTCTATTGGCTTACCACAATCAAGTTAATAAGTCAGGTCTGTTGTGGAGAATTTTGATAACCAGTTGAGGTCATCCAGAGGTCAACTAAACTACGCAGAGTATATCAGCTTAAACTTAATCTCCTTTTTACTGTCAAGGTTATTCTGTCTTTTATTTTGTTTCTATTCTGTGTGTGCTGATTGATGACTTGTGGGTTCACCAGGGTGCTACGCTACACAAGTTGATAGAAAGGCTGACGTACCACATGTACGCCGACCCAAACTTTGTCAAGCGCTTCCTCACCACCTACCGGTCTTTCAGCAATCCGTCGGAACTCTTGGATCTGCTCATCAAACGCTTTCACATCCCCGAAAGTCACGAGTGTTTCAGTGAGAACCAGGAAGCGTTCACGAGGTTCAAGAAGGAGTATGTGAAGCCGGTGCAGTTTAGGTACGTTTTCGGTGGAGTTTAGGTACGTTTTTGGTGTAGTTTAGGTACGTTATCGGTGCAGGTTAGGTACGTTATCGGTGCAGTTTAGGTACGTTTTTGGTGTAGTTTAGGTACGTTATCAGTGCAGTTTAGGTACGTTATCGGTGCAGTTTAGGTACGTTCTGGGTGCAGTTTAGGTACGTTATTGGTGCAGTTTAGGTACGTTATCAGTGCAGTTTAGGTACGTTGTTGGTGCAGTTTAGGTACGTTGTTGGTGCAGTTTAGGTACGTTATCGGTGCAGTTTAGGTACGTTATTGGTGCAGTTTAGGTACGTTATCGGTGCAGTTTAGGTACGTTTTTGGTGCAGTTTAGGTACGTTTTTGGTGCAGTTTAAGTACGTTATTAGTGCACTTGAAGTCTAGTTTCTGTGAGACAATATTGTGCTTGTGTAAAAAATCACTGTTTTGTAATAGTTAGATGGCTGGCTTGATAAACACGAAGTCAGTAGTTCGAGTCCACACACCATTGGTGATGTTAGGAAAAGGATCCAGTCATAATTTCTCTACATACGAATTAGTTGTTAGCTAGCTTTTAAAAAAAACCCTTTACATCGGGGGTTCTCACAGGGATAGTGACTATAAACTTGTGTTAGTGTATGAGTCAAGTGCATTTCCTGTCTATCGGGGTGTTCAGTAGTCGAGTTCTTCTACTTCTTTCGAGGGTTTCAGTTTGTATCACGTATATTTAGAGTCTTGAACGTGATACGCCTCTGGACTGAGCATCACTTCTACGACTTTGAACGAGAGAACAAGGTGCTAAAAGAATTAGAAGAGTTTCTCTACACAATCAAGGTGAAGGTCAAAATATTATAGACATCATATATAACTTTCAATGTCTGTTAGTAGCAGTAACTAATCATGATATTCGTATTATTAGTGATTTATAATTGAATACATATCTGCTACCAACTTATTAGTAACTAGTATTGATATTAGAGCTCACTGTCTTTTGCTTTCTTATTTGCTTTCATTGTTATTATAACTACACATTTTATAACCACATGTCTGTCTGCAAGTGTATATGTGCTTATTGATCTCTAAACTTGTACACAGATATCTACACTAGTACATGCCTATCCTCATTGATTTTCACAGGGCAAGGTCATGAGAAAGTGGGTAGACTCTATTCTAAAAATAATACAGAGAAAGGTGGAGTTTTCTGTCCACTTTAAAGGTATTTCATGGGAATCCAGTTTGTCTCACCTAAGACCTCAGTCTCCAAAGTTCAAGGATGAATCTCCCCCGGTTGAGTGGTTCATGCCTGTGCAGGAGGAACTGGAGAAATTCAGCATATTATTCGTGAGCTTTCAGCCCTCTGTTCACATTGTGTAGGGCTTTAGTTGTTAACAGACTTGGTGATTCACATTGTGTAATACCTCTGTTGTTAAAGGGATGAGAAAGCTGTAAACATTGGTGATTTAAACAATGTCAGAGATGTATTAATGGGTAGCAGCCGTGGTCTAGGGGTTAGAGCGTTTGCCTAGTAAGCACGTAGTCATGGGTTCTAGCCCCAGACAAAGGCCATTGGTGATGTTAGGAAGAGCATCCAGTCATAATTGCTCCTGTGCCCCATCTGAATAAGTCCTTAGCATGATTTAACAAAAAACCCTTTTCATCAGGGGTTTCTCACAGGGATGGTGACTATAAACTTGCGTGAGAGATATATTGATGAGTTCTGGTGTCTGTATTTTACCAGTGCAGCAGCGAGTTCGTCCACTTACCTACTATGTCTTATGTCTTAGTACTACTAAGTATGTCTGTTGTTCATTATAGCTGCATCCAATAGAAATAGCTCGCCAAGAGACGCTAATAGAGTTCCGCATGTACAAGGCGGTGAAACCATCAGAGCTGGTCGGGAGTGTGTTCACTAAGAAGGACAAGGCCATTCAAAGTCCAAACCTTATGAAACTAATTCATCATACTAATAGAGTAGGTGCTAGCGTAGCCTTAGAGCTGGCGGTTTAAACTCGGCTATTTTATGTTGTAATTGAAAATTTTCGAGCTAGCATGCTAGCTGTTATTTTATTTATCAGTGTTAAATAAAATATATGGAATAGTTTTTTTGAAGAAAACAAAATTTATCTTTTATAGAGATAAAAATATTTTAAAAACCAAAATTCAATCCAAACCTTACATACTTAACTTACATGATAATATATTACTACATAATTACATGATAATATTTCACGTGTATGTATGCAGTTCACCTATTGGCTGGAAGAGAGTATTATAACCACACAGAATCTAGAAGAGAGAGTTGCAGTCGTCAGTAGAATCATAGAGATTATGGGAGTGTTCACTCGCCTCAACAATCTCAACGGCGTGTTGTGTGTAGTCAGCGCATTAGACTCCGCCCCTATACATCGGCTTCAGGGCACTCTAGAGGTCAGTTCTATTGCTATGATATCACATTCTAGAGATCATTGGTGTATGTGAGTTTATTCCTTTTTCTGTATGATTTTTCAGTTCTATAGAATATATCTATACACATTTATTGCAACTTGATGAAGTTGGGTACACAAATCATTCAATTAAGAATTGATGTGAGCGGAGATTTGATCAAACAATTTGTTTTAAGAACAATACTTGATTTTTATTCTTGATATTTTAAGTGCCTGCTATTAAATGACATCACTCTATATATTGATGGTTCACAATCTCATGTATAGTATTCAGTGGCATGTTGTTAGATAGGCTCCAAGGGGATAGTCTGGGGGCAACAACTATAAGTGGCTTGATAATTTGTAACATTCTTAAAAAAGCTTTATTCGAATTTAAACATGTCCGCCTTTATTTATTGAAAGCTTGGTGGGGAAGCTTCTGCAAACATGGATTGCTATGATGGTTTATGACCTATGTAGTGCCGTTGGAGATAGTGAAAAAAGTTTTTTTTCAGCTTAAATAATTACACAATGAACATAAAAGGGGTGTTTCTTGTGCTGTAACTTTTTTATTTACTAAACATTTTCAGCAACTAAAACTTTCGTACAAGAAGAGTTTGGATGAGGCCAAAGAACTGCTGTCTAACAACTACAAAAAATATTTTGAGACATTGCGGCGCATCAACCCCCCTTGTGTCCCTTTTTTTGGTAAGTTGGGGTATTCTTTTTTGCTGTGTCCTTTTCTTTAGTAAATGAACATGCAAAACCTTTTGTTCTCCTTTCCTTATGTCTGTGTAACTTTTTGTATATCTGGATTTATTCTTGATAAATTTTATACTCTGCAGTGTGTACTGTGTCTGTATATCTAGTTATATATGCTGCAGGTGTGTACATGACAAATATTCTCAAACTAGAAGAAGGCAACCCCGATTTCCTGCCCAACACTGATCTCATAAATTTCACAAAGCGTCGTAAAGTAGCGGATATCACTGCTGAGATTCAACAATACCAGAATCAGCCTTACAATCTGACTCCAGTCTACTCTATACAGGTGTGTATCTAGTTCAGACACTCTGTCTACTCTATACAGGTGTGTATCTAGTTCACACAACCTGTCTACTCTATACAGGTGTGTATCTAGTTCAGACAACCTGTCTACTCTATGCAGGTGTGTAGTTCAGACAACCTGTCTACTCTATACAGGTGTGTATCTAGTTCAGACACTCTGTCTACTTTATACAGGTGTGTATCTAGTTCAGACACTCTGTCTAATCTATGCAGGTGTGTATTTAGTTCAGACAACCTGTCTACTCTATACAGGTGTGTATCTAGTTCAGACACTCTGTCTACTCTATGCAGGTGTGTATCTAGTTCAGACAACCTGTCTACTCTATACAGGTGTGTATCTAGTTCAGACAACCTGTCTACTCTATACAGGTGTGTATCTAGTTCAGACAACCTGTCTACTCTATGCAGGTGTGTAGTTCAGACAACCTGTCTACTCTATACAGGTGTGTATCTAGTTCAGACAACCTGTCTACTCTATACAGGTGTGTATCTAATTGACTGTCTGAAGACTATACTATGTTTAGACAAGCACTAGATCCTATAGAATTTCCCTTACCTTGGAGGCCTTGTTATTAGTTATCATAATATAAATAGCAGACAACTCCTAAGTATGAACAGTGGGTAATAGATTTCCCACTACAGACTAAAGTACCAAAGATTGAAGTTTTCCAACACCTGTGGATGTTGTGGTGAACACTGCTATGAAACTGCTTTATGCCTGATTTTAGTTCATTTAGTCTATATTCATCTGGAACATGTGATGTGTGCTCTTGCAGGATTTCCTGGAGAACCTAGACCCCTGGCAAGGAAAAGATGACAATGAGCTCATAGAGCACCTGTTTGACCTGTCATTACAGATAGAGCCCCGCAATGTCAGACCACCTCCTAAGTTTGTGAGTACCACTATATTGTGCCTACTGTGTATTTAATTATTGTTATAATTTAGTAAAGTTTTTATTTAAAGGAATTAAGACTGTATTTACCCGATTTGTTTGCAGCCTAGAAAATATGACCCTGTAGTTCTGAAATCGCCAGGCATAAAATCACTCAACAAGCAAACCATATCCGCTACGATTCGAAATCATTTCATTGGCTCATCAGAAAGCAGGTTTCCGTTTCCCAATTCCAAGGTATCAGTCACTGTGAGTATCTATCAGTCACTGTGAGTATCTATCAGTCACTGTGAGTATCTATCAGTCACTGTGAGTATCTATCAGTCACTGTGAGTATCTATCAGTCACTGTGAGTATCTATCAGTCACTGTGAGTATCTATCAGTCACTGTGAGTATCTATATGTCACTGTAATTATATGTAAATGACTTTGGGTATATGTATGTCAGTGTCTGTAAGTCACTGTAAGTATATATATATCACTGTGAGTATCCGTAGGTAACTATAAGTGACTGTAAGGATCTTAAAGTCGTTCTACGTATATGTAGGTTACAGTGAGTATCTCTGTAAGTATATGTAGGTTACAGTGAGTATCTCTGTAAGTATATGTAGGTTACAGTGAGTATCTCTGTAAGTATATGTAAGTCACTATAAGTATCGGTAAATAAATGAAATTGCTTAGAATAGAGCTGTGAATCTGCTCACTTCTCATTTTAGTCAACGTATCAGTAGTAGGAATATAACCAGCAGGTATTTATTAGTATGTTGGTCACTATACTCAACTACTACGCACTGTCTAAATCCAGCGCTGTTACTAGCCTGTGTGTTTAAAGCAACTAATGTTTAGGTTGGATTTGATCTTTGATTAGAATTCCAATAGTCTGAGCTCTTTGTTTCAGGATGATGAAGATGGGCGTAGCACCATGTCTAGCACACCTCCACACACTCCAAACACACCAAAAACTCCTCCACCGCGTCCACACAGTCCTCCAAGAACTCCTCGAACTCCCCCACCCAATAAGAACACTCCACCTCGCACTCCCCCGCACTTTACTTCTAGATCCTTCCTCGGTTAGTCATCTTAACTATCTAGTTAGTACGTCATCTAGTTAGTATATCATCTAGTTAGTACGTCATCTAGTTAGTATATCATCTAGTTAGTATATCATCTAGTTAGTATATCATCTAGTTAGTATATCATCTAGTTAGTACGTCATCTAGTTAGTATATCATCTAGTTAGTATATCATCTAGTTAGTATATCATCTAGTTAGTATATCATCTAGTTAGTATATCATCATGGAGTTGTCTCCTTTCAGGTGACAGTCAAATCAGTCTGCTGTCAGACAGCAGCACCGTTAGACAGAGCCAGTTCAGTCTTAACTCTCAGTTCTCCGCTGCCAGCACCGCAACGCTGACCGACCCTGTCTTTGGTAAGCAATCTAGTTGTCCAACTTAGGCGTGTTTCCTTGTTTATGGAAAATAATTCTAATAAAAGTGTCTCAATTCAGTCTCTCTCAATATTTTTTTACTAAATTCTTTCACATTACTTATAATTAGGATGAAGTTAAAGAAACTTGTAAATTTCAGTCAGTTAAAATAGTCTTGGAACTTAAACAATTTAATAGAGTGACTTTGAGTAGTGCTGACTACAGACACTGAGATCACTCATCACAGTTCTCACTGTAACATCTGTTTCCTAGTGATTCATTCAGCAATCTGCTTACTCTTTATTGCGGTTTTGTATTTTCCACCTTTAGAGAATGAGTGTGATATGACCACGTACGAGTTGAAAGCTCCACCTCTCCCTCCTCGACGCGTGAGCACGGCGCAATCAGTCAGTGACCTTCACCCCACGGCGTCCACATTATCTCTGAATGAGTACAGGCAGCCTGTCAAGGAAAATACCTTCCGCCACGACGTATGCAGACCAATGTTCTTGCCAACTTCCAGCAGTCTGTTGACTAATCCTAGAGACTCACTGGATCACTCGTGTAGAACTGATAGTTTTATGTCTGGTAGTAGGGAGGTGTTGCGGGGCACCCCACCCGAACTACCTCCAAAATTACCATCTAGATCTAGCGTGCACAACATACAGTTACCTCCCACAGCTACAGACACTGAATTACCTCCAAGACTTCCGCCCAGACCTCCTAGAAGTAGAGGCATTGAAAGGTTCGTTTCAAGACATCACGTTCATGGCATACGTCTGCAGAGCAACACCTGATCTTTAGTTTATAGGAAGTAATTGTTAGATGTAAAGCAGACACTTGTTATAATTAATCATTGCCATTCTTTTTAGAGCTCTAAGTGTTGTTAATTAAAAGTTTTTCTGCGTTGTTTGAATGGAAATGTTTTTACCTTGTAGAGGGAGCTTTAGAAGAAAATAGCCAATAGGTGACAAGTTGTTGCTCGTAGTAATTTTGTCGTATTATTGTGCTGGTGTACATGTATCTATAGCATAAACATTTCATTGGAAAAGTCATATTGTGTTAGTACGGTGTTGGTTTATTTCAACTGTTGTGTGGGTATAGTTTCTTCTCATCTACTAGCAGGCTAGCTTACTTTTATTGTTATCACATATTTATTCTATGTCTAGAAGCGGAAGCATGCCCGGCCAATCAGACGCCAGATACAGTAGCAGGCGTAACTCTGGTGATCATGTCAACATGAACGGCGTTACGCCAGGCACGCCTCAACTTCCTCCCAAAACTTACAGAATGCCTAATCACGGCAGGCAAAGAAGTCAGTGACCTTGCAATGGCCTTCAGTGACCTTCAAATGACCTTCAGTGACCTTGTAGCAAGCATCAGATGTCTGGTAGTTGCTCCTGGCTTATATTCACTCTCAGTTATCATTTTGTACACTATGTTTTTAATTATCAATGCTGTGTAAATAAGATTTACTTATTATTTTTATTCGTTGCACTTGTGTGAGGCATAAATCATGATGGAGGCAATGCCATATTTACAAAACACTACATTGACAATATTGAAAGGAGCCACCTGTAAACCCATTGCCACAGAGCAGGTGGCAATAACACACATATATAGTCTCTGAAGCAGACTGCCACTCTAGTATTGGCCTCCGCAGTCATGTGACAGGATGCAGCAACCTATCATGACTCTACCTGGTGCAACCATCTTCTCTCAAGATGGAAGGAAGTCGACGACATTAACAATATTGAAAAAAGTTGATTGTGAATTTTTTGGATGTTTTATCTATTTTTTGTATCAGAATTTTTCCGGTTACTATTTTTCATCTCGAATATTATGTACATCCACTATGTTTAAATATAAACTTTTTTGTCTCCTTGAAATAGAATTTATCTGATTAACAATTATCAATCACTCATTTTAACTCACAATTTTTTCTGCCAAATTTTAAGTATAATTTTAGTTTCAAGTCAACTAACCTACAAGCTGTAAGCCTTCTTCATTATACAGTTCATATTATTTCAACTATTGATTCTCTAAATTAAAAACGTTGACAGTCCTTTAAAGTTTAAACTAAAATACAAGTTACTGAAATGTAAGCTCCGCGATTGTATTTCTCAATAGCCGAATTTTATTTGGTATTGATCACGGTCTTGTCACCATAGCTACAGGAAATATAAACTTCAAGTATATAGATTGAAATTTTAAACTGAACAAGCTTCACTATAGGTACAATTATCTGGTAGGAGGACATAACTTCACTTCAAATTTTGTTAATCTTTTGCCTATTGACTTGCCGTCGAGAATTCTACATTGCCTCTTGGCCACTTGATATAATATGTTATTAGAATGCCTTATATTAAGAGAAATCTAATACTAGCACTACTCTTGACTCTTGATAGCTTTTCAAGAACTTGTTGCCTTGTTTACCCAATTGTGTTGGAGCTGGGAGCAGCTGCCGTGACTGTTACAACACTTTCGTAATTTTATTATTCAGCATCATCTTACATAACTTTATTTCTCATCATGTGCTAATAAATAAAATTTAAAGCAGATTAATAGTATGCTTTTGGTACATAGTAAATGATTAGTACAGTATAAAAAGGTTGATAACTCTAAAAATATTCTGCTTTCTCTATAAATGCCCTATAATACTAAGCAAAAGCAATTATGTTTATATAATATACAGTAGCAGAGCATACGGAATCACTTTTACAGCTAATGTTATAGCGACTGTAAAATGGAAAACAAATCACGGATCAAGTAAAAACTGCATAATGTTAATTAAGAAGTTCTCTGGGCACTACTACATAAATGGCTATTGAGCAGTATACAATGAGAACAATGCAAAGTTGAGACAATTAAACCCCGCTTCTTGAACTGTTAATTTTATATTCTTTCAGTACTCAACTATTTACCGTTCTGTATACTGATACCCTGGGAGAATTGTCTCCACCCAGTTTTAGGAGTTGTGCCCCCAGTAGATGCAGGGGTGGGCAACCTGCTGGCCACTGCAGGTCTGTTGTTTGTCAGGCTATGTCGATGGTTCAACGCGACCTTCACCTTCTCGTGCACCTATGAATAAACAGGTGGAATCATAAGTGAGTGACTATATAATAGTATCGGCTAATTGTTTAATTCCTACAGAATTACATGATAACATAAACCAACTGCTGTTGACTTACATGACAAAAAGATATTGTTACCATTACCAAATTAATTTTATGCTATCATCAAATAGGCAGAACTTACCATTTGCTTACTTTTAGCAAGCATCCTGTTGAATTCTTCCTCCTGCACACAAGATTTATATTCCTGTTTCACTTTCATCTCCAGTTTATTAGCGGCATCCTGGTTCCTGCTGTTTTGGCAGACGAAACAGTTATATAAATCAACAGAAAGTTTAAGTGTCACTGAGTGTGCTTACCATGAAGTTGTGTGCATTAGAAAGCATATTTACGTAATTTTATGTATGTATCACGTAATACTTGTTGCTGGAAATTATTGTATTCCAACCCTTTGAAATATGTTTTACTGTTTTTATTGTAGTCAAACCTCAAGCTTTTTAATGATAGGTGAAAGTTATAAATAACAGAGAATATGTAACTTTTCCTAGATAATCAATCACCAGTGGTCTTTCTATATAAGAACTCATGCAAGTTTATAGTCCCTATCACTGTTAGAAACCCTGATGGAAAGGTTTTTTAAAGCGAGCTAAGGACTTATTCATATGGGGCACATGACTGGATGCTCTTCCTAACATCAACAATAGACTTTAATGGAGTTCCATTTACTAAATCAAGGCTCTATCCCTTATACTATGGTATTTCTATATATCGTATATAAATATATAGACCTACACACTTCCACACGCACACATAAAGTACACATGCTCCAAGTCTTAGCTGAATTATGAATATGGCTGAACAGGTCTCACCTGCTGACAGGTGTCAACCTCCTGTCTCCTGGTGCTGCCAATATGTGCTGAAGAGTATTTTTGACAGCCTGAGATGGTTTACTTGCCATTATTTCATCGATTGATTTACCAGGAAACAGACGAGATGTGAGAGAAATTGTGTTCTCCTGATCAGGGTTCAAATGCATGGCAGTGAGGACATCAGTTCTGGCGCCACCATTATTCTAAATGATTGAATAGTAGAATTATGATACAGCAAATTCAGTTTAGTATTAAAACCCTTGCACATTTATGTTGTTTGATTGTGGAGAGGGGTGAAGGCACACATGTTGACAGTTAATGCAAGGCAAGAAAGCTTCAACTACAACAATAAAGGGTTTATGATTACCCTGCTCTGAAGTGGCTGCCTTATTCCTATAGCCACTCTACACAGTTACATATACTTTTCAAATAACATTGTCTCCTGTTACATAATATTACAAGAATAAAGGTAAAGAGCTGTAAAAAGCTGTAGCTAAAATGGTGAATATAAATACACAACTACTAGTTCAAGTGTATTACCATACCTCTAGCATATATCTAGTTCTCGCTCTCAGAAGGTAATAATGGCTGACTCTCGGATTGTTTCTTATCGCAAGGCTGAATCTAGATTCTGCTTCAGAATAATTTTTGTTCTAAAATAATTTATAAAAAACTCAGTGGTTATTGATCAATATTCAAATAGAATTTCAAGATAGATGTAGGCATCTCCTGTAAACTAATGAAATAAAAACTACTTTGAAAAATATTTTTAATGCAAGGAAAAGGTTAATTTTCAAAAGTATTATAAAAGGTTGTGAGTGAAGGAAGGCCTACCTGATATTCCTGACTGCCGTACTCGTTATGAATCACAGATATTCTCACTCGGATAGAGTCATCTGTAGGATCCAGCTCCAGACCCTGGTGGTAGTCGGCCAGAGCAAACTGCAGGTCATTAGAACGGAAGAAACAATCTGAAAAATAAAAATATATGCAAGTTTTTTAGATTTAGATATGTTTTCCACTTGGCTTGGGCTCTTAATTGTTGGTTTGGTAGCTGGGCGTGTAGTGTGATTGATTTTTTACAAGTGAATCCCCATAAAACTAAAACTAATGCTATTAAAAAATAAGCAATTTAGATGTAAATCTTGTTTTTCTCTTTTAAATAGATATTCCAACTGAAAATATTATGCTGTTTATTTCAATTTAAAAAAAATTATCTGAAGGTTTTTGAGATTTAAGATCAGGCTAGAGTAAGTCATGGTCACACAAATTCTAAAAATCACACACACGCATGCACACAACACACACGCACACAAACATGCACGCACGCACACACATGCCCGCACACACATGCCCGCACACACATGCACGCACACTTACACATGCACGCACGCACACATACACATGCACGCACGCACACACACAAACAGGCGCACAACACACACTCACACAAAAATAATAAGACGACTTCTCACCTCCTCTATTAACATACAACCCTTTCTCTCTCTGCTCTCCCTTCAGGGCTTTGTTCAACAACAATATCGCCTCTTGATAGTATTTCTTCTACAGTTGGGAAACATATTCTGATGTGAAACAACAATTTTTGACCAGCCATAAGACTTAAGACACCTACTTTACTTTTCACTCTGCTGTACACAAGTAGTAATCACAGTAATGAGTATCTAACACCTGTAACTTACCTTGAAACACTCGATAGCAAAGTCATTGTAGGTAAGTAACAGCTGACGCTGACTGTACTGGTAGACTTCAGAGAATTCGTCGTGGTTTGTTTTGTCCATGGCTATCAGGTAATCGTCTACGGCTGAGTTGAAGTCTAGCAAATTCCTGTGAAGAGCCCCTCTACAACATAAACCACTACAGTATGTACTATATACAACATGAACCACTACAGTATGTATTATATACAACACAACCCACTACAGTATGTACTATATACAACATAAACCACTACAGTATGTACTATATACAACACAGACCACTACAGTATGTACTATATACAACACATTTACTACAGTATGTACTATATACAACACTAACCACTACAGTATGTACTATATACAACACAAACCACTACAGTATGTACTATATACAACACAAACCACTATCGTATGTACTATATACAACACAAATCATTACAGTATGTACTATATACAACACAAACCACTACAACATACTATACAACATATCATGGTCTACTACAGCACAGCATTTAAACCAACAGACAAATTTCAAAGCATGGAATATTTTGATCAAAAATCTCAGAGCAAGAAGTTGTCTTCTCACATGACATGCTTCACAGTTTTCCCAGCTAACAAGTTTTATATAGCATGAAAACTTAGGCTATAGACTGGTGTAATGTTGTACATGAACATTAACGCAAGATGCACATACTTTGTAAACCTTATAATTATGCTATCTAGCTTGACATTGATGTTATACAGCAAATTAATATGCTTTTATTTTACCTGAAATAATCACCTACTACATAGTATTACAAACACCTCTGTTTGTTCATATATCAAGAAGCTAAAACTATGGAAAACCCCAGAATATGACATCACAGCCTTAAATATTAACATAAACAATGTGGCAGATAAATTCAAAATCTACAAGACTTGGTGAAACAACTCCAACTACTATAATATTTGAAGAAAATGAGAATTGGGAGTTGTCTGCTACTGCACCTGATATTGTGGAATTCCGCCTGAGTTGGGTCATACTCTATAGCAGTAGATATCTGATGAAGAGCGTCCCGGTGTCTTCCCTGTAGCGCGAGCTGTACAGCAGACGTGTGGCAGAGCTCAGCCTCCTTTCTGAACCCGTCCATAATCTGCTGGGCTTCCAAATGGTCAGGATTCAAGGCTAAGGCGTCTTTCAAGTCGTAATAACAGAGGGAGATCTACAGACACAAACATCAGCAATCTCTATAAAAAGAGTATGAAGATATACTTGTACGTATATATTATACACACGTCAGGTATACTATCTACACACACCAGGTATATTATACACACGCCAGGTGTATTATCTACACACACCGTAAATTATCTACACACTCCAAGGTGTACCTACATTTTTAAACATCATATGAAGTCTACTTCTCATCACGTAGAGGTCTGTGTTGTGTTTCTCTTGTTCCAGCCTCTGATTTACTATAGCTAGACACTCGCCGTGTCTTTGTAGGGCGGCTAAACAGGCTATGCTGTAACATACAGACCAGGCTATTTTGAGAAAGTTGTGCAAGTTGAAGATTCAATAATATTATGATCTAGTAGTGCCACCGCACATTGCTTTAATATAGAATACACGTAGATGACACGCAGACAGAATTCTGATAATAGTGACAGAATATAAAACATGTTTATAAATGCTACAGACACTCTAATTGGTTGAATAATGTTTTGCATCACATGACAACTAGTAGAACAGTAAAACTGAGCCTTGCTTATGTCTCGAATTGATAGCAACTGTAAACAGTAAACTTTGTAAAGGCACATCTTTATCTCTATACTTGATGTGAGCAGATTTTTTCAGTACTTTACCTGTTGATTAAGTGAAACCAACCTTCTTGTGTGGTAGCTGTCATTATCTGGTTTAATCTCAGCCGACTTAGCATACGACTCCAATGCTTCAACATACTGTTGAGTGTCAAAGTAGGCCTGTCCTTGCATGTAGTATATGAAAGCCAATCTGCAGCAGAAACGACATGACGGCACAGAAGTTTCTAGAACCACGCTACGCCAAGAATAAATGGCCATACAGAAATAGTCAGCTATTACTATATTATTGATGTTACAAAATTAAACAGAAAGATGGTGAATTATTGCAACAGTATTTAAATCATTTTCAAAAACAGACTAAAGTTATCGCATCTATTAAACGATATTTTTAAAACATCAAATGTATTTTTCAGTTCATCTTAACTACCATCCTTACTTATCATGCAGACGTACCAAAGCACACTGACAAGGCAAAGGCACAGTTCACAGCTAAAAAGTGTTGGCAATGATTTCCAAGCAGTCTGATGAAATGTACGGGTAAAAATAACTCCAGTGTAAAGCACAGCCTCACCTGTTGTAGTACAAGTCAGTGTTCTGTTCCATAGTGCAAGCCTTCTTGTAGTTCTGAATAGCAGAGGAGAAATCTGCAGTCATGAGATAGCACTCGGCTCTCTGTACGTAAGGAAGGGAGGTTCTTTCCTCTCGTCTCAAGGCGATCACTCGGCTGAAGGATCTGATAGCACGGCCATATTGTCCCTGAGACTTCCACCTCAGGCCTTCGTTGTATCTGCAATTAGTGAGCAGTGTTTAGCTTTGAAAGTTTATTCTCCTAAAATAGTATCTCAAAAGGATAGTACTTCACATTTATTCAAACAGCTTAGCAACATTATAAAATAACCAAAAGATAGGGGGCGCTTGTAGTCTGTTATAGCACTTTACTAAGAGCATGCTGTATACCTATACTCTCGTATCAATATACTGGCGTCATGCTATCAGTCTATCAACATGATATTAGCTTAATCAATAATAACTTTAAAAATTCTCAAAAATATGTCAAGCTCAAACTTATAAACAGCATCTGCTTTGAAGTTACAGAGTTGAGTTGTAATCTGAGTCTGCATGCACTGAGTAAGACGCCACGCAGTGTGTAGTACTCAAGAGAAAGCATTTGGTGTTTATGAATACAGGGATACTTACAGAAATCGCAATTTCTCATTAACTATTTTGGTTTGTTCACTTCTGGTGTCTGAGGCAGCATCTTGGAGTTGTCTTGCTCTGGCAGCGTCTAACGTCCACTCGTCTACTGCAGTACCGAATATGTTTTCAGCAGGTAAACTTTCGTCAGTACCAGCAATTCCAGTTGCTCCGCTGGTCTCACCAGCACCCAGTGTGGAAGCTGCACCAACACCACCTTCCAATTTATCCATGCTGTTATTTTCATTCTAAAATGTATAATTGTATCTGAAGCTTAAGCTGAAAGTCTACTCTACCTATTAACTATAACAATCAAATCCAGTTATGTAAATAGTAATTTGAGTCGTGGTCACACTTTTTTACTGGAACATGGGCTATAAAGTATATAGTCACTCGGGCTTAGTAAGCAATTTACAATTACACAATACAATCTATACACACAGCTACATAACCAGCCATATGTACATTTGAATATTATATCTTGCAGAAATTACCTTTAATATAAACATTTAGATATGATTTTCCTTGACCAAAATCACTTTTTACCAACATATATTGTAACAGTTGCGAGTATATAGAAAGAGAAATACCTTGTTCTCTATGCTTAGCCTGCTAATCATAGGTTGCTTTTCATCTACAGTACTTAGAGAGGTCATGACCAGACCTTTCTGTTTCACTGCTGGCACTATTTGTACACCTAAAATCACGCAGTCAGGTTTATAGACTGTAGGTAGACATTATATGTCAAAGTAGACAACATCGTGCAGGTACTTTGTTATAGACCAAATAATGGCTGATATGTTTGACCTAAATCTTTGCTCATAAAACTTGCATAATTTCAATAATAGTTTAATTTAAAAACAGTGAGACAAATAAAAACAATACAAAAAATTCATAGTTGAATATAGCATCACGTGTTATCAAATAGGTATCTTGATATATGAATAAAAATAAACTACATTTTGTAACTTAAATTGATATTGATGCTTAGCATTCTGAAATAACTGAAGCTGTGTTATGTGAATATTGTTATATTTCTTATGCACTTTGAGATTGGCGAAATTATTGAACTTTGACCTGCAAATGTTCCACAACCTGATACATGTATATACATCTATCACCTGATTGCTCCTTTTACAGCTCTCATTTGTCTGCTGTTGTTATGCAACATAAGGCTGTGTAGAGTTTAAACAACAATATATTTATCCCTTTATTTCTATCATGATAAAAGCCAACATCCTATAGTTGTGCTCTCTATACCTGACATTTCACTCAAATCCGGTTCTCCCAGTCCGTCTATTGTAACATCAGTTAGTACAGACTCTGGTCTCTCATCATTTTGACTGTGTATCTGAGGAAGGGTAGCCGGTTCAATTTGACCTTCACCTTCCTCTTCTTCTTCCTCGTCTTCGGTTGTCTCATCGTAAAACAGAAGTCCGGGCTAAAAAGGAATTATTATTTAACAAACATTTACTAACTTTTATTTCTATATGGCAAAAAAACTCTTATATTAAAAGAACAAATGGTCAACTAAATCGTAGATAAAGTGTTCTTATATAGAGACCAAAATAACACATAAAATATATTTTTTAAGTTTTTACTCAATAACTTACCTGAACTTCATAGTCATTAGCAAGTGAAGCATAAAATTGATGGACATTTACAGGTTTTGATGGTGGTGTGTAAATAAAACTCCTTGCCTTTTCTGTAGCACTTGCTCTAAAAAGTATTATTTGGAATAGTTACTTATTTTCCTAACAAATTTGTTATATTTGTAGCAAAATACATTGCTTACAGTTCTACTCACCTTGAGGCCACTTCATCTGGAGATGGTGCAGAAAAACGTGTTCTTTGAGAGCTGCCTGATCCTGGTTTACTTGTACTAGTGGCAGACTTGAGAATTCCGCTCTTTGGTTTAGTTAGGGGTTTATTTACCTCATTTGACATAATTCGGCTGCAAACAACAATTGATTAAAACAGTAAAATTTTCAAATAATTTAGAAAATAGCAGTAATTTGCATTCACTAAATTAAATTTAGTCTCAGTTATTATATTTCAACTCTAACTAGACATATTATAATAGGCATAGCTAGCTTATTTGAAATCTTGTTAACTTATTAAATTACAATCTTAATTACTGTTAGACCCAGTATGAATATGATTATAACTATCACTATTAGTATTAGCAGACCTAAATTATTAGAAATAAAATTAAGTGATGATGACTAAAAGTATCACTATGGGTATGAGTATTACATTTCCTGGTAACTGTATCAGTATGACTATGACATTGACTAGAGTACTAGTACTAGGAGTGTTACTGTTTAAGTATTACTATTACTGATTTACTGAGTATTACATTTACTATTAGCATTACTCACTAATATTATTGTATTAAAGTATTATCATTAATATCATATTTATAGTATAGTTATACTTTTAGAGATACTGTTACGCTTACTCTTAGTGTCAGTGTGTTACTGTTACCGTAGCCGCAGGCGTAAGCAATAGCATTAGATTCTTGTAGCGGTAATATGGAGAGCGTTGCAATACTCAATAATGCTATTTTATTAATCATAAATATTGTTTATAACGATTAGACGTGATCATGATGTTCAATTACTTCATAAACGCTTGAAGTTGATAGTTTAACTTTAACTTTTAAGTTTTAACTGTAACACTCATACTTATAGTTATAAACATTGTGTTGCCTATTGCTAGGCATTCTGTAAAATAATTTTCCGACCTTCAGATACCCAAGAACAACCATTTTATATCGGACCGGTCAATAGGAAAGAAAACCCTCAATTTTTGTTTTAAAATATCTTGACACTAGTTAAGTTTTCCAGATTTCTACCCGAAAAGCCACTAAATCAATCTATAATGCAAATCATGGAAAACAAGTTGTTGTTAAGTGAAACACAGTCTACCAAAATACCGGTGCTCTGTAAAAGCATTTTTAATTATTCAGAAACAACAAGCTAAACGCCAATCATTATAATTATTTTATTTTAGATTTCCATTTTTTTGTTACTCAAGCAAAAGCAACCTCGATTAAACACTGCACTAAAATTCACAATGATTTCTGTAAGATCATTATCTATTACTCAGTTGTTTCATCAATCTCAGACTGTACGAGCCTTAGCAAATCGTTCTTTCACTAGCACAAGTTCACTCTATGTGAAGGTTAGCCATGCGTAGGCCTAAGATTGCCTTAGGTTGAGGCCTAAATTATAATTCTAATATTAAAACGTAGTCCTTGGTTTGCATTCAATTTTTATCAGTGTGACTAATACTGGGCTTATAGTGATGCTGTTGCTAATATCGGTAGTTATCATTGTATAAATTAAATCAAATGTAATTTTCTTTCAATTTCACTTTGACTTTGTGACACTCGGCCTCGCAGTCACACTGACACTCATTTACGTTATGATTGTGATTAACTTTAGGTTTGAATTTAATCATTGTGAATGTCATTCAGTTTTGCATTGTTATTGTGAGAACTCTGCTATCGATCTACCTTGTTATTTCTGGAAATATATACTTCAAGTTTATTACTTGGTCATAATGATGACGAGGATTAAGGTCATCATTATGATGTTCATGGGAAATTTGATGTTTACCTGCTCTAGTTTAGTATAACCAAGCCTAAGGGCTAAGTTTAAAGCTAACGAATTTTAATATAAGATGAAGATGTAAAACTTGCGTGAATTGTTTTATTTGTGCTAATTTTGTTCAATAATGACAGTTTTTGAAGATCTAATTCGTCCTGCCAGTAGTACTAATTGTTGTAATCATGCTAATTAATGTTACACACATCACTTAGTTGATAAATCTATACAAGCTTTAAATTGACAAATGACAACATAACTTGCTTAATACAAAAAGTTATTTTGCTCAACTCAGTGATATCATTTGCTTGTATTGGATAACAAACCAGAGAAAAACTCCATTTTGTGTTTGTACCTTAATTTAATGATGTGATCTAACAATAGTAAGTGTAATGCTTACTGTTTGAAATATAATATACAATTATGATGCATTTTTCCTACACATTTATCTAATTACCATTGGAAGGCGGCTATTGCTTATTATTTGCCTCACAAGTCTAGAAATGTGAAGTTTTCTATTCTTTTTGATAGGTTGGGGACAAGTTGCCATCAGTTGAAGTACACGAAGGGACTCCTGCCACCAAAGTAAATGTTGCAGATCTGTTCAAAGGAAAGAAGGGAGTTCTCTTTGCTGTCCCTGGCGCCTTCACTCCTGGTTGCTCAAAGGTAGCATAAAAATCTTGCACTTATGAAACTGAATATCCTTGAAAATTTGTTGAAAATTAAATGCAATGATAATAATTAGATGAAATAGGGAGCAGCTGTGGTCTAGGGGTTAGAGTGTTTGGCTTAGTAAACACGAAGTCATGGGTTTGAACCTCAGTAAAGGCCATTGGTGATGTTAAGAAAAACTTCCAGTCATAATTGCTCCACATCCGAATAAGTCTTTAGCCCGCTTTAAAAAATTCTTTCCATCAGGGGTTCTCCCAGGGATAGTGACTATAAACTTGCGTGAGATAAAATATTAGTCTGAATTTCCTTGTAGACTCACTTGCCAGGGTACATTGAGAAGGCAGCAGAGCTGACCGCTGCCGGGGCACAGGTGATCGCCTGTGTGTCTGTGAATGATGCGTTTGTGATGTCAGCATGGGGGGAGTCCATGAAAGCAGAAGGCAAGGTTAGGATGTTGGCTGACGCTGGCGCCGAGTTCACCAAGGTTAGTAAGATGTCCTGTGACTCCCTACATTGCGTGTACTAGTTTGTAGTTGTCTTCCATTATGACCAGATAATGTGCTCTAACATAATATGTGTCTATAAGACAAGGTTAGGTTTGAAGTTTTGCTCATTGCATTAGAACAGCTCACTCTACATATACTTGAAAAATATAACCTTTTTGGTAAGCCAAGCATTTACTAGTTCAAATAGTAAAATTTGCTATATTTATCATTGAGTGTGCAGCTTAGTTATTTGAGCAGCAATGTTGGCTGTAAACTCATTTTAAGTAGCTGGTTAGCCTTTCACTGGTTGCTAGAACTGTGTTACAGTCTAGTTGTACTCATCTGTTGCAGGCTGTAGGACTTGACAAAGATTTGCCTCCTCTTGGCGGGGTCAGATCTCAAAGGTACTCCATGATTATTGAGGACGGAGTGGTGAAGGCCCTGAATGTGGAACCTGATGGAACTGGGCTCACCTGTAGCCTCGCTCCCAACCTGCAAGAGCAGCTGTCCAAGATGTAAGGGGTGCTGCGGGCTATCCCCACCTCCCCTGAATACTCGCTTGGATCAAAGGCAACATTTAATAAAAAAGTATAATAAAAATGGTTGAATATTATTGAAATGTCTTGTTCTTTATTAAATATTTTGGTTATTGGTTACGGCAGCGGTTTTTTTATTATATTTCAATTCATACTGGTATTTTAAACAACATATTTCTTATTCTCTGTTTCCTAATAGAATAATAAAATGTAGCGCAATCTTACATATATTTTTGTGGCTTTAGAGTTGTCTCCTCAGCTTTTAATATAACTTTCAATAGGATAAAGAGTATTTCCACTAATTCAGTATCAGAAATGAAATTTGATATATATGATGGAAATTTAGCATCATCTGCAATGTTGATTCCAGCATCTTTAGTCTTCTTGAAATTGCAGTAAATAAGCATAGAATAAAAGTGATGTAATTCCCAACTTTACATTGACTAACACCTGTAAGGCTTCTGAAAAGTTGCTAACTTCCATTAGAGCATAGAATTACCTCCAGGGTGCTGTAGATTTCAAGCTGCGTGTTATTATATACTTATATAATATAATTATAACAATACTGAGGGTGGCCTGCCTGTGTGACATGTTTATATTAACACATGGTAGTCCTGCCAGTTAGGTTTTATAAACAAGGTGCATTATTCTACTGTGTAACTATGTTTTTATTTCTAGTTCATCAACAATTGCCTAAACAATTAACTTGTAACATGTTTTTATAATTTAACAAATGACCTTTCAATAACATTGTACAATATTTCCCTGCTTACACAATCAACATAAAATAACAATGAAAAAGCACCCATCTACACCTTGTGAGTATTATAATATTTGAGTCCTATGTTACCTACTGTTAAAATATTCCATGATGACTGCTGACTCGAAGTAGCAGCTTGTAGCGCTGCCATTAGACCACTAGGTAGGATTGTATTGAAGAACGTGCAGGTAAAGGCAAATCTCAACACATAACTAGTTATACATGTTGCTTAGGGCCAACAGAAATAACACTTCGTTTAGTTTTTCATGTAAGTAGTGATTGTAGACAGCATGTATAAACAAAATGTTGTCATTATGCCTTTAGTTAATAGACAATTATTTAAATATTCTTTAAGTTATTATATAATCATATAATTGCTAACCTGTCTACCAATAGCTATTACTCCACCATGCTACAATATACCTTTTATTATAGTCATTTAGAAACTAATAATGCCATAGATGAGTAAATTGATTTCTTTTTACTATTTTGTGATGTCAACAAACATTAAGTTTTACCTAGTGTAGAAATATTTACTGTTTTCTATCTGCAACTCTAGTTCCAAAATTGTACGCTGATTTAAACACAAAATGGAGAAAACAAAGAAAGTCAACGTTAACATGAACCCTAAAAAAGTTCAAAACCCCAACGACCGCCATAAGAGAAACCCTGGCAAATTTGATCAGAAGGTATGCATTCCTTCAGGTCTGATTTCCTGCTTTTATAATCTGAAAGTTCGCTCCGATTTAGAGATCTGGGTATATGCTTAGCTTAGGCGTACAGATTTTTTTGTTTTGGAATGAATGCTCTTGCGGATGAATTTGTGGCTGCATCTGCATGAACTTATAGCTGTAAATCCAGTTGAAGCCACTGTTTCCAAACATTGGAAGAAAAATCTAATCCCATGATGTTAAGCTTAAAAACATAGTGTTTGTGTTTAAAGAGTAATCGCTTAACTTTCCAATTGAACAACTGTTTATGCTACAAACCTTCTCTAGAATTAGGGGTAATCTAAAAATTGCAGATTTAATGTCATATAGCATATATCATACCAGGTGTACATGGAACAGGAAAGCTACTCAGCACACGCTATACAGGAAATGGCCCGTATTCATAGCATGCAGGTTCACTCGGTCAATCTAAAGTTTGACAAGTAAGTAATGCCTAAATGGTGTTGCAGTAATAGAATCTCAGTCTATAACTTTAGCTGGAATTGAGTACATTTGAGTACACAAATACTCGTAGTTTTTTGACAATTCGATTTTTAGAATATGGGTCCTAGTAATTTAATTGTTTCTTGTCTGAATAATAATAAGGAAATAACTTATATGGTAAATAACCAAATGCATTTCATTTTTTTTGCCAAAATTATAGCTAAAAGCTATACACACTTAGATAGTAAATATCACGAAATCTATAACTAAAGCTACACGGAATTATTATTTAGAAATGTATTTCTTGTTAAGCAAATTAATATAATTTCAACTGTTCAGGGATTCAGTGGCGATGAAGAAAAAGCAAAGAACATACGACCATAAGAATCAGAACTACACTTATCTGAAACAGCTGAGAAATGCTTTCAGTGAAGAGAGTGAGAGAAGGTAACTCATGTACAGCATCTTACCAAAGTCGTAGATAGTTGAGAGGCAGATATCATTAAGGTCGTTTAAAGGTTATATTAACAGGCGTGTGGTACTGTTTTGTTTACAGCATGCATTCACTACGTTTCCATTGCCTTCACATTATAGGAATGAATTGTTCATTTGATGCTTGCATATAGAATGAAACCAAAACCATAAGTTGACATAAACCGCAACCACAGATCCATCCATATAAGAACAGCAGTATGGATCTAGCCAAAGCAATAGAAACTCAGTGATTGTGAAGATGTAAATTAAGAAAATATATATTACGTTTAGCAAATATGTTATTACTGGTATTTAACAGAGATTCCATAGCCCGAAAACTAGAAAACTTTATGAGAAAACAAGCAGAGCCCAGCCCGGAGCCCGTAGTAGAAGTTGTGGAAGTTGTTCCAGAAAAAAACTACAAGCCATGGGAGAGTGTACGGCAGCCAACCATATACAGTATACAAAAAGATAACACTCGTGTATTGGAGGCGGAGAAATGTAGGACGCAGCTAAAATCTGGCTATCTGCAAACTGGATCAGCGGAAGGTTACGCCCTATTAGACAATCAAACTGATTGTATTATCAGCTCTTCAGCTAAGAACAAACTAGAGAAGCTGTCTAAAGATATTATGACTGGTAATCATGCTGTTTGTAATATGCTATATACATGCGCAAGAGACTATAACATATATACACGTGCAATATGCTGTATATACATTTATAATAAAGTATAACTATGTATAATTAAACTAAAATGTAATACACAGCAACAGGGCATAGCAGCATGGCATGACATAGCTTTCAAACTAGTAGCTATCAAACTAGCACTTATAGTATCTCAGTACACGATTTGATAATTTAATGACAAATTATATTGTATATAATACATATTATATTATATTATATTATATTACATTAAATTATGTTATATTATATTACATTATATTATATTAAATTATAATATATATATTATATTATAGCTTATTATGTATTATTTACATTTTATTTAGAGCAAAATTCCCATACATGCTGTCTACAAAACCTTCCCTTCCTATGTCCCTGTGTTACGAGATGCTAAATACCTTATATATTTGTTTCTATAGCAACTCTACCAGTAAACAGACTGAAGAGAATTATACCCTCAGAGGAGAGAAATCCTAGCCAATCATATCCCATCATGTCCTATTATCGTAAATCTACTATTCTACCACAGAGTAAGTTACATTTATCTACAAATTATACTTACTTATGACAACAGAATAGACTGCTGCAAATAAAATATATTGCACACACTGAATTTCTCTAATTGTATTTTTCCCTAGTTTTGCAAAAGGTTATGCAAGTTTTTGAATTATTGCCCTTTTCATCAAAAATGGTTCTTCAACATTACTGTTGCCTAGCAAGAGAGCTTTTAAGGCAATTTTTTTAATATGCCAATGGCTAACCCATATAAAATCTAATACAAATATTTTTAGTAGTTCAAAGAAATTATTATCTCTGTATCTAAAATGCGTTGGTTTGGCTTAATTGTGTTTTGTAGTTTGTGCTGCTTAGAAACTTCTTTGTTATATTATAAATATTTTAGACAAGTTTACTAACTCTATTTAATCACTCTAAATACATGGGCATTGTACAATAGTATTCATCATATATATAATATATTCATGTGTATATTAAGTATAGAATGTCCATTATGTGTGTATTGTGTGTCATAGATTTATTATGCAATATTATATAATAAGTTATTGATACATGTTGGACCACAAATTCTCATTTTTCAACATTGTAAAAAAAAATTTGTAATGTTTAAAATTTTATAGAGCATTATATATATAATATATTCATGTGTATATTAAAGGATTGCTCTATCTTAGTTTATTACAATCACATTATAATTATGAACTATAATCTAATGTGTATGCAAACAATTGTGACTTTGCAAAGGGATATATGCCTAGAAAACAGCTTTTCAAAATTCCAATTTTGAGGGAGGTAAAATTTTCAGCCATGAAAAAGAATAGCCTAATACGTGACGTGTGAACGCCAGTAACTATGCTGCACGTGCTAACTATAACGCTAGTATTCAAGGTTGCTGAGCACAACATCAACCAATAACGCTCAAGCAGTTACAGTGCGCTATATAGGTCAGCTTTGGTGCGCCCGTAATATTGCACAATCTGACCTAGTTTAGATCGATCGCAGGCATTCATCCTAAAGAATGCATGTTTTTGCAATGCTTTTTTCTAATGTTTACAAGCAAAATATGGCCTAATGTTATCACATACATGTTATTTAAAACGTCAAAAAACTATAGATTGAGATAATTCACATTTGCACTTCTATAAATATACAAATTACGAGCTGAAAGATCACATCTCACAGTCATATTTCTATAGTTATTCATTTGTATAGTCACGTGACCAGCAGGAATGCTGGCGCTGTTACGTCACATTTCCCAGCTCATTTCAAAATCGGCGTTTTGGCTGTTACCAATCTACACCCTCAACTTCAACTAACTTTTTCTACCTTTGGTCAAATGCTTTTTGTCAATGCATGCTTAGAAAAACACAATATTATGTGTGTTTGACCTAAATGGCCATTTATTAGACAAGATAGAGCAATCCTTTAAGTGTAGAATGTCCATTATGTGTGTATTGTGTGTCATAGATTTATTATGCAATATTATATAATAAGTTATAGATACATGTTGGACAGCAAATTCTCATTTTTCGATATTGTAAAAGAAATTTTTGTGATAAAAAAATTGTAAGAATGTTTAAAATTTTATAGAGCATCAAGTTTTTCCGTGATAAAAAATATCAGAAGCTGGAAAAATGAAGTGGATATTCATCTTTATGTTATTTATTTTAATTTTAGTAAGAAAAATAAAGAGAAAGATGCCGAAGGACACACACCATCTTCATTTGAAGATCAACCAGTACTTTGGCACTCACCTGTCTCTCAGCTCCTACTTTATCCCTAAGAGTGCCAAGCCTCATAAACAGAGACTTTTAAAAGCTATTAGCAATGATAACTTTAGTCTTCCCCAAATCCCACCAGAGCTTCGGTAGCACTCGAAGTGGATAGTAATTTATATGTTCTAGTAGCTTCTGTGGTTTAAGATTGATAAATCTATAGAAACATGTTTGTAAATAGAATAAGCAGCTGACTCTGATTCTCCCAGGCAGCAGATTTTTTTTTTCCAAAATGTTAAAAGCAAAGATACAGCGATTCTTTATACTAATGCTGGTTTGTACTATTTTACAGAAATTCTTTCAGCTAGCATTTTTAATAAACACTAAAAATGTGGAATGTTTTTTCTACAACTCGACAAAAATCATATAGCTGCACATGTTTTTGTATTTATTTTGTAGAATTATATTTATATATTTTGTTGATTCTATAACTGCTTACTAGCTGATAAATAATATTATATTATGTTGATGCAATAATATATTATATTATGTTGAAGCAATTATGATGAGGTTATGTTGGAGCAATAAATGCACTGCACGTCTATTTCCAGAGCTTCCAAGCTGACAGTGACTTACAATTTACCATGGCAACAGGATCTATTAGATAGAATAAAAAGTCATGTCTCTTTGGGTGGTATGTGCATGCGTGTGTGCATGTGTGTCATATGTGGGTGGTATGTGCAGGTGTCATATGTGTGTTATATGTGGGTGACATGTATGGGTGGTGTGTGAGTGTGTGTGTGTGTGCGTGCATGTGTATGTGTGTGCGTGCATGTGTATGTGTGTGCATGCGTGCGTGCGTGCGTGCGTGCGTGCGTGCGTGCGTGCGTGCGTGCGTGCGTGCGTGTGTGTGTGTGTGTGTGTGTGTGTGTGTGTGTGTGTGTGTGTGTGTGTAGGTGGCATGTGTAGGTGGCATGTGTAGGTGGCATGTGTGTGGGTTGAATAGCATATTGAAAAGGAGGCTTTTTGTCGTAAATGTAAAGCTGTCATACCTGAAAGAGCCACACTATTGACAACTATCTGAATAAAACTATAACTTATTCAACTCTAAAGTGTATTATTATGTGTTGTAATATTATAGGACCATGATTAACTTGTTATTATAAAAGGACTGCTATACTGACAACGCCCAAACTTGAAAACAATGTGAACAGCATTCATATTTTTATCCATCAAAGTAATGAGAGTGTCAGGAAACAAGTTGACTTTAAATCTTGTTTCCTGTCAAATCTTTCTGCACTATTTGGTAAAACGAAATATTATTTACTGTGGATATACTTGAAAAATTTTATAAATGTACTATAAATCTATTGTAAATATAAAATAAATATTCTATAAATATACTATAAATGTGCTTTAGAAGATTTGAAGCTGTTTTATTTTTGTGACTCTCAGCCTTTCTTTAGCCTATGTGCCTCCGTTCTTCTCTATAATGTACCTAGCCTCTTCCCTAAAGGCTCGAGTTCCCTCTGCTATGTTTAGGTCAAGTTGGCAAATCCCGTAACTGTTATTCGCATTGATTATAAGTTGGGAAATATTGCCTAACTCCTAATTTTCTCTGAAGCAACATACAGGTTGGAAATATATACAGGTGATTGGTTAAAGAGTGGGTAGAGCTGATGATGAAATAGTTATGAAGATATAATTATAACCAGCATGTATTCAGTTATTTACCCATGCATAGCTTTAGTTTGACAGATGTCCATATGGATTCACCTAAAATCAAAATAAATGCAACTTACTATCAAATATCATCAATTTTCTAATTCCTAATGTTTTTAAATAAAGTGGTCTAAATAGAAGTCACCCAGTCGCCCGTCTAAGTAGAATATACTGATGGTCGTCTAGCTGGCAGTCATCTATCTGGACTGAAGCCTTGAATTAATAGTTCATAGGGTCGGATGCTCAATATTGAACCTTTGACTCAAGCAATGAGTACTCTACCTGTGGAGTTGCTCCTGTCAGCCTATATACTAATGACTATCTTCAGTATCTTGGGTCATCACTTCCCTTGCATTTATAATGCTTTTCTAGATTTCATCAACATAATTTGAAATGAAACAATATTGAATATATAATATGTTTTTTGTTATGGGTATATGAACAAAAATCTTGTGTGAGTTTTTATATGACCACTAATGAAATACTGTAAGATGTGCCAAGTGAGTTACTAAGATGTGATAGATGCTGTTTCCTGTTTAGTTCAATATTTTTCATGTCTGTACAAATAGTTGCAAGATATTACCCAAACTGTTGAAATATTAATCACTCAACCTCAAAAGAGTTAATAATATTTTGTTATGAGTTTCTTAAAAGCTCTTAAAGCTCTCACTAATGGTAAAACATACACCCAACAGGTGTTAGATTAAGTTTCAAGCATATTATGCTTTTAAACTCAGCTTCTTGACTATGATAAGATGCATAAACTCTCGAATAGTGTTTTGTCTAGGAGTGCACCAAGTCTAAACAAATGAATCCTAAAATGAAGGAATTACCTGGTATAATCAGGTATAACTGCTGCTAAAAGGGTTTTAGATTCTTCTAGAAAAAATTAATATGTATGCATGTGCTTCAGTTACTAAAACAACATTTCAGTTGTCTCAGTAACTAAAATATACTAATTTTATGTAAATATAGTTGAATCTAGGCAACCGTTGGGTTGGGCAGTGATGTTACATAACTTTAAGTTATATCAACATCATATAAAAAGAAGTTAGAGTAGTTGTGTTAGACATTCTCTTGTAGCTACAGCATCTCATCAGCTTTACATAGTCCTCCAAAGATGTGTAAGTATTTTATCTTTTATTTATTAAAATACAACTAAATTATATAAGAACCATGTACAATAGCTGATAATAGTTGTATACTGCTTTCAGTCACAGTTTAATATGAAAGTAAACTGTATAAGATTTGATTCAAAATAATGGAGTTTAAAAGTTGCATGTTTAACGTTTGTTTCAAAAAATTTCCCTATATATATATAAGTGAGACTTAAACCCAACTTACTTGTAAATAGTTAAAAATACTTACAAAATACATGAAAAATAATTTCTATAACTAACTATTGTTGTAATTTTATACCAAAACTTTTCTCTTATACCCTATTTTTTATGCTACCATCATTCATTAATTCATTACTATTATATCTGAATATGTGTCTATAGCATCTTCAAAGAAATTTTTAGTAGCAAAACTGAGTTTTAATTATTGAAATTGAATCTGTGTAAATTTTCTTTCTAGATAAAGTAACCCTCCTTTCAGTTGTTTGCTCTCTGCTATTTATTTATGGCGTGGAGTCTGCCAGCCTACACAGGTAAAATAATATAATTGTTCAATTGTAATAATTTCTTTAGAAACTGAAAAGTTTTAAGCTGGCTATCTATTGAATTTTCATCATTGCTAGTAATTATAACTACCTATGCAAATATATAAGTTCAAAGTAAATCTCGTTTCTACTTAGATAACACAATTTCTGTAAAGCTGCATATACTGCTGTTTAATCACAAACATCTAAGTTCATAATATTTGAAATACATGTAGTGTTCGTGAGAAGAGATCTATGGCAGCTTTCTGTATCCCACAACTTCTAAGCAACCTGGAAAGATCTCACGCCCTGTTGGAACAACTGAACAACTATTATATCGTGAGTTCATATTTATTCTGTAAATAACTACTCTAATGTTTTGTAAACATAATGAAATACTTGAAAGAAAATATATCTCTTGACCTATTTTGTAGATGTTTAGCTTTTTTTATTTTGACACCATGCCCTACAAATATTATGATATGACATTAAATATAAATTTGCTAACATAGTAAAGTATTATGTAATGATAAATACTATATTATAATAATGTAATGCAAACAAAATAACATGATATGATTCTATACACACTATACTATCTGCTGTACTCATGTTCTAGGAACAATACTTCTGCGCCGGACAATGGGAAACTGCAAACATGAAAACAAGAGATCTGAGCTGTGCGCATTTTGCTGTAAGTATAAGTATAAACTTACCTTGTAAAATGTATCACAGACTGGAATACATAACAGTACAATATTAAATAATATAACTATTTTGTATTGGAACCTCTTTGGTTGAGCAAATTAAAGTCTACAGTTTGAGTCAGGTGTGATAAAAGCTTTGGTACACTTTGCATTGCTCACAGCCTGTAAAATAATTTTGCCCCCCCCCCCCTGAGATTCAAACCACACACCTCTGGCTTGCAAGCATGCGTGCTAACCAATTTCACTACAGGGGCTTTTGGATTTTTAACTGCATCATACTCAGTTTTTTCCAGAACTGCACTAGCCCCACGTAGTCATGTACTCTTGTCAGTTTATGGGCTCCACCCGCCACTCAACTCTCTGAGTGTACGACCATGACACAAAGCTGAAATAGCTTATGAAAAAAAATTTGCTTCTACTGGGATTCGAACATGAGACCTCCTGCTTGCAAGGGAGTGTGCTACCTACTACACCACAGCACTACTGGGTAAACTCAACATAACAATCGGTAATATAAACTGCATGGTTTTTCTTTGCTTTTAGAACATGACCTTAAACGAGGACCACTCATCACCATTGGCTCAACACTTCTGCATGCTCAAGGCAACATTTCCTGAAAACTATGGCCCGCTGAGTCAAGTGTCAATGCTTATGCAGGGGGTATTAGTAGCAATGAATCAGACAGTACCTGAAGGACAGTGTAACCTTGAAAATGCTGTAAGTTGAAACCTCAACTCTTTCATTGCTAGTTTAAATTTTAATACAATCATAAACGAAAGGTATACTTACTTGTGAATTGTAACTGGTTTTAATTTTACAGGGATATTGCTTTGATTTTTTTTATGCAAAGTGATATAAAGTCAGCTATTCGTAAAACCTTAAATATTTTTGATATGCATTAATACATCATTAGAGATTTTCTTACATCAGAAATCTTAATTTAAATTAAAAGTTGTTCCAAGGCTTGAACTCAGTTGCAAATATTACATAATGGCTTTACCTTGACATTTAGCTGTTGATTCCCAGTTTTGAATCATTTTAATTTAGAAAGAACTAATGCTATGCCTCGATACACAACAAATACCACGTTTTAGAGTTATTTTCTCTCATTTTCCATGCAGACTTGAGCATTCAACGTCATGGCTATGGGTTGTAAAATACTGTTTCTTGCATTTAAACAGGGTAAGAAACTGCAAGAAGATGGTTACGAGAAGGTGTACCGTGAACATCTCGCTAGCTTATTGGAAGATGTACTCTGTGTGCTAGACAGATGCGGTGAAATTACTCCAGAACATTTCCATTCAGAGGGAGACGATCACCATGATAATGATCACACTCACGAATCTATCACTGTGTTTGACAAATGCTCTTCAGCCTCACAATAACTTTACATCACAAATATTGTTTGACTGTAGCTCAATAGAAATCTAGTTACCATGATTATTTGTAACCAGCCATTATTAACATAATTAAATGTAGATTTTTATTTCTTACTTGCTTACTTACTTTCTGAACTGATGTGTAGCCTCAGCATCCAATGTTTTGTAGCATTCAAATAAATTTCTGTTATCCAAAACAGCTACTGGTGTTGCTTTGAAGAAATTTTAGCATGGAGGCTTTAGTTTCCAATGAAAGACTCAAAAGCTTTTTAATAGTTGCCTTGAAACGAGCAGTAATATAATAAGAAATGAAATATAATGAAACATGATAGTTTGCTGCTAAAGATCGCAAGTCATTAAAAAATACAACCTCTCACGTATATTCTCTCTCTTTTATACAAGAGTTGAAAATGACAAAATAGTTATTATGCACTTATTATTTAGCAATTGAACTTGCCTTAGTTTAAAATAAACTTGTAATATAGAAGGATTCATCTGTGATCCTCATACACAGCAAACACAGTAGCCTCTTCTCATGGGTGGTGGAGCTTTACTAAACATAACTTCCTACATAGTGTAGCGTTTAAGTTTAGTGTTTACTATGTGAGTCTTTCAAACTCAGAGTAAGAATAATATATTACACCAGCTTATATGTTCATGTTTATATAACATATTACATAATATTATAATTATTATTAATTGTTTAATTCTTTATTTTATACCTCATTTATTAATACTATTTTTTAAGACGTTTTGAAAGCTAAATTTATAGCTAATAGCAACCTAATAGTTAGCATTGAGCATATAAAATATGAAAGGAGCAAAAGTAAAAGCTGATGCCTACAATAATTGAACAAAATAGTGTTACAGAAACTAGTATTCAGTTTTAATTTGTTTTGTGTTTGGTTAATTATCACGTTCACCTAAAAGGGGGGGGGGGGAAGGTAACAACTTCTTGTGATCTATTGTTTATTTATACATTATACTAGTTATACATTGTTGTTACATTTGCATATATTTTGGTTTTGAGCTGTTTCAGCTATTGGAATATATTAATTTTTCAAGACATTTTTTATATTTCTATGTTTTGAAATTGTATTTTAGTATCATGATTGATAGGTCTACCAGGAACATTAATAAATAAAATATTAATATATAATTCCACCAGATAACACTCATTTGACTTTTCCAACTACCAGGGTGTATGTGATGTATTCTATGACTCAATAATGGCCACCAAAACTACTAGTCAGAAGTTTATTTAAACATATAAATTCAAATGGTTTGTGACTTATAAATGTAAGTTGATTAACTTGAATGTAAATTGGTTCACCTAAGTGTAGATCGTAGTTCATAGTTCATACAGATCTAAAATGACTCATATAAACATCTACCGCCAGCTTCTATTCAGATGGAGAATTGCAATAATTTAGTTTCTTTGATTACTTTTATGAATTTTGTGAAGGCCAGGGTTGCTGTTTAAAATGTTTATATGAACCTCGCTTCTTTTTCTATAAGTTTTATTTAAACTACGCTAGGCTGTTCCCGATTTCTTAATAGCTACAGCAGGTTATAGCATGTCACTAGCTAGGTTATAACATGTCACTAGCCAGGTTATAGCATGTGACTAGCTAGGTTATAGCATGTCACTAGCTAGGTTATAGTGCATTGGACCTCATCATTATCCCCTTTTCGTTTATGATGTTTTTCTAAATGTTGTAAAACAAACCAACAAACAAGCCTTAATATAATGTTCATTATGACCAGCAACAAAATATTGAAACATATGCCAGATGGGTACACAACAATAGTCATGTTGTTGTGTTTTGTTATTTGTTCAATATTTTTCATGTCTGGGACAAATAATTGCAAGAGACTACTCAAAATAACTAATAATATTATGTCAGAAGTTTCTGAGAAGATGGTAAAGCTCTTACTAATGGTAGAACATATGTAAACTCAACAGATTTTAGATTAAGTTTCAAGCAGAGGTTTTTAAACTCAGCTCCTTACTTATGGTAAGCTGCATCAACCCCTGAATAGCTCATTGTTTAGGAGTGCACCAAGTCTATGAACAATCGGATCCTAAAATGAAAGAATTACTTGGTATAATAATGTAAAACTGTTGCTAAAGTGGTTTAGATTCTTTTAGAGAAAAATAATTTTGAGTATTATTATGCATGTATTTTAGTTACTAAAACAACATTCCCTGTTGCCTTAGTAACTAAAGTATACTGATCTTAAGTAAATATAGTGAAATCTAAGTACTCATTAGGGTTGGGCAATACTATTACATAACTTAAATCTATGCCAACGTCATATAAAAAGTAGTTAGAGTAGTTGTGATAGACACTCTCTTATAACTACAGCATCTCATCAGCTTTACATAGTACTCCAAAGATGTGTAAGTATTTTATCTTTTATTTGTTGAAATATAACTAAATTATATAGGAACCATGTACAGCAGCTGATAATAGTTGTATGCTGTTTTCAGTTACTGTTTAATATGGAAGTAAACTGAGTTTTTTGACCGCATAGAGTTGGATTTTAAATAAAGGAGTTTAAAAGTTAAAGTTTAAAAGTTAAAGTTTCAAAAGATTTCCCCAGGGGGATTCAAACTTAACTTATTTGTAAATAAATAGTTTAAAATACAGTATAAGTAAATCATAATTATAATAATAATAACTTATTACTATTGCTGCAATTTTATACCAAAATTCTTCTCTTATACCTTATTCTTATTATTTGTGTAATTTTTTTCTAGACAAAGTAACCCTTCTATCAGTTGTTTGCTCTCTGCTATTCATTTATGATGCGGAATCTGCCAGCCTACACAGGTAAAATAATATAATTATTCAATAAATTTGTAATCATTTCTTAGAAACTGAAATAGTTTAAGCTGGCTATTGGATTTTCCCCATATTGCTAGTAACTATAACTTTACAAATATATGAGTTCAAAGCAAATCGTGTTTCTACTTATATGGAATAATACATGGAATGTTTAATCACGAACATCTAAGCTCATAATATTTCAAATACATGCAGTGTTCGTGAGAAGAGATCTATGGCAGCTTTCTGTATCCCACAACTTCTAAGCAACCTCGAAAGATCTCATTCCCTGTTGGAACAACTGAACGTCTATTATATCGTGAGTTCATATCCATATTCTATAAATAACTAGGCTCTACTATTTTGTATGTAATTTATTCAATGCAATGTATACAAATGCTCTACTATTCTGCATAAAAACTCTGCAAGTTTGCAGTCAACTTTCCGTAAGAAATTCCTGATGAAAAAGGTTGTTTTTTTTTCATCCCAGTTAGACGCTAGGCTAAATTTCCCATTTGGATGCTTCCCATTTTTTATTTTGGTGCCATATGATTACATAGTAATATTTACCTATATATACCTATAAGTATATAGCTGTTGCATTGATTGCTAAATAGCTAAAGTGCTAATAGCTATAATAGCTAACATGAATTATCTGGAATAATATTCTAATTTTCATAGACTTGTGTGGGGTAAAAAAACAGTAATATATTAATAATAAACAGTATCTTTAATGAATGAAGACGTTCATTAATGAAATATCTGTTCAAACAAGAAGCAAAAAATATGTAAAATTATTATGTTAATGAAGATCAAAAAAATGTATTTACTTGCTCAATACGGGCTTTATTTAAATATACATATGTTTAAATAATAATCAAATAAATTGTACATAAAATATATATCGTACCAATATAAATAAATAGCGTCTATCTGGGATGACACCTCTTTTTGTTTAAGTGGGCTAAGGACTTATGTGTATGCGGCACAGGAGCAATTATGACTGGATGCTTTTCTTAAAATTCCCGAATGGCCTTTGCTGGGGCTTGAACCCATGACTACAGATGTACTGAGTCAGCCCTCTAACCCCTAGACACGGCTGCTCCCCCATAGCTATTCTTTATACAACTATTTAAATGTCGTGTAAATATAATGAAGTGCTTGGAAGAAAATATATCTGACACATTTTGTAGAGGTTTAGCTTTTTTTTATCTCTATACCATTTCATATAAATATTATAAATTTACGTGTAAATGTAATTTTGCTAACATAGTCAAATATTATGTAATAATAAATATTGTAATATTATAATGTAATGCAAAAAAGTAAGTTGATACAATTTTATACACACTATGCTATCTGCTTTGCCCATATTCCAGCAACAATACTTCTGCATAGGACCATGGGAAGCAGCAAACATGAAAACAAGAGATCTGAGATGTGAGCATTTCGCTGTAAGTATAAAATATATAAACTTACCTTGTATACCATATTATGAGCTGGATGAAAGTATAAATATAAACTTACCTTGTATAACCTTGTATTATGAGCTGGAGAGCATAAATTACACTAAATAACTTAATTATTTTGTATTGACACACCTTTGGTTGAGCAAATTGAAGTGTGACTTTCTAGCTTTACCTCTGCTGAAAATTACCCATTTACAGTATTACTAAAACTTTGAAATTATATTGATGCGGAAGCTCACTTTTTACAATGTAATGCAAATTAAATTTCTGACTAAAAATCATAAAGGTAAAAACGCAACGTAATACTTTCTCCGCATTCCAGGTTGAGCAACCAATGACAGTAATTCAAATATCTTATGACTTGTTGTTTTTAGAACATGACCCCAAACCAAGACCATACAGAGCCTGTGGCTGAACACCTTTGCATGCTTCAGTCAGCATTTCCTACACACTATGGTATAATGACTGAAGTGACCTTGCTTATGGAGGGGGTATTAGCAGCAATGAATCAGACTTTACCTGCAGAGAAATGTGACCTTGAAAATGCTGTGAGTTGAAATATTGACCATTTCATTGCAAGCTTATATTTTTGATTTGTTGGAATACTTTTTATATACAGTAACAACGTACCTATTCTTCATATACAGTACAATACATCTGGTTATTTTTATATACAGTAATATAATCTATAATAACTTTTTATATACAGTAGTATATCATTAGAGACAGTATTATATGTTATGGTTTTGAAGTCTATAATGAGGAGAAAACATTATACACTCAGGTTGTTTATATTTCCAGAAGAAAGTTATGTGTCATGAAACTGACTTACAGACCAACCCGAATTTATATTTATTGAGTTCAAAAATTGTATATAAGATCTAAACTGAAATTGTTTCAAGCTTTGAATGCAATTGCAAATAGAACTTGATGGCTTTACCTCAAAATTTGACTGTTGATTACTAGTTTTACACTGTGTTGGTTTGAACAAATTAAAATATACTACACCTATCTATAAGTATGAGTTGCATTTGCATTTTAAATGAATCTAGTATGCTAATGGTATGTGCGTTGAAAGAACTGATGCTTTGATACATTACAAATGCTGAGTTGTAATGTAAGGTTTAGAGTTATTTTCTCTCAACACTCCATGTAAACTTTACCATTCAACATCATGGTTATGGCTTGTTGCAGACGTTATAAAGTATATTTTCTTCCATTTCATTTCCACAGGGTAGGAAGAAATTGCAAGAAGATGGTTACGAGAAGGTGTATCGTGAGCATCTCGTTAGATTATTGGAAGATGTACTCTGTGTGCTAGACAGGTGCAGTGAAATTGCTCCAGAACATTCTCATTCCGAAGATCATCATGAAGATGATGATCATCATGATCACCATGATAATGAGCACACTCATGAAGTTATCACCGTGTTTCAAGAATGCTCTCCAGTTCCAAGATAGCTTTACATCCCAAATATTGTTTGCATGTGACTCAGTATAAATCTAATTACTACAATTGCTGACAACCTACTCAGCCAGTATTAACATAGTCAGATGTGTCTTTTTTGATTACCAGAGTTATGATACTCACTTTCTGGACTGATGTGTAACCTCATTATTCAATGTTTTGTAGCGTTCAAATAAATTTATGTTATCAAACACAGCTACTGCTTTGGTTCTAAGATATTTTGAGTAGGTATAAATAGTTTAGTGTCCAATGAAAAGCTTCAAAGCTTTTTAATAAAAAAGAAAAAATAAAAAAAGAATATAATGATATAACATAATATAATGAAAAATGATAAGTTGCTGCAAAGATATCTAAAGCAGTTGAAAATCAAATTTTTTAAATGTTTTTTATCTTATAAAAGATTGATCAAAATGAGAAAACAGTTATTGTGCATATGTTGAGTATTTAAAAATTTCCTAGTTTGCTAAACTTGTAACAAAGCTCCCATCTTTGATGAAAAATTCTCATACAATCACGCCCTGCAGGTGGCAGTATTTTACTAATTGCAGCTGAATAAATCCTAAATAATTGGCATTTAAGTTCAGTGTTTATTTCTCAAAAGTAAATATTATGTAATAATATTATTATTTACTAGAGCTGGGAAGCACTTACACTGCTTCTAATAACTTTTAATCTAAGGATTAGAATGAGTTTAGATTCTCAGTACATCTAGACCAAAGGCACTGCTGAAAAGGAACAAGCAATCTGTTTACTTTGAACCTGCTTTAGAACCTGCTGTATATAAGTAGTGAGCACAGCTCAGCCTACACCTTATAGTGCTTCTGATTTCACTGTCTCACAAAGGATTTCACTGACTAGTAATGGGTAAGAATATCTTGTGAGTCTTTCAAATTCAAAAAAAGAATAATGTATGGCAGCTGTTAGTATTTTTTCATTTTTATATAGCATACATAATTTTATTATCATTATTCAACTTTTTATTCTTGTTCAATTAGTTTTTTAAAGGAAAAACTAGCAAACTTTGTTTTACATAAATTCAGCATACAACTTTTAGTAGCAGAAAGCTGGAGTCTAAAACAGTAAAGCTATATTTATATGCTCAGCATTTAAGTTTCTTGGCTTCATCCAAGACTTAATAATAATAATGTAGAAAAGAGTTATTTATCATGATATAGTTATATGTTGTTGTAGATAGAATGAGTCTCTTCTCAATGCTCTGTTTTCTGGTAGCTATTCACACCACTCACTCTGCAAGTCTCATCAAGTATGGACCATAATATCACTAGTTACTTGTGTATTAGTTTTTTTTATTTATGAGTATAAGATGGGAAATACTGCATATAATAGCCATATAAAGGTGACTCAAGTATAATGGTAGAAACAAAAATAGTTACATGAACACATCACTAGCAAGAAATATTACAATGTAAGACATGGTTGCCTTGGGTAGAACACATTTGTATTACTGTTGATACTAATGTATACCATGGTGTAACACATGTGTAGTACTGTGTAACACATGCGTAGCACTGTGTAATACATATGTAGTACTGTATAATATATGTGTAGTACTGTATAATACAAGTAAGGGAGCAGCCGTGGTCTAGGGGTTAGAGCGTTCGCTTTGGGAACACGAAGTTGTGGGTTCAAACCCCGACAAAGGCCATTGGTGATGTTAGGAAGAGCATCCAGTCATAATTGCTTCTGTGCCTCATTTGAACGAGTCCTTAGCCCGTTCTAACAAAAACCCTTTCTATCAGGGGTTTCTCACAGGGATAGCGACTATAAACTTACGTGAGTTTTCTTTTGTATAATACATGTGTAGTACTGTATAACACATGTGTAGTACTGTGTAGTACTGTGTAATACACATGTGTAGTACTGTATAATACATGTTTAGTACTGTATAACACATGTGTAGTACTGTATAACACATTCGTAGTACTGTGTAACACATGTGTTGTACTGGTTTGCAGGAAGAGGTCTCTACCAGCTCCATGTTCAGCCACCTTAAGATCCACACTTGACGCCCCTCTTGTACTGTTGGAGACTCTGAATCAGGATTACATTGTATGTATTTTTTGGCTCAGAATCTTTTCAGTTTCTAACTTTAAAAGCAAAAATAGAAAAAAAATTTATTTGAAATTATTTGAAAGAAAGATAGAGGTAAGGTAATAACTGTTTTACTGAGGCTATAATTACCAGGAGTTGCATAACCTATCATATGAAGCCCATGGGAAAACTAATGCACAATTATTACAAGGGTGTTACTTATTTCTGAAATTTCTATCCCATCAGATAATTACAGATCAAACAAAACCCTTGTCTTGATGTAAAGTATAATTACTGAAAATTGTTTAACTAATGCACTTTTCTACAAAACAGTTTTGTTTTAAGTTTATCCAATTCTGGGGCTATGTATACATGGAGTTGTCTCCTTTTTTATTTACTGTGATTACTATTATTGCTAGTGCTACTAGTTCATACTGGAAACTTCAGATAGAGGAAACCAGTATTTGTTGTATGTACAAGTAGTCCAGGATGTCTAAAAAATACTGATTGTCTTTTCATGCAAGAATTACAAACTACTTTTGTAAAAGTTCTGCTTTTTTAAAGCATTTGTCTGCCTCAAACATAAAAGAATTTGGTGCTTAAAAATTTTAACTATTATTTTAAACAATATTTTAGGAAGAGCATTTCTGCACAGAAGTGAATCAACATCCAGTCCAAGTAGTTCGGAATATTACCTGCGGCTACTTCAATGTAAGTAAAGTTACCTGCAGTCACACACACACACACACACACACACACACACACACACACACACACACACACACACACACACACACGCACGCACGCACGCACGCACGCACGCACGCACACACGCACACACGCACACACGCACACACGCACACACGCACACACGCACACGCACACACGCACACGCACACGCACACACACGCACACACACACATGCACACACACACATGCACGCGGGCATATAATTACTGTATGGCTAGTGCCTTTATCAAACTGTAAATTACATCCTGCTTTAAGTCAGTGAAATAATAATTTTTATTTACTTTTAGTATATAGCAGCCCGGGGAGATTTGGCACGCAAACTGGATGAACACAGATGCATGCTGCAAGAAAGTTTCCCCTCTAATGATGTCCACAAGTTTGGCAGAATGGCAGCGTTCAGTGAACTTATTGATGCTATCATCTCAGCCATAGATGAAAACGAAACAGGGGGCTGTGACAACTCTGCCCTTTACGTAAGTATTCTATATATGTAGACAGGGATACCATGGGAAGTGCTGGGGTAGTTTATTATCAACAGGAATACTGGGGTAATTTATTATATGCAGGGGTTTTTGTGTAGTTTCTTATATACAAGGATACTGGGGTAGTTTATTACACACAGGGATGTTAGGAGAGTTTATTATAGGGGGGGGGGGGTGGGGGGTGGGGGGGGTTATTGGGGTAGTTTATTATATACATGGGTTTAGGTCTAGTTTATTATATACAATGATACAGGGGTAGTTTATTATAAACAGCTTTTTTCATAGATATTTACATTAATTAAAATCATTGATTTAACTCTGTTGAAGAATTATGCATAACTCAACAGAGTTACATCATGATTTATCTAACGATTTAGGTGAACAGAGTGAATGAAAGTGGTTACAACAATGTCTATCACAGCCATCTTGTACACCTGTATGATGAGATATTGTGCACTAAGACTTCTTGTGAAAGAGAAGGTGGTCAGCCTGATGAAGAGCCCTTACTCTCTAAACTCCCTGTGTATATAAGATGTCAAAGTAACTAAACTATGCCCCAGAGGAAAGACAACTCTACTTAGTGACTGCTTGTTGTTATTTAACAAATTTATCAATTTATTTTTGATCTAATTTTATACTTCAACTTTGCAATGTTGAATAGCTGCTATTTCTATTAAAGTAAAAATAGTTTGTTTATATTTCTAGTTTATGTTTATGGTATTAATCTAGCTACAAATGCACTAGAGTCTAGACTATAATAAAAATTAAAAGAATTGCATCTGCATGTATATATATCTCAATTTATTACAGTCATGACAGAGAAAAGTTTAATTATATCGAAACTTAGTGACTAGGTCAATACCTTATATTATCTTGAACATGCTGATTTAGAGCAAGTTGTCTATTTGTTTATATTCAAAACTTGAACAGCGGTCTCAATAAACTCAATTTCTTGATATTTCTCTGAATAGCATTCGAAGTACTCCAGATTAAAAGTTCCAGTTTAAAATTTTGACAGTCTGAAGATGTAAAGCTGTTTTAGTTAGAAGAATATAAGTTATGTTAACACGGGACATTTGATCTGCACCCCAAATCAAAAATTTATAATAATATTAAAATAATCTAGGCTACACAAAAAAGTTTAACTTGTGTCCTAAATTAGAATGCGTTGAAATTAAAAAATTAGCTACTGAAACTTCCCAGTTTTGGCACTTGAACGAAATGTCTAGTAGACAGTCTTGTGCAGTTAGCTAAAAGTAGTGTTGAAATAATGTTACATAACCACCTAAACTAGTGCCTTGTTTAATACCATCACAGCCAGATTAAAGTATATTTAACTGCACTGTGCACTTAGAAAATGAAACTTTAAAGAACAGAGTATGAAAAACCAAATTCTAACATTTACCAGCACATGCTTTGCACAGCACTAGATGAAGTATGGCTTATAAGTTTCATTAATTATTTTCAGACTATTTGCTAACATCAGTTGTGTATTAGCATTGATCAAGTATTTTGAAAAGTAGACATAACTTTCATAAATAAAATCTCCTTTTGATAATTTATCGTTAATCAAGAGCTAGGAGGAAAATAACATTTCTGACCAAGGATCCTTTGGGTAATATTCTATTTGGTTCATCCATTTGACAAGAGTTGAAAGAATCTCATCTCCATGCTGATGGCTAAAACTTTAAATCCCAAAATGCAATTTTTTTGCAAAATTAAATTAACAAATCTTAGCCTGAATGAAACTTTATTTTATAGACCAAGATGTTGACAAGTAATTCATTAGAAATGTACTATTCTCATTGTATCCATTCTAGTCATTAAAAGTAATTTATGTATCATAAGAAATGCTTGTAATTTGGATATATAGAATTTAGGCAGTCAAAAAAGAAATTTAGCTTGATTTAGTCACTTAGAAAGTATTTTCCTTTACATTTAATTTGATAGTCTCAATAAAAAACAGTTTATTGCAAATATTTTTCTGCACCATTTGAGGCATGAACCATCCCTTATAATGACTAAAACAACATCGTTATAGCTAAAAACTACACATTTTAAATGTGGCTACATTTACTTTGTGCTCAATCTTTTCCCACCAACATAATATTAAATATCTTGTTTACTTTAACCAGCTAGGTATTTCTATACCAGTTTACAATAAATATAAGCCGAGTGCATTTTTGCTCTCATTCTTTAGATTAATTATGAATTCAACTGTTTCTGAAATTTTCTTAGCAAACCAGCTTTATATTCTCACTTTGATTATCTTCTTAAGTTTGTAGGTGCAGTAATAGAAAAATTTAGAAAAGCCAGTACACTTTGTTGGAAATGTAGCAAAAGAAGTTATGCTCTTTTGAAAATTTCAACTCCCAAACCAAAATTTATTAAAAAAGTTTAAAAGTTGTAGGCTATTAAAATTTCTTTACTGTTGCACTTGAAGTTCGCTAGTTTCAGTTTTGCTAGTTTTTTATCTCTTGACTATGGAAGCCGTTAGCCAAACCAAACAAAAATGAAGTAGTAAACAAGTTTCCAAATGCACCTATTAAAAAGTTTTGTCTGCGGCTGTTGCTATTATCTAGGTACTAGGACATGTTCTCTCAGCTCAGCGGTTTAGTGCAGGTTACTTAAGAGATAGATATCTATTACCTTTAACTTCTGTTGTAAATATCCCAATGTCTTTTGTAATTGAAAGGTACAAAGACATCATTATCTAGCAACGCCATGGAATAAATGCAGTCATTTGGTCTAATTTATAGACATATGGCGGTGTTTGCATACTGATTTAAACACCTTTATTACCATGGATGATAGGTAACTCATTTCTACCAGTTTTCAGGTATAAAAGCTGCTTATAAATACTGGAGTTCAGTTATTTACAGCTAGCTGTTGGGTCTTTTAGCTTCCTGGTCATATGCTGAATTGGAAACTAGCAATGAGTGAGTATATTTGCTGATAGTAGTAATGGCAAGTAGATTCTATAGAATGCCATAGGATTATTTGATACATTTTTGAAAAGTAATTAAATTTAGTTTGAAAAGTAAAAAAAAGTTATGTTTGTAAATGTACAAAAGCTGAACTAAATAAAAAAACTAGTATAATAAAAAAAAATGTTACTGAAAACTTGGCTAAAATACTAAATCAACATAATTTTAGGTCAGCAGTATTTAGCTAATTTTAATAAACAAATTTTTTGCTACTTTGGAAACAATATTGTGTTTCTCTGCATTATTTGCTGGCTCTAGTTACACAAATGTTTACTTTTTTTGAGATCAGATTTATGCAAAATATTTTATAAATAACTTTTGTCCACAACTTTTATTAGTAAAGCTAAAGCTTGCATCAATAGAATAGTGAATGAAAAAAGGGGTTGTATATTATTTTTAATCATTTCTTTCTGGTTAAAATTTGTAGATAAAGTAACTTTTTTCTCCGTTTTCTGCACCTGCACCGTGTTGTTCATCTATGCAGTTGAATCTGCCAGTATTCACAGGTTTGTAAATATTCTCATACAATCATAACATTAAATTTAATTGTGTAGAATTAAATGTTTATTTTACTTCTTTGTTCTTTGAACCGAGTTAAAGTTGCTTACAGCGTACCTTCTATTTTAGCATTCATTAGATTGGTTTAGCTTAACAAGAAATTAATTCTATTGGTTACAGGAATATTTTCCGTGTAGCTCGAAAGGAAAGGTCATTAAGTGCATTTTGTGCTGCGGAGCTGACAACGAAGCTGAATAATTCGTTGGGTTTATTAAAGACTCTGAATGACTTCTACATTGTAAGTTCTTACAAGAATGTCTAAACTGCAAAGATATGGATTGTCTTTAATCTTATATTATAAGTTTCTATAATATATTTTGAATTTGTGGTATGTAGGGGCCTGAGCAATGAAACGATTATTTGAATAAGCTTAGAAATGTAGTGATAGTATGTTATAAATTTTGTTTGATTAAAGTAAAAAGAGATTGCATCTAACTTTCTCGGGTGTCTTGGAAGTTTGTCCAGAGAGATCATTTTTGTAATAAAGTTGAATAGAAAGGAAATGTTAATAACTGGAATTTGGTTTCAGGATCAACACCTTTGTCCTGGAGCTGGCAAACAACCAACTTATGCCAGTGCCTACTTAACCTGCAGCTACTTTGAAGTGAGTGATGTACTATCAAAGTTTGGCCAGAATTTATAGTCTTCATGTTTTGATCTTTAAGCAAATGGGAGCTAAGATATTCCATGTTGCAATTCATATTGCTTATAACTTGCCTATATCTCATTTGAACTATTAAAAAAGAAGGGAGATACTAAAAAAGAAATTGTTTGTGACGTTTCAATGTAGTTTTATTTTTTGTTAGCATTTGATCACTGAACGCAAGCTTGCTAATGAATTACATGAAAATCTTTGCTTGCTGGAAATTGCAATGTCGAAAGACCACCCAGAACTAGCTCAGCTTAATGAGAATGTCCGTTATGTCATCGGAATGATCACATCTGACGAAGCTCTTGCTGTTTGTGACACAACTCATTTCGTGAGTTAATAGTTAATGTATATATTAGTTTAAGATTTCATTAAAAACACAGCATTGAAATATTTTAATTTTACTAAAATGATGAAAGCTGTAAAATCTATTTTTAAAACTAAATTTGCTAGGTCGATGGTAATAACCAAAACTCTCTACACACACAAGTTTTCAACATACTAGTTGAGTAAATATGTAAAATCCTAATAAATTTCAAACCATAGATTCATTTATTGGGAATATTTGTGATCTTGTTTAGGTTTTAGTTGTTTTTTTAAATTATCTGCTATTAAAACAAAACACAAGTTTTTATTCAATTCTTGTTGGCCATTATTATACAGATGAATCGGACTGAGACGATTGGTTACCATAACGTGTACTACAACTCTCTAGTTCCTTTATACGACCACAGCATATGTGCATTAGCCACCTGCAACCTGCAGGAGAGTATATCTTCAGAAGACCAAGAATCTTCTGCAGAACCAGAATCTAGTGCGGAAGACCAAGGATCTTCTGCAGAGCCAGAATCTAGCGCAGAACCAGAGTCAAGTGGAGAATCTGAGGTTAATGCGGAGCCAGAGTCCAGTGCAGAACCAGAATCTAGTGCAGAACCAGAGTCAAGTGGAGAATCAGAGCTTAGCGCAGAACCTGAGTCTAGCGCAGAACCAGAGTCTAGCGCAGAACTCAAGTCTAAAGCGAAGCGAGAGCTTAGTGCAGAACCAGGGTCCAGTGCATCATACTTGTATTCTGATTTGCCTGTTTTTATAGAATGTATAGATGCCAACATGTAATGGTTGTAGTCTTATCCTTCAAACAGTGTTGAAGCAGAGAATACCTGCATGAGTTTATACTACACTCCTGCTCTTATAAAGTAAAACCAAATATACTCACAAAATTAAGCTAAAATATAAGTCTTTTCTTTTCTGTCAAATATATACCTCAGAAACAAAAAAGTGAAATAGATCAAACCGTGACAATCCTAAATAATCTTCTAATTCAACTAATGTCTGATTGTAGTAATCATCAACTTTTTCTTATATAAAGAACTAACTTGATGCTAAATATAATTTATTAACATAATTTATATTGCAGTTCATCAATCATTGAAAACTTTTAAGCAGAAGTTTTTAATAATTTTGTTTAGAAACATAATATAAGTTTAGAAGCTTTAGATTTTCAATCAAATTTAGACATTGCAAAAACTAAAAAAGTTCATGTTTACTAATTTTGAAGGAAAACAAAAATGTTGTGTTTTCAAGAACAAGGCTTACTTAAGCACCAAGTAAACTTAATTCAGCGATAGGAAATAAACTGAACTTACACATATGGCAGTACAAACGTTTTGCACTCAACTTACTTATAATAGAACAAGTGAACAAAACATGAAACTTTCTAAGCATTCTATTTTTAGGTACAAGACACAATTAAATTTGAGCCCACCTGGTGTTCTTATAGATCTTATTCTATAATAATGAATAGTTTTTAGTGAAATTATAGTCGCAAATAAACAACCCTAATAATTATATAGGTAGGTGTAAACTCATACCCAATAATTTGTCATAGACTTAAACAGAAGGTTATTATTATCATTATCTCCGTCAAATAACACATTGAAAGTTTATAACAAACCAACAGTCTCTATTCTACCTCAGAGAGTATCAGATTCCTTAACCTTCACCATACTGTTCACATCTTTCTACTAAAAATCATGCGTAAGTTGAAACTCTTAGAGTATTTTATTGAACTATATTGAAAACATTATAATATTTTAGCAAAAGTATTGATAGAATTATTACAATTTAATAAGCAAAGAACTGTTAAAGTATAGAGAAGAATATTTTTGTCTGAGTTGGGCATTTAATTTTTGTCATAAAATTTATTTTAGAAAACTTCTCATGTTATAGAATTAGGCTAGCTTTATATACAAGTCTTTGTAGCATACAATCTCAGAAGAAGTAATCTGTAGTTAGTAACTGAAAGTGTGTGGTATTATCATGAAAGCTATAATATAGTTCACTAAATTTTATTAAAACCATCCCAAGATGGTTCTATGTGATTTAAAAGTACTTTGTAAAATTTAAAGCTAATTCTATAAGATATTTATAGCCTAGCAGATGCTCTCTTATGGCTATAATAGAGCTCTTATAATGATTACAGATAAGCTATTGACCTTACCAATTCATCTATGCCTAGTGCTGTTGTACATCCACCGTGTGGAGTCTAGATCTACTCATCTTCCAAGGTATGTTTACTTTACCATACTTATTAGCTTTCTACTAGTTATTAGCTATTCTAGAATGTGCCAAGTTATGCAATACGGCTTCATATATTTATGTTACAGTTACAGTGTGTATCAATGCAGTTCTTAGCTTTATATAGAAAGTTTCTTTAGGTGAATAATTTATAGCTGAGAGCATATTCTATGTGGTAGTTAGTATGTCTCAACAAGGTTTGCAGCTTGAAGTTTTCATATGTAATCTTATTGATAAAATAACCCTCTGCTTGTAAGACATCCCTCAGTCATTCTTCTACATTTTCCTTCTCTAATTTATTTCCATTGATAGTAGCATACTAAAACATAGACTGTCTTCTATAGTTACTATGGTTACCAAACATCGTATAACCCTAACATAAGGTCACTAGATACTAAATAAACTGTGCTTTAAAGCAGCTCAAAGCATTACTAGTCATGCTAGAAGCGCTGAAGCTGTCAGCTGCCAAAATTATGATATTTTGATGCTAATTTTAGTGTTCCTCAACAAAGGAAGTATCTGCCATTTTCTTGTCCAACTGATTTAACAGTATCCATCAACAAATCTCTAACCTTAATGAAGCAACTTAATCAAAACTACGTGGTAAGTATTTTTCTTTATTTTGAAGGGCGGAAAACTCCATTATGTTACAATGACAACTTTTTTATTTCTACATAAACATTTTATGATTAACCATTACTTCAACTATTATATTAAAAGAAAATCTAATATTATTTTATCAAGTTTAAAAAAATATTGTCATTAAAGTTTACATGAGGAAAGTGCGATAGCCTTAATAGAATGTTCGGCATTCTTTTTTTAGTTATTATCCATGTTTTAGGCTCAGCACCTTTGTTTCGAAGCACTCCAGAATCCAGTTGAAGTTATAAAGAATGTTACCTGCGGTCATTTTGATGTACGTTGTCACATCAGACTAATAATATATCTCAGTCACTCATCCTTTTCTTAAACTAGTAACTACATACATACATTATGTTGGCAGCATATTTACCTGCAAATAATATATTTACCTGCAAGCAATACATTTACCTGCATATAGGATGTTTACCAATCAGTAACACATTCATCTCAAAGTTTACATATCTGTGTGTAACAGACTTAATTTCAAGTAAATTAGGAATATTGTGCGTTCTTTTGGTTTTCAGTATGTAATCTACCAAGCTGATCTTGCCTCAGAGATCCACGGTCGTCTTTGCTTACTGGAGGCTGCATTTTCAAACAGCGATTCAAAGTTTCGCCAGTTCAAAAGATACATGACTGATATATTCGAAATGATTGCTTCTGTAGCCCCTAACGACTGTGACAAGAAACATTCTGTAAGTTACTGTAATTCCTTTTTTCTTTTCTAAACTCTTCCTGCTCTTGCTTATGCATTACATAAAATATTCTTATACAATAATAATTTTGTATGTTTCATCTCGAACAAAATTGTGTGTGTGTGTGTGTGTGTGGTGTGTGTGTGTGTGTGGTGTGTGTGTGTGTGTGTGTGTGTGTGTGTGTGTGTGTGTGTGTGTGTGTGTGTGTGTGTGTGTGTGTGTGTGTGTGTGTGTGTGTGTGTGTGTGTGTGTGTGTGTGTGTGTGTGTGTGTGTGTGTGTGTGTGTGTGTGTGTGTGTGTGTGTGTGTGTGTGTGTGTGTGTGTGTGTGTGTGTGTGTGTGTGTGTGTGTGTGTACTTTTACAGTGTTGAACAGTATTCTCTGCTATACATGGCTGTCCAGTAAATCTATGAATGCAATGTAAAATAGAGTGATTTGAGAAAAAAAGACTTATGTTTAAATATAGACTTACTAAACTTGATATCATCTTGATAATACAACTAACTTAAATCAATAGTAGCAATATTGCAGTTAAACCAAACATAGAAGACTGTGTAGTTCCCAAAGTACTCACACTGACCTGTTTTACAGGCTAGTCAAATGAAGGAGTTTAGCTATGAGTACGTGTACACCGAATATCTCATCCAGCTGTACACTGACCTCAAATGCACATTAGAAGCATGCAAGCAAGAAGGCAATTCTCAGATATTTGACTATTCAAAAGTATCTCTCACATCTGATCTGCCAGTATTTGTGAGGTGTGAGGACAGCGTCTAATTTCGGCAGCTAAGAGTAGATGCTGCCAACAGCAACCCTAGAACTTCCCTAGTACGGAGTTCAGTTGCTACAGTGTAAATTTTGGTATATTATTATATCACCCAATGTTTCTCACGTTTTACATTCATATCATCAGATCAGAATATTAAATGCAAAAATAAACCTTGAAAATTTTAACAGTGTTGCTATATATTATTTATAAATATAATCATACTAAAACAAAACTGTACATAAAACACATCCCAATGTAATACACAAAATTTTTGACTTGTAGAAGTTTAGGCTATAGATGTCTTGCATCTCATTGGTTAATATTTAAGAACATTAGATTACATTGACACTGCCCTATAAACTGGTGTTTTTGACACTAAAATAAATATGTTGTTGTTTAATTTTTATGCAATACAATATGGGGAAACAAGAAATTTGTAGAAAAAACTATTTTCAATTTAAAGACAACAAAATTTGTTACAAATTGTTAGCCTCACTTTGTTCTACAGAGCTACTACCCTGTATAATGTATATATGCATAAGATTTATATAACATTTCACAAGTCTGCATTCTATTATATTAAAGTTATTTTGAAGACTTTCTGTGTTTTCCAAATCTTGAGATCATTATGGATTTTCTGGTAAATATAGAAACCTAAAGTTGAATAATCATAGGATCTAAGAGTATCTATTGAAAAACTGGTTTATATATATATATATAAGCCATGAAGTTTTATGGGTACATTTCATTGATAATAACAAATCAAGAGTAGTTTTAAATGACTTATTAAACATTTCTAACAGAAAATCTGTGCATTAGACAAAAACTAAATCTCTCTACGTAATACAAATTCTGCAGGGAATAATGCCACAATATTTAAGTAGGCTTAAACAGTTGAATAAAAGAATTTCTGGGCAACTTAAACAGTACTTCTTTGGTGTATACAGGTATTACAGCATAATGAGCTTGAATGTATTATATCTTATTCTTATCCAGTGAATTTATACACAATGTACAGCAGTAATTACCAAAGTTTCAAAGGTCTGGTTTCTTTATCAAATGAATTTGAAAGCTTCCTAAGCTGGTTTTAGACAAATATAATTCTTAGATTTAAATAAGAAGCTTACAAACTTAAAAGAGTACAGCAGGTATATATATAGTATTATTTAATAATTTCTTGCTTCAGTTGATTTGTGGAACCGTCAAGATGAGTAAGTATATTACACAGATTGGCTGTATATTTTATTATAAAATGTAGAAAATAATTCCCTATAGTGTATAGCGTCTAATCATATGTTTTTTAATACAAATTTATATTTATTTATTTGATTTTTAAAGCAAGCTATAATGACAGACCTATAACTACTAAGAATTTGACTATGCTAATATTGAAACTAGATGAAGGATTTTTTTTCAGAAGTATCTCATAGTAATAAAAGCTCCTAAATTAGAGTTAAGATAATTAAAACTCTCAAACATGTAGAAGATGGAAGAAACTGGAAATTATTATTTGCTTTATTGAATTTCATTATCTATTAGTACTATAAGTATTATTTGCTTGCCAAACTGCTACTATTCTATCAAATATTTTGCAGATAAAGTGATCTTTTTCTTTGCTTCTTGCTCTCTTTTTATCCTAGCAGAGACAGCTACAATTAGCCCTAAAAAGTGAGTTACAAATCTTATATATGCTTTACCTATATGCATGTAATCATCAGCCACTTTGGCATTCTGTATGAGCGAGTTTTTAGTTGAAGTTATCTTGATGTCTTCCTTTGTGTGGTTTTTTATTTTTTTTATATAAATAACCAATCTAGAAATCATTTTTCTGAGCTGCAACTGCATAAAAATGTTTTAGTGTACACAATCCACACCAAGTTAAATGCTTTAATGTGAGGCCAATATAAGATATATTTTTGTTTCAGTGTTTAGTTGAGCTTTTTGTTTATTCAGGAAGTAATGCAAATTACAATGTAAGACTTGACAAAATAGTGTAGTGAATTTTGCCAGTTCACTATTATTATTTGTGGGTCTACTTAATCAAAGCCACTGCGACAGGTTGTTTACGATAAGATATTTTATTAGTTATACAAATACAAGAAGGTTATTTACTGCTAGCATGAATAGAAAATGATTACATAATTAAAGAGCTTTAATACACAACTGTTCTAAATGAAGTCCCAAGCTGCTCTGCCGGCTAGCTACTCAGCGCACTGCAACTACGAGTAGCTAGCTCCACCTGCTATCAATTAGTGTGACTGTCCTGATTGGCTAGCGTTAGTGGTGCCACTGTCGCCTGTAAGATATTGTCGGGTAACCGTCTACGCCGAGTCGTCTCTGTCGCTACTAATTAACTCCATCACCATAAGCATAACACTAGCATCTGCTACTAAGCAGCTAACTGCCAGTGCAAACCATCTACGCCTCCTACAGTTGTTGATTCCATTTAACTAGTCTTGCCTTGTTTAACTGCGTGCATTAGTAGCTAGCAATAATTGTCCAGCAGATTGTACGCATTCCAATTGTCAGCTATTATGATAATTGATCTCCAGTACTTATAGCCATTATGCCAAGCGTATAGAGAGTAAGCCACCAAGAGTTATCCTTTCGATAATAACATAATCTGAAATCCATTACAATAGCTCATCACCTTATTGCGTGTTGAATTCTACATAAAATGCTTTTAGAATGCACTTTTAAATATTAATTGAATTAACTTTTGTACCACGTAACTCTAGCATTTGAAAATATTTTAAAGGTGACATCAATTGACCAAAGCAACTAGTATCAATAGAAAAAAATTTTTTATTTTCAACGTCTCTCTGCAGCAAACAATTCACAATTTATTAGTGTTCTAACCAAAGACGCTTATAAGTGAAAGTTAATAAAATTAAAGTGTAGGTTTAGGCAGTTGAAAATAATTTTACCTTAGATAGAGATGACAACTGCAAGCTATGAGTTTTTATTTCTACTTCACAGTGGGGAGTTGCCATCTTACTGCACTTTTCCGGTCATATTCAATCTGAATCGAACTCAATCACTCATCAAGACGCTCAACAGACATTACATTGTAAGTTATAATCCTTTACACCAGCTTCACAATGGCTGGCATATCTTGGAACTTCAACTGGAGCATAAAATGGTGTTTATTGATTTACTTGTATATCTGAATTCTTTTTAATAAATAGGAACATAAAAAAGTACACACAAACCAGCAAGAAATCAATAGACAGTATAGCTTTACCACTTCATAGATTTAAAGTTTACTATTATATCAAGTAATAAAGCTTGATTTTCATCATTGATAACAGTGAGGAGTAGATAAAGAGGCACAAAAAGGCAATGAATTATAATACAATAAGCTATATAAAACTTTATAATGACAAATATGCTACAGTAAACTTAGAAATTACCCCTTGAACCTTAGTTTCGTTATATATGTATACTTGTGCTGTTACAGGCTCATTTCTTGTGCCCTGAACAAAACCACACTCTGGTGTACACTAACCGATCAATAGACTGCGCGAACTCAGAGGTAAGCTCATTCATTGGTCACCTTTCACCGCCGTGGTCCTGCGCGGGTGGCGGGATTTATTGGATCATATTGATTACCATGGCGGGATTTATTGGATCATATTAAAGTTGCTATAGTCTATACTACATTTCCAGTCACAAAACATCATTGTTTGGCACTCATATGAATATAGTTACTACTTGCTAATGTGTATAGCTTCTTATAATCTCTTGAAGTATATCAATAATTTGCAATTTAAACAACAATAAATCTAATGCAATGTTTTTTGATAGATAACTTATGTCATAACTTTTAAATATAAATAGAAAGTCAATCTGTGTTAGTTCATCTGCATACTCATTGCCACATCTATCTAGTCCATGTCCTCTAACAACTACGCTTGAATTAATTTTCAATATAAACTTTATCCATTTCTCCTGACATCTACTACAATATAATACATCCACAGCGTCCAAAAAAAGAACTGCTGTTTGTTTTTCTACTCAATGAAGTTGACCGTGCTTTAGGTGGTACACCCAGACACTTTACCAGAGAAGTTAGATAGACACAGGTGTGCACTAAAACACTCGTATGATGTGTATCACATACAAACACGAAACCTAAACCACCGAATGTCTTATCTAACCAACAAACTCAAAACGGACAGTGCAACCAACTGTGAGAACTACTCCGAGGTAACGTTTATCTCCATGGTTATTATATATATGAATATTTATTCACATTGAGATGACAACTTCCTTTTGAAATAGCTGAATCATAAAATTATGAAAGTATTATTGATTAATTTTGTTGCATTTACAGTCAGTCTGACTAATAAGTCTGCTTGCCTGCATGTAACTGCACATTGTTTAGTCGCTTAGCATGCTGTTTACTTGGTATTTCATGTCCAAAATAGTTATTCAAAATTTCTAAAATTGACCTATCCTTCTAAATTATTTTTTACTTTCAATTTCTATTTTGTGACAAGAGTCAAAATATTTTTAACATTCTTATTTAATGTACTTATATATGTCACAGCAATAGTTATTTGAAGTTATTTCATTTAAAACTACACAAGGCATGCCTCAATAAATGCTCTTAAACTTGTGAAAAACTTATATGTGAGTCTGTTTTTGCTTTTTGAATAATTAAAAAGTTGTCTGACAAAGACTATCCCTGAAGCAATTCAAGGACAGTTTTTTATTGAATTTTGTGGTGCACAAAAAAATTTTATTGTAAAAGCTAGATTTTTCAAGTTTCAATTTTGAAATTACTGAAACCACACTGGTCACTAATTACTGTATAACTAAAATACAGTTTATATTATTGGAACCCAATATATACTTTGTAGATAAAACATGCGCCTTGCTTGACCACATACAACGACCACCTTATCAAGCTCCATGAAGACATTGCCTGCCTGTTGCAATCCTGTGGAAAAGTTTCCGACACTAAAATTAATACGTTTGTCCGCTGTGAGCCAAAATAAGTAGACTAGGCTACTTGTGCTGCTAGCAGTGTGTTACTGTGCTATGCTGCTAGCTACCTGGGTGGCTATACAGAAACCATGTTGATTTTATTTGCATGTTTTGTGTGCTATTGTGTTGTATAAGAATTTACAATAAATTAAATATAAAAAACACATCTTAATCAACAGTAAAAAGTATACATGCCAGGAAAAATTAGAAAGCTCTAAATAAAATTAATATCGACGTGAATGTTAAAGATAATTACATAATAATAGGATACAGCTCATACATGGTTAAATATCTACTATGCAAGTGTTTGAACATTAATAAATATATAATTTAATCTTTGTTTTATATTATTTATGGCTGGTATGACTTCATGAGTTTGAATTTTTTTTACCACATTTTACGCTCTATATATCTTATATATCGAAATTTGAATTCCTTATCAACGAGAAGTCAAGTGCTTTGTATACAGTAAAAGTCTCATGTCTCAATATGTTTATGCTTGGCTTCGAGAACTTACAGCTAACTTCGCAGCATTAGTATTATATTTATAATATATTTAATTATTATAAATATTTATATTTCCTGATAATAATGAATAACTAACTTTAAATCATTTTACTGACAATGAAATTCGGCATAACACATATAACTATCATTATTAATATTAAATCTAAAATTGCAGTTACTTTTTGCTAAAAATAATGATATCTTTGCAGCAATCCTCATACTAACTGTTATACTACAACAAAGCGTCACCGTTTCCATGGCAGCAAATAGTAGTTTATTACTCCAATGGGAACGCAACTACAGTCTTGAATCTCGCGTGAATCAATACAAAAACAAGCCAGTTTGTGCGCAGTAATTTATTTCAACCATTGTGAAAAGGCAGCAAGACAACAGCACAAACACAGGTTATCTCTCTATGGCAGCAAGCAGCAGTTAGTGCATATAAGTTAAAACAGCAGTTTTTCATCCTATTGGACACCTTTTGGAAAGAAATTATCATAAAGGTAACATTAGAAACATTGTATATATAATTTCTCTTAGAACTCAGCTAAGCTTATAAGGGTGATATTTTGATTGGCGCCATTTTGTATCTAATTACATAAAGGTTTTGTTCTACTATTTACTGGATTCTTTACTTATAATTCAAGTTTTAGTAAGTATGAAAATTATTTTAAGTTATAGAAAACATCTATACCATATAAAGAAAACAACCTTCCTTATTTAGGATTTTATTTAGATATGTTTTCACCAGTTAAATGCAAGAATGAGCATTGAAACTAAGAATTGTTTTTTCATCACCTTTACTGAATTTCCAATCTAATAAATAAATAACTTCAAGTAAATAATAAATATTTATTATATTAAAACAATGCATATCAATAACTAGTTCTAGATGTTTTGGTTATCGGTTTATTACTTTTTTAGTTGAAGTTCTTGTCTAAAACTTCTAATTTCATTACAAATTTGACGTTAATGCAAAAGTATTATTTTGTTAAAATTTGTAATTATGAATTTACAAAGCAAGCTAAAGAAATTTGTTGAAAAACTAAAATTGGTTCTGGAAAATTGTTTGAAAGCTCAAGCAGGAAAACTAAAAAGCTATTATGTGTTTTCTTGCATTAATTGCATAACAACTTTCTAATTAAGATATCTTAAACGGCAAAAAGTAAATAATTCTTGATAAAAATTTGCAGTGTGTACAAAGTTGTGGTAATTATCAAAATTTACCTTAAGCATGTACTAGGTTTAAACCAATTATTAGAACATAATATTATACGTTATCAACTTATAGTTATCAGCTTCATTAGTCAAGACGAAATAACGTCTTGTACTCTATTTTTATACTTCTTATTTCATACATATATGCAGTATATATTATAAAATTAAATAGACACGTGTTATGCTTAGGCGAACAGGTAATTTCTAGGGAGGATACATATAATTAGTTTAACTTAGTCAGCATAACACTTTCATACTCTGTAACATAAATTTCTAACCTAAGGATTTAATCCTTTAGCTATTATTTATCGACCTTTTGTTTGCAGAGCTATGATGTGGTAATTAAATAGAAAGCTTTCTAAGTTGACTGGCAGCTTTCAAACAGAGTCACTTCTGCCATTTATACACTGGAGCTAGACCTGATCAGATGTGCCTGGAGAAGAGAAGCTCCTTTAACCAATACTACTAGTTAGTACAATGCCAGCACCGGGCAAGGAGTTCCAAATACAGCTAAATACACTACACACTGCTTCTACAAAGACAACACTCACCTGTCTCCTTCATTCACAAAATTTGGTAAGTTATCAGCGCATTATCATTAAAATAATTTGTTGCATTATTGTGCATATAGTATTTGTTGAAGAGATAAAAAATTGAGTCATTCATTGTATTTTTGCCTTCAAATCTTTACCAGAAACTTGCTTTTTGCCAGTGAAATGCTGTGTGAGCTGACAGTAAGAATGTTTTATACTCTGTACTTGCTCATTCTGTTGGCCAATAAATTAGAATTTATGTACCAGCCCATTGGTCTTTTAACTCAAGTCTCTTTTTAGCTGGAACTGTTAAACTTATGGTAAAAAAATAATGAGGCTGATTTAATGAACCTTATGTTAGTAGCAGTACATGTTTCAGAGTAAGAATGCTTTTGTGACAATTGGCTATCTGAATGTAACTCAATTTGGGCTTATATTTTGGCATAAGTTGCAGTCCTTGGCAGTATGAAATTAAATTTCTAATCGTTCTTGAAAACTTTGGATAAAAAGTGTTATGATGAAGCTCTTCTTTGTGAATCTATGCTATTCAAATGTCTAGAACTAATAGGTTATAAAACTGTTTAAGAAAGTATGGAAAATTTATTGCTCTGCTTTTATTGGTAAATTAGTTATTTGCATCAAACTTCTCTGCTTCTTTGTTTAAGACGCAATATTATCTTATATTAAATTTTTGCATGTATTTTATCTGTTTCATACTTATTATTTCATACACATATATACAGTATATTACAATAACATTGAATAAACACTTGTCATGCAAGGTGCATGCTATGAATTTAGTTTTAACAACATGTGTTAGCACAAAAACTTCTAGCCTAAAGATTATAGCATTCAATCTTCTAGCTATTTATCTTTCTATTATTTGCAGAGCTATGATGTGGTAATTGAATAGAAAGCTTTCTAAGTTGGCTGGCAGCTTTCAGAGTCACTTTTGCCATTTATACACTGTAGCCAGACCTGATCAGATGTGCCTGGAGAAGGGAAGCTTCTTTAACCAATACTACTAGTTAGTACAATACCAACACAGGGCAAGGAGTTCCAAATACAGTGCAGTCTAACCAAAGACACTGTACACTTCTACAAGGACAATACCATGCTGTCTCCCCCTTTCTCAATATTTGGTAAGTTATCATTCTTAAAAATAATTTGTTTAAGTATTGTATATAGCATAAGTTTAAAAGGATGGGGGGGGGGAAGAAACAAATTGATTCATTCATGTCATAGTTGCTTTCAAATCTTTCTCAGAAAACTATTTTTACACAGTGTAGTGTTTGTTGTCTGAGTTAGCAGTCAAGACTTCTTATGTTATAAATTATAATTCTACAATTGCATTTAAATTCTTTGCAGTTTTAGATTAAGAATGCTTTTGTGACCATTGGTCACCTGAATGTGCTTTGATTTGGGTATAAACTTGAACTTGTTGCATAATTTGTAGTTCTTGGCAATATGAAATTAGTTTTCTAATAGTTCTTGAAAGCTTCAAATAAAAAGTGTTATGGTGAAGCTCTGCCTTGTGAGTTTATGCTACACAAATATCTACACAAATAGGTTATATAAAACTGTTTAAGATAGAATGGGAAATTTAATGCTCTGCTTTTATTAGTCTATTAGTTTTTTGCATCAAACTCCCCTGCTTCTTTAGCTTGCTTGAGTGTTTTATTATGCTGTGTGCTATAGACATTGCTGGGGATAATACATACATTTAGTTTTAATAACATGTGTTGGCATAAAAACTTCTAGCCTATTACAGCATTTAATCCTTTAGCTATTATTTATCTTTCTTTTGTTTGCAGAGCTATGATGTTGTAACTGAAAAAAAAGCTTTCTAAGTTGGCTGGCAGCTTTCAAACAGAATCACTTCTGCCATTTATACACTGGAGCCAGACCTGATCAGATGTGCCTGGAAAAGAGAAGGTTCTATAACTAATACTACTAGTCAGTACGATACCAACACAGAACAAGGAGTTCCAAATACAGATAAGTCTAACCACATACACTACACACTGCTTCTACAAAGACTATCAATCTGTCTCCTCCATTCACAAAGTTGGGTAAGTTAAAATTCTAATAACTTGGTGGAGGGTTGTATATAGTATATGATGAGCTAGAAAAATAAATTTAGACCATTAATTTTATTGTTGCCATTAAATCTGCCAGAACTTTATTTGGCCAGAGTAGTGTCGTATGAGCTAGCAATAAAACTTCTTATGCTATAGTTGATGTGTGTAAACTTGATATTGGACTAGTCTGTGCCAGCTCACTTGTTAGTTTTGTCTGGTAGTATCCATCTTGAAAAGTACAACTCCACAGTGTGTCTGATTTTATTAACTTTAAGAGTTGTGTTAGTAGTAGTGCAGCTCTTAAGTTAATGTTGCTTTTGTGACATAGGTAGTTTAATTTTGGCATAAATTAAAATTTTGTGCATAACTTTCAGCTTGAAATTAGTTTTCTGGTCCATATTAGTGAATACTTTGGATAAAAGATGTTATGGAGAAACTCTTGTTTGTGAATCAATGCTAAGCAAATGATTGCAATTAATAGGTTATAACTGTTAAAAGAATAATGAAAAAAATTAATTTGTGTGACTTTATTAGTAATCTCATAGGATAGCTAAAAGCCAACTTTTGTTTTGTGTGTAAGTGTAACCTTCACAGATTTACTTGTAAGCTACAATTAGTTTAATGCAGTTAATAATTAGTATCTCTTAGCTTGTGTCTGCCCAGTACAATCAGAAAATGTATCAATCCCAGCACTAACGCCTAAATACTAAGCTCTACACCCTTCAGTGAAATCATAGATATCAAATATATGTATATAAGGCTTACTATATAAAAATATACTCCTTTTATTAAATATACTAAATTAAAAACATGTAAAAAACTATTAGAGTTATTAGAATAATAAATATTTTAATGTAAACACTCTTTTCAACATTTTAGGTGACATTTTGTAGGTACCAGGTATATGTGTCTGTTTTCGATGTTTATTCAGTTCATTGTTGTCCTTGTTTGTCTGTGTTTGTCTTGGACCCTGAATTCACTGCTTGCTACAATTCTTTACTTTTAAAGTTGATTCACATTAGCACCAACTCTATTCTTTGCTGCACCATTTGTTCAGTTCATTAGTATCTTTAAAACAATTTGGCTTTACGTTTGCCTGCATTTGTTGATGACTTTATACACTTGATGCCACTAAAACTCATTACTGCCAAAGTGAGTTTTCATCAGTAGAATTTATTTTCTTTCTGTTTATTTCAATTTATTTGTATAAAAACATCTTCTTTTAATTGCCTGTTTCCACTGTGAACTTTGTGCACTTAATCCTTTCTTTACCATTAAACTGAATTTACATCAGTGAGTTATTTTCTTTCCTAAACAGTTTAAAAATGAGTTGTACAAAAAGCACTTTTCTATTTCTCTGTTTGTGCTGTGAGCTTTGCACAGTTTTTTGTTTCTTCTTTTTCAATGATTTGCTTTTTGTGTGCCAACACACTGTTTTGGAAGAATAGGTGTTTTATAAAAACATGTTTGGTTCTTCTGTGGAGATTTACCTTACCTTTTTGGGAACTTTTTAAATAACTAGCATGGATGGCAGATGCATTTCTTCCTGTTCACTTTCAGCTTCTAACATATAATTAGAAATAAGAAAGGTTTACTTTGCAAGATTAAAAACAGTTTAACAAGTAAAATTAATTAGTTGGTTCATTGCATGTTACTAAGTTTTAACAAACCTGTGAATTACAGAGACTTTAAGTTAATAAGGATTCTGTTAACTACCTGAATTGGTCAAATTTTCAACCATATCTAACACTCTATTTGTCTACTATTGCTGTTAATGTGGACTTTATGTAGATGTTAATTTCTTGCCGACATTAGTAGTAAATAAATTTATGACAGATTTATTAATTAGTAGTTTCTTCAGTTTGGGCTCTGCAATAACTATCAAAATTATAAACAGTCTAACTATTAAAATTAACTAAATTTGGAGTTTATAATTAAAATTCTCATAGCCACACATAAAAAAACTTCTATATCAGTCAGGTTGATTGCCAAATTGGCTTAGTACTATTTCTGGAAGCTTCATGGTGACTCATCAATGCTGGATGGTCAGCACAATAGCATGGGTACCTCCACTTCTGTCACAACTGATGCTCTGCTCTGTGAACCCCTCCATACATGTTGATATGCTCTCTCTTGGGATGGTGGATGCTTTTATAAAAACATGTTTAGCCTTTCTGTGCTGTTGAGAACTTTTTTTATGGACTCTATAGCTAAAATTGTTTTTATTTTACAGTAAATACCGATTGGTGGAAGCTATATTATTTTCTGCACAGTTGTTTTTGTTTTCATTGGCAATGTAATATATATTTCTAAATATATGCATTAAATCAAATACACATATGTAATGTCTCACTTGTTGCAGTTTCTATCTTTAGAACTACTTCTTCCATTCACATATGTAAATAAAATGCTCTCTAATAAAATTGTGTAGCTATATAGATTATGAAGATGCTTGAATAACTTGTGAATTTACAACGCTATATCAGTAAAATGACATGTATACTTTTGCGAAAAATTCTAATTGTTCTAATTGTTAGTGGTAGTTGAAAATATCTGAATGTCCATTCTCAATGCAATCTTTTAGATGATCGTCAGGTTCTGACGTGACAATGATTTCTCTCCAGTGTGTGTTCTCATATGTTGCATTGAGACTGAATGCACTTTTACAAATATGACATGAAAATGATTTCTCTCCAGTGTGTGTTCTCATATGTTTGTCGTTGCATTGAGACTGAATGCACTTTTACAAATATGACATGAAAATGATTTCTCTCCAGTGTGTGTTCTCATATGTTGCATTGAAACTGAATTTACTTTTACAAATATAACATGAAAATGATTTCTCTCCAGTGTGTGTTCTCATGTGTTGCATTGAGACTGAATGCACTTTTACAAATATGACATGAAAATGGTTTCTCTCCAGTGTGTGTTCTCATATGTTGCAGTTGCATTGAGACTGAATGCACTTTTACAAATATGACATGAAAATGATTTCTCTCCAGTGTGTGTTCTCATATGTTGCATTGAGACTGAATGCACTTTTACAAATATGACATGAAAATGGTTTCTCTCCAGTGTGTGTTCTCATATGTTGCTGTTGCATTGAGACTGAATTTACTTTTACAAATATGACATGAAAATGGTTTCTCTCCAGTGTGTGTTCTCATATGTTGCATTGAGACTGAATTTACTTTTACAAATATGACATGAAACTGGTTTCTCTCCAGTGTGTGGTCTCATATGTTGCTGTTGCATTGTGACTGAATGCACTTTTACAAATATGACATGAAAATGATTTCTCTCCAGTGTGTGTTCTCATATGTTGCTGTTGCATTGAGACTGAATTTACTTTTACAAATATGACATGAAAATGATTTCTCTCCAGTGTGTGTTCTCATGTGTTGCTGTTGCATTGAGACCGAATGCATTTTTACAAATAGGACATGAAAATGATTTCTCTCCAGCGTGTGTTCTCATATGTTGCATTGTGACTGAATGCACTTTTACAAATATGACATGAAAATGATTTCTCTCCAGTGTGTGTTCTCATGTGTTGCTGTTGCATTGAGACCGAATGCATTTTTACAAATAGGACATGAAAATGATTTCTCTCCAGCGTGTGTTCTCATATGTTGCATTGTGACTGAATGCACTTTTACAAATATGACATGAAAATGATTTCTCTCCAGTGTGTGTTCTCATATGTTGCATTGTGACTGAATGCACTTTTACAAATATGACATGAAAATGATTTCTCTCCAGTGTGTGTTCTCATGTGTTGCTGTTGCATTAAGACTGAATGCACTTTTACAAATATGACATGAAAATGGTTTCTCTCCAGTGTGTGTTCTCATGTGTTGCTGTTGCATTAAGACTGAATGCACTTTTACAAATATGACATGAAAATGATTTCTCTCCAGTGTGTGTTCTCATATGTTGCATTGAGACTGAATGCACTTTTACAAATATGACATGAAAATGATTTCTCTCCAGTGTGTGTTCTCATATGTTGCTGTTGCATTGAGACTGAATGCACTTTTACAAATATGACATGAAAATGGTTTCTCTCCAGTGTGTGTTCTCATGTGTTGCTGTTGCATTAAGACTGAATGCACTTTTACAAATATGACATGAAAATGATTTCTCTCCAGTGTGTGTTCTCATATGTTGCTGTTGCATTGAGACTGAATGCACTTTTACAAATATGACATGAAAATGGTTTCTCTCCAGTGTGTGTTCTCATATGTTGCTGTTGCATTGAGACTGAATTTACTTTTACAAATATGACATGAAAATGATTTCTCTCCAGTGTCTGTTCTCATATGTTGCATTGAGACTGAATGCACTTTTACAAATATGACATGAAAATGATTTCTCTCCAGTGTGTGTTCTCATATGTTGCATTGAGACTGAATGCACTTTTACAAATATAACATGAAAATGATTTCTCTCCAGTGTGTGGTCTCATATGTTGCTGTTGCATTGAGACTGAATGCACTTTTACAAATATGACATGAAAATGATTTCTCTCCAGTGTGAGTCCTCATATGTTGCATTGAGACTGAATGCACTTTTACAAATATGACATGAAAATGATTTCTCTCCAGTGTGAGTCCTCATATGTTGCATTGAGACTGAATGCACTTTTACAAATATGACATGAAAATGATTTCTCTCCAGTGTGTGTTCTCATATGTTACATTGAGACTGAATGCACTTTTACAAATATGACATGAAAATGATTTCTCTCCAGTGTCTGTTCTCATATGTTGCATTGAGACTGAATGCACTTTTACAAATATGACATGAAAATGATTTCTCTCCAGTGTGTGTTCTCATATGTTGCTGTTGCATTGAGACTGAATGCACTTTTACAAATATGACATGAAAATGATTTCTCTCCAGTGTGTGTTCTCATATGTTGCTGTTGCATTGAGACTGAATGCACTTTTACAAATATGACATGAAAATGATTTCTCTCCAGTGTGTGTTCTCATATGTTGCTGTTGCATTGAGACTGAATGCACTTTTACAAATATGACATGAAAATGATTTCTCTCCAGTGTGTGTTCTCATATGTTGCATTGAGACTGAATGCACTTTTACAAATATGACATGAAAATGGTTTCTCTCCAGTGTGTGTTCTCATATGTTGCATTGAGACTGAATACACTTTTACAAATATGACATGAAAATGATTTCTCTCCAGTGTGAGTCCTCATGTGTTGCTGTTGCATTGAGACTGAATGCACTTTTACAAATATGACATGAAAATGATTTCTCTCCAGTGTCTGTTCTCATATGTTGCATTGAGACTGAATGCACTTTTACAAATATGACATGAAAATGGTTTCTCTCCAGTGTGCGTTTTCATATGTTGCATTGAGACTGAATTTACTTTTACAAATATGACATGAAAATGATTTCTCTCCAGTGTGTGTTCTCATATGTTGCTGTTGCATTGAAACTGAATGCACTTTTACAAATATGACATGAAAATGATTTCTCTCCAGTATGTGTCCTCATATGTTGCTGTTGCGTTTCGACTGAATTTACTTTTACAAATATGACATGGAAATGGTTTCTCTCCAGTGTGTGTTCTCATATGTTGCTGTTTCATTGTGACTGAATGCACTTTTACAAATATGACATAAAAATGATTTCTCTCCAGTGTGTGTTTTCATACGTTGCATTATGACTGAATGCACTTTTACAAATATGACATGAAAATGATTTCTCTCCAGTGTGTATTCTCATATGTTGCATTGAGACTGAATGCACTTTTACAAATATGACATGAAAATGATTTCTCTCCAGTGTGTGTTCTCATATGTTGCTGTTGCATTGTGACTGAATGCACTTTTACAAATATGACATGAAAATGGTTTCTCTCCAGTGTGTGTTCTCATATGTTGCATTGAGACTGAATGCACTTTTACAAATATGACATGAAAATGATTTCTCTCCAGTATGTGTCCTCATATGTTGCTGTTGCGTTTCGACTGAATTTACTTTTACAAATATGACATGGAAATGGTTTCTCTCCAGTGTGTGTTCTCATATGTTGCTGTTTCATTGTGACTGAATGCACTTTTACAAATATGACATAAAAATGATTTCTCTCCAGTGTGTGTTTTCATATGTTGCATTATGACTGAATGCACTTTTACAAATATGACATGAAAATGATTTCTCTCCAGTGTGTATTCTCATATGTTGCATTGAGACTGAATGCACTTTTACAAATATGACATGAAAATGATTTCTCTCCAGTGTGTGTTCTCATATGTTGCTGTTTCATTGTGACTGAATGCACTTTTACAAATATGACATGAAAATGATTTCTCTCCAGTGTGTGTTCTCATGTGTTGCTGTTGCATTGAGACCGAATGCATTTTTACAAATAGGACATGAAAATGATTTCTCTCCAGTGTGTGTTCTCATATGTTGCTGTTGCATTGAGGCTGAATGCACTTTTACAAATATGACATGAAAATGGTTTCTCTCCAGTGTGTGTTCTCATATGTTGCTGTTGCATTGAGGCTGAATGCACTTTTACAAATATGACATAAAAATGATTTCTCTCCAGTGTGTGGTCTCATATGTTGCATTGAGACTGAATGCACTTTTACAAATATGACATAAAAATGATTTCTCTCCAGTGTGTGTTCTCATATGTTGCATTGTGACTGAATGCACTTTTACAAATATGACATGAAAATGATTTCTCTCCAGTGTGTGTTCTCATATGTTGCTGTTGCATTGAGACTGAATGCACTTTTACAAATATGACATAAAAATGATTTCTCTCCAGTGTGTGTTCTCATATGTTGCATTGTGACTGAATGCACTTTTACAAATATGACATGAAAATGATTTCTCTCCAGTGTGTGTTCTCATATGTTGCTGTTGCATTGAGACTGAATGCACTTTTACAAATATGACATGAAAATGATTTCTCTCCAGTGTGTGTTCTCATATGTTGCATTGAGACTAAATGCACTTTTACAAATATGACATAAAAATGATTTCTCTCCAGTGTGTGTTCTCATATGTTGCATTGTGACTGAATGCACTTTTACAAATATGACATGAAAATGATTTCTCTCCAGTGTGTGTTCTCATATGTTGCTGTTGCATTGAGACTGAATGCACTTTTACAAATATGACATGAAAATGGTTTCTCTCCAGTGTGTGTTCTCATATGTTGCATTGAGACTGAATGCACTTTTACAAATATGACATGAAAATGATTTCTCTCCAGTGTGTGTTCTCATATGTTGCTGTTGCATTGAGACTGAATGCACTTTTACAAATATGACATGAAAATGGTTTCTCTCCAGTGTGTGTTCTCATATGTTGCATTGAGACTGAATGCACTTTTACAAATATGACATGAAAATGGTTTCTCTCCAGTGTCTGTTCTCATATGTTGCATTGAGACTGAATGCACTTTTACAAATATGACATGAAAATGATTTCTCTCCAGTGTGTGTTCTCATATGTTGCATTGAGACTGAATGCACTTTTACAAATATGACATGAAAATGATTTCTCTCCAGTGTGTGTTCTCATATGTTGCATTGAGACTGAATTTACTTTTACAAATATGACATGGAAATGGTTTCTCTCCAGTGTGTGTTCTCATATGTTGCTTTTGCATTGAAACTGAATGCACTTTTACAAATATGACATAAAAATGATTTCTCTCCAGTGTGTGTTCTCATATGTTGCATTGAGACTGAATGCACTTTTACAAATATGACATGAAAATGATTTCTCTCCAGTGTGTGTTCTCATATGTTGCATTGAGACTGAATGCACTTTTACAAATATGACATGAAAATGGTTTCTCTCCAGTGTGTGTTCTCATATGTTGCAGTTGCATTGAGACTGAATGCACTTTTACAAATATGACATGAAAATGATTTCTCTCCAGTGTGTGTTCTCATATGTTGCATTGAGACTGAATTTACTTTTACAAATATGACATGGAAATGGTTTCTCTCCAGTGTGTGTTCTCATATGTTGCTTTTGCATTGAGACTGAATTTACTTTTACAATTATGACATGAAAATGATTTCTCTCCAGCGTGTGTTCTCATGTGTTGCTGTTGCATTGAGACTGAATGCACTTTTACAAATATGACATGAAAATGATTTCTCTCCAGTGTGTGTTCTCATATGTTGCTGTTGCATTGAGACTGAATGCACTTTTACAAATATGACATGAAAATGATTTCTCTCCAGTGTGTGTTCTCATATGTTGCTGTTGCATTGAGACTGATTGCATTTTTACAAATATGACATGAAAATGATTTCTCTCCAGAAAACACAACTAGTTAGATCAATTAAAAGAGTTATTAAATCAACTACTTTTGGAAGCAGCTATAGTGTACTAATGGAGAAGAAAATAATAGCTCAGTTAGAACTATAAAGTCATGGTGTTTATTATCAGTTAATTGTAATTGATTAACATCTGGCACTGATCTAACTCTGTTTAAAAGTAAAATAACCAGTTTAGGAAAAAAACTGAGGAATATTGTACAGGTTTAAGTAAGAAAATTAAATGAAATAACTTATTAGTTATTGATGACTATGGCTTTAGCCATACAATGTAAAATTATCTTACATGCCTGAACTAATTTTATTAATGTAATGGTTGTGTTTAAATTTAAGTTGCACAAGTTAATAAATTTCATCACTGTGCTAATTTAATTTCAGCCACATCTAGATCTGAAAGCCAAAGTTTTCAATTTGAATTCAATTCCATTCTAAACTGCACAAAAGCTACATAATTAGACTGATTACAAATATAGAAAAAATTTAATCTGAAGCATTAAACTTTACTCCAGGTTAGCTTGTTTGCCTCCTCAATTTGTGATTTAATGATTTGAATATTGATGCTAATTTAATGCAAATGTAACCCACAGATTTAAAATGTTTCAACTTTGAGTTAACACCTCCTTCACTTTGGAAAGCAAAAATGCACAGTGCTTAATTACATCTTTTAAAGTAATTGAATAAAATTCCTCCACTATTATGTTGTTTCTCATAACACCGTTTTTGTGACTGGATGGACAAGTTGTGATGCTGAATTCACACAGCCTTTAGATGGACACTTTGTAGTGTATTGACTCTGTGGCTGTCAAATTCTATCTTCAACTCTATGAAGAGTCAATTCTAGCATTTGGCAGAAATAAAACAGTACAGAAGGAAGGGTTGCATGATCTAGGGAGTTTTTAGGTTCAATACCTAAGAAGTCTTTTGATTTAGTCTCTATGAAAGTTCTTAGGTCCAATTCTGAGAAAATTCTTAGGTTAACTAATGTCGATCCCTGTACACCTCACCAGGCTTTCCAGCTTGCATGGATGTGAGATCTTACGAGATCAATATGCCAAATGTATATGCTGTAGACATCCAACAGCATGACTCTGAACATGACAGAAGAGCCTTATCACCCCCAGCCTACAGTGTCAACTGCATTCCAATTGTTTGTTTACTGGCTGTGTGCATTGTCAGCATTGCAAAATAGTTTCATCTAGTTTTGATTGTAATTTATACCATAGATGGTGTATTAGCAACAAACAACCAGACTATATTCAACACAATTATTTTAAAACATATTGTAACAGAACTTTTAAACAGGTCTAGCTTTATTGGGATTCCCCAGTGGCCCCATTAGCATAATGGTTAGCAAAAAGATCTGGTTGCTAATTGAATCCAGATGTGAGTAATTAATTGATGACTAAAGACAAATTAAGTATTGTGCATACTATTTACTAGTTGACATTATTTGAAGGAGTAAATTTTACCAAAGAAAATATATTTTCAATCCGTGTACTTGCATTTACACTAAAACATTGATTACAATTCATTAGTTATCATCCATTGAATAGGCAAATTTGCTAGCTGAGTGCATGCATGCATTTATTTTCTTTGGCTCATAAAAATAAACTATTTGGTCAGTCTGGTTAATTAAGTGGGTGCTTCATGGTGGCTTACCCTATGCAGGAAGATCAGAAAAACAGCACCATCACTTCTGTCACATCTAAAGCTCTGCCTTTTGGGCTGTTTTTCCTCTTTCTTGTTAGGTTTTTAAGTAAAATAGCATGCATGGATGGCAAACACATTCTTTCTTGCGTAGATTAGGTTTACCTGATAAAATACTTAATAAAACAAATTAAACTCAATAAATTGTAGCTAATCAGAAATAATTAGGAGTAATGCAATTACTTCTAAAATTATACTAAACAAATATTATAAAATATATAATTAAACTGAACGCATTAGCATATTAAAAATAATAGAAAGCAATCAAGGTTGCTTTTCCAAAAGAATTTGTAAATAATGTACACATTTTGGGAATACATACATTCCCTCTTCTTAGAGATGCTTTCATGGAATAAGAAAGTTTAAATACTTAGAACTGCATGTTGGCCCACTTTCTATGGATCACGATGATTTCATGTTTCTGTGTTTCCCTGTAGATTTGGTAAATGAATATTCTGGTCACACTTGGTTGGTAACTTTTGAACAGGTGTGTTTTTTTGATAGCAAAGAATAAAAAAGTTTCAAAGTTTCAAAATGCATGTTGGCCCAATTTCTGTGGATGATAGATGTTCTTGTAGAAGCATAGCTTGCATTTCGCTTGTCTGTTGCTGGCCTTATAGAGATGCTTCTTGAAATGTCTTTTATTTTTCAAGATAAAAGAGTCTTTACTCTTTTGTAAACTGATCTTGAGTGTTTGTAAACTTTCTTTGGATTGTGAATATTCTTGTAGAAGCATAGCTTGCATTTTGTTTGTCTACTGCTGACCTTTTAGAGATGCTTCTGGAAATGTCTTTTCTCTTTCGAGGTAAAAGAGTATTTTCTCTAAAACTAAAAAACTAAAGTAAACACATAAACCATTTAAAATGTTGCTACTTGAAAACTTTTTAAAGAGCTTGCATGCATGGCAAACACATTCTTTCTTGCATAGATTAAACTTACCTGATAAAAATACTTAATAAGACAAACTAAACTCAATAACTTGTGGCTAATTAGAAATAATTAAGAGAGATGTCATTACTTTACTTAAAAGATGCTTTACTCTTTTGTGAACTAATCTTGAGTGTTTGTAAACTTTCAAGATTTGGATTGTGAATATTCTTGTAGAAGCATAGCTTGCATTTCGCTTGTCTATTGCTGACCTTATAGAGATGCTTCTTGAAATGTCTTTTCTCTTCCGAGGTAAAAGAGCATTTTCTCTTTTGTGAACTGATCTTGAGTGTTTGTAAACTTTCTTTGGATTGTGAATATTCTTGTAGAAGCATAGCTTGCATTTCGCTTGTCTATTGCTGACGTCATAGAGATGCTTCTGGAAATGTCTTTTTCCTTTTGAGGTAAAAGAGCCTTTACTTCTTTGTAAACTTATCTTGAGTGTTTGTAAACTTTCTTTGGATGGTGAATATTCTTGTAGAAGCATAGCTTGCATTTTGTTTGCTTATTGCTGACCTTATAGAGATGCTTCTTGAAATGTCTTTTATCTTCCGAGGTAAAAGAGTCTTTACTTTTTTGTAAACTGATCTTGAGTGTTTGTAAACTTTCTTTGGATTGTGAATATTCTTGTAGAAGCATAGCTTGCATTTTGCTTGCCTATTGCTGACCTTATAGAGATGCTTCTTGAAATGTCTTTTCTCTTCCGAGGTAAAAGAGTCTTTACTCTTTTGTAAACTGATCTTGAGTGTTTGTAAACTTTCTTTGGATTGTGAATATTCTTGTAGAAGCACAGCTTGATTTCGCTTGTCGGTTGCTGACGTCATAGAGATGCTTCTTGAAATGTCTTTTCTCTTCCGAGGTAAAAGAGTCTTTACTCTTTTGTAAACTGATCTTGAGTGTTTGTAAACTTTCTTTGGATTGTGAATATTCTTGTAGAAGCATAGCTTGCATTTTGTTTGCTTATTGCTGACCTTACAGAGATGCTTCTTGAAATGTCTTTTATCTTTTAAGGTAAAAGAGCATTTTCTCTTTTGTGAACTGATCTTGAGTGTTTGTAAACTTTCTTTGGATTGTGAATATTCTTGTAGAAGCATAGCTTGCATTTCGCTTGTCTATTGTTGACGTCATAGAGATGCTTCTGGAAATTTCTTTTATCTTTGGAGGTAAAGAGCCTTTACTCCTTTGTAAACTGATCTTGAGTGTTTGTAAACTTTCTTTGGATTGTGAATATTCTTGTAGAAGCATAGCTTGCATTTCGCTTGTCTATTGCTGACGTCATAGAGATGCTTCTTGAAATGTCTTTTTCCTTTGGAGGTAAAAGAGCATTTTCTCTTTTGTGAACTGATCTTGAGTGTTTGTAAACTTTCTTTGGATGGTGAATATTCTTGTAGAAGCATAGCTTGCATTTCGTTTGCTTATTGCTGACCTTATAGAGATGCTTCTTGAAATGTCTTTTATCTTCCGAGGTAAAAGAGTCTTTACTCTTTTGTAAACTGATCTTGAGTGTTTGTAAACTTTCTTTGGATTGTGAATATTCTTGTACAAGCAAAGCTTGCATTTCGCCTGTCTATTGTGGGCCTTATAGAAATGCTTCTTGAATTTTTTGGGTCTTTTGAGGTAAAAGAGCATTGACGGCAGGTATATTCTTCCCTGTGTGGTTTATTCTTTTTTCGATCTGCAAAGTTAATAAAAGAAAGATTAATTTGCAAGATTGTTTAAAAGAGATATAATAAACTATGATGCTAAACAAAATACTTCAAAATAAGTGATGGAAAACAGTTTAAGGATCTCTCATAACTTAATAAAACCTCAGCCAATAAGTCATTAACATATATAGTTTAGAATCATTACTTCTTTTCTTTATTACAGTAAAAATATTTTATGAGTTAACTATGATAGGTTTTTAATTTAAATATAATATTAGTTATTCAACCATCAATTTGTTCTAAGCACGCAAAATGGTAGAGTATAGAAATATTCCATGGGTATGCAATGCATATACAAACACTGAAATTAATGAAAAGTATTCTTTTACTTGAAACTCATTGATCAAATTTTCTGTAGAACTCCTCTGCTAGTTCAGTGTAAAGGTCAGTATCCATGTCTGTCTGTTTGTCTGTCTGTTTGTCTCCTCTCAGGTAAAATAAACATGCACTGGTTCTTGAAATGTCTTTTTTTCTGAGGTAAAAGAGCATTTTTTCTTTGAATGTAGAAGAGCATTAATGTCAGGTGTATTCTTACCTTCGCGTTTATTCTTACTTCGCTCTGTAAAAGATTGCATGTGAGTGGTATAATAAACTATAATACAAAACAGAAAACTTCAAAATATGTGATAAAAAACATTTCAACATTCTCAAATAATTTTAATACTTATTCCTGCTTAAAATAAAGCTTTGAAATAACAAAGCCAACCTCCACACATCTCCAATGCTGTGTTGATCCATGAATGTTATCTTTTTTATGCCCGTAGCCTCTGTATATGAGGTTGACTCCTCGGCCCTTTTTGATGACTGTTGTTGGTTCCATGATAAAGTATTGATTACTAATAGACTTTTATATTTTATAAAGCCTTTTATAGCTTTTTTTATAAACTAAAAAATTAAACTAAACACATAAAACATGTAAAATATTGCTACTTGAAATTTTTTTGAAATATCACGCGTGCATGGCAAACACATTCTTTCTTGCATAGATTAAGTTTACCTGATAAAAATACTTAATAAAACAAACTAAACTCAATAACTTGTAGCTAATTAGCAATAATTAAAAAAGATGTAATTACTTTTTCAAATTATACTGAATAAACATATAACATATAAGAAAAAAAAGTAAAAAAGTTTAAAAACTTAGAACTGCATGTTGGCTCAATTTCTATGGATGATAGATATGCTTAGCTGGGATTTTGCTTGTCTATTGCTGACCTTATAGAGATGCTTCTTGAAATGTCTTTTATCTTTCGAAGTAAAAGAGCATTTTCTCTTTTGTGAACTGATCTTGAGTGTTTGTAAACTTTCTTTGGATGGTGAATATTCTTGTAGAAGCATAGCTTGCATTTCGCTTGTCTATTGCTGACGTCATAGAGATGCTTCTTGAAATGTCTTTTTCCTTTTGAGGTAAAAGAGCATTTTCTCTTTTGTGAACTGATCTTGAGTGTTTGTAAACTTTCTTTGGATGGTGAATATTCTTGTAGAAGCACAGCTTGCATTTCACTTGTCTATTGTCGACCTTATAGAGATGCTTCTTGAAATGTCTTTTCTCTTTGGCATAAAAGAACATTGACAACAGGTATATTTTTCTCTGTGAAAAAAAATAAAGAAGATCAATAGTTGAAAAATGCATAGAGGCCCAATTTCTTGGGATGATGACAACTTCATGCTTCTGTGTTTTTCTTTAGATGTAGTGGTTGGTTAAGTTGTTGACCAAATCTGTTGGTAACTTTCCTTCTTGCATGAAATAATAAAGGTTAAAAATTTAAAGTTCCATTTTAATGTATATAGATTTCTTTTATAATTCTTTTAAGTTTTTGAAATAAAAAAAGCATCAGTTGTTATAGGTTTATTTTTGCATGTATTAATAGATATCAATTAATTAAAATACATGGTGGTACACTTTCTGGTTTAGCCTCACTTCAGCCTCTCAACTCAGTGCCCTAGTCTTAAGGAATATGTATGTATCTTTGCTGGTCTTCAAGTTAAACAGTGTGTCGTTGATCGCTTTCCTTAATGAAGAGTTATGTCCACATTGTAATGTAAAGCAGTCAGTTTCAACTCAGATATATCTTTGAAGCTTATTTGGAAATTATTGTTTTTCTTTTTTTCTAATATCTCATCTATTTTTCTGCTTACAGCTTCTTAGCACAGCTCATAACATTTTATTTTTGGCTCTGCAAAAGTTAGCAACATAACTATTTGCTTTCTAAGGTTGTGTTAAAAATAAGTAATAAAATAGAACAATAAACTAAACATTTTTCCAATGATCTTTTTGATTGCTGTTTGCAATCATTGGCACCCAGTTTTTAAATAATAAATGTTTCCCTAAAAACATAATATTTGGTTCTTTTGGTGTAAACTCTTTCGAAATTATACCCAAAATGTTGTATGTTTTCAAGTGAACTATAGTATAGATGGAACATACAATAATTATACAATGTTAGTGAAACTTGGTATTTTTGAGAATCATTGTTTTGAGTGCAATGCGTTTGCTTGATTGATTGTTTTTTATAAAGATGAAGTAGTTTATTGATTCAAAGCTGTTGAATCTAATTCAATTTATCTCTAATTGAGTATTTGCAACTGTTAATCATTTACTATGATTAGTGACTGCTCACTCTGCATGACTTGTTCTTTTTAGTTTATTTATACTCTGAAAATAACTGATAAACAGCTCAAATAAAATAATGGTTTAATGACTTAGTTTTAATACAAAATTTTTATAAATATCAGACCTTTTTCACTATAAAAAGCATTTTATGCCACAATATGTTCACAGACCTGTTGGCTAGATTAGATTTCAAGCTCATAAAAATTAAATCATGGTTTGATTGCCAAAGAGATTATGTGCCTAGAAGCTCCACGGTTTCTCATCACAAGCTGGAGAATCAGCACCTGGGTACCTTTCACTTCCGTCACAACTGAAGCTCTCCTTTGTGAACTGATCTTGAGTGTTTGTAAACTTTCTTTGGATTGTGAATATTCTTGTACAAGCACAGCTTGCATTTCGCTTGTCTACTGTGGGCCTTATAAAGATGCTTCTTGAAAGTTTTTTTGTCTTTTGAGGTAAAAGAGCATTGACGGCAGGTATATTCTTCTCTGTGTGGTTTATTCTTTTTTTGATCTGCAAAGTTAGGAAAAGAAATATTAATTTGCAAGATTGCTCAAAAGTAGTATAATTAACTATAATACTAAACAGAATACTTCAAAATAAGTGATGGAAAGCAGTTTAAGGATCTCTCATAACTTAATAAAACCTCAGCCAATAAGTCATTAACAGATATAGTTTAGAATCATTACTTCCTTCTCTTAATTACAGCTAAATTATCTCATGAGTGAACTATGATAGGCTTTTAATTTAAATATAATATTAGTTATTCAATCATCAATTTGTTCTAAGCACGCAGAATGTTAAAGTATAGAAATCTTTCATGGGTATGCAATGCATATACAAACACTGAAATTAATACAAAGTATTATTTTACTTGAAACTCGTTGATCAAATTTTCTGTAGAACTCCTCTGCTAGTTTAGCGTAAAGGTCAGTATCCATATCTGTCTAATTATCTGTCTGTTTGTCTCTTCTCAGGTAAAATAAACATGTACTGGTTATGTGCTGATTCCAGCAGCCTTAATATAGTTTAGAAAAGTAGCTAGCTGTTGTAGCCACAGGTTAGCCAGCATTAATTATATGTAATACAATGAGTCTGGATAAATCTAGCTGTGTGCATGGCTATATGAAAAGTCATTCTAGCTGTAACAGCCTTGACTGAAGTAAATTTGTTCCCCTCCCCAACCCTTCCTTAATTATGGTAACAGCAGATTTGGAAACTGCTGGACTAATGTTTTCTTTTTCTCTCTACTATTCATCATTTTGGTCTAAACTTCATCTTTACAAGACATGCACTCTATAGTGTTGGTATTTTGGTCTTAAAAAGCTTCATGGAAAACATCTCTCTTTTTGTTGAATAAGTTAGATTTTTTCCCAACACACTGGCTCTTTCTAGAATCTCAGAATTTAGAAATTTTTTCAGCAACTATAAATACATCTTTTTGTTAAAAACTGTTTTTCAGATTCATTAGATTTGTAGCTTCTGTACCTAAAAAGCTATATTCACACTATAAAGGGTGAAATTCTATTAGCATTATGTTTTTTATAAATCAAGTAAACCCTATTATAATTGTATAACATGTTTTTCTTTTTTTTTTTGCAGATTTTCTGTGTGTTTTTGATAACTTTTGTTTCAAGGTCAGGCTATTTCACTCTACATAACAATATACTACAGAACTGTAGCTGAATGTCTCTTCTTTATATTGAATTCTACTCCTAAAGATCTCACATCTACATACCAACAATGTCTTTGTAGTACAGCTTCACCAGTTGCAGATTAAGTGAGTATTGGTTTCATTTAATTTAAATTTTGACACTTGTATAAACTTAAACTATTTTAAGTCATAGAAACTATTATGCTTTAAGTTGTCTTCTCTTGAATAGCATTTTTAGTTCTCAGATAATAGAAATTAATTTAGCAGAAGTTATCAGCTCTTGCACCACATTGTTTACATGTTTGGTCAGTTTAAATTGCTTTAGTTACTAATAAAATTCAGGTTGTCTTCCCTATAGATAATTTGATTGCAGCACAATGTTCCTTATTTGCAGAATTCTGTCAACTCTATTTATGACAAAAACATTCTAAATTCAAATTCACCAGATGATACATAAAGCAAACTAAACTAGCAGCTACATTTTGAATAAAAACCAACTAATATCAACAATTGGCATAATATTCTCACTATGATTATTATCAGCAGCTATATTGTTAGAAATCCAATTTTATTTAGTGTTGTGAATAGTCTCAATCTTCTCTTGTAGCACTATTATCGTGTATAGCAAATACACGCATAGCCTTCACAGTAGCCTGAGCCATAACCTCTGTGGCGACAATGACTTCTACACAAATTTGGACGATCAGGGCATCCATGTGGTCTGGGCGGAGCTACACCTGTGAAGTATATTGAGTCAATATGGTTAATTTATTCTTAGTGGAAGAATTTGCAGCTGGTGATGAGATTCTGATAATTGTAAAACATCTGCTCACACGAGACTCGAACCAGAGACCTCCAACAAATATATCGGATCAATATGGTTAGTTTAATCACAGCATAAGAATTTAGTTATATACATTGAAACTGCAGCTGGTGATGTGAGTTGTAAAAAAGTTGCTCCCACCAGGACTCGAACCACGGATCTCTAACAATGCACGTTGATGCTTGCTAACCATTACACTATGGGGGCGACTGGGAATTCCAACACTACAGCAATCAAACTGTAGTTTAGACAATGGAATAATAGTTGTACTTTATCTGATTCTGCTCTTTTCTTACCTGACCAGGGCACACCATCCATTACAAAATCAGATGCAGCTAAGTTTAGAAGAAGAAAGATTAGAGCAGCAGAAATGATTAAGTGTGGGTTCTTCATGCTAACTTCTGGAGAATATCAGCCTATAAAATAATATGTTACTTTGACATTTTCGGGTCAAATATTCAAATGGTAACACTCGTTTTAATATTTCACTCCAGAAGTGGTACAGTTTTACTAAATGCAGAATTTTTTTGTTTATTAGATAATCAGAATTGACTTGTGTTGTATAGACTGCTAAAATACTTGCAATTTTTCAGTTTTCACAAAATCACTTTTGATATATATAGCTTTTATTCAACAATTTGTAAGTTTTGTTTTTATATATTGTCAATGCAAGATTTAAAAATTAAGCATCTCTATTTTTAAAACTTTTAATTTGTATTGACCCAATTACTAATGTTTAAACTTTAATTTTACTAAATCCTAAGGACAACTTCTGTGTTGAAAATTTTTAACTATGTTAAATTTTTCAATTTTAGGAATTAATTTTTTGTGCTGTTTTTACTTGGTTTTACTAATATGAATATGGATTTTTTAAAATTACAAGTGTCAATGTCATACATTTATTTTAATCACAATAAATTTTGAAGTCAATGGAAAAAAAATTTGTTTTTAGTGTATTTGAAGTACATGAATATTGAGTCAAAATATTAGAATCGAAAGTGAAGTTGCACAAAAACAAAAAGAAAATCAATTGAAAATTTCCATTTAAATTATCAGCTTACATATACTGTTGGCACTAGCTACATAATGTATATCTTTTAAAAACTTGATATACTTGTTAAAGCTGTGTTTATTTAAATTGATTTTTTGCAATGTGAGTTACTATTTATATAAAAATCCTACAAATAATATACAATATACAGATAAAAATATAATATAATAAATACAAATAATATTTGCATACTGCTTTCTTTACCTTATTACCTTTGTCTGTCATCTGTTGAAGATTTCAGAGTTATGACTTGCTGTGGCAAGCAGAAGGTTACTCTGCTTTTATAAACCTGAAGCCACATGCTTATAAATGGTACATGTTGTTCTATAGATCACTAAGCTTTGCGTTTTACGTGAAGAATTGTTATAAAAACGTGAATGACTAATGGAATTAATGCCAGTTTTGTCAAAATTGAAAATTATGCTAGAAAATATTTCTTTCTACTGTTTATCAGCTACAATAATGAGACATATTTCCCAGCGTGCATACATAACTTGTGTAATATTCATGAAGTTCTGAAGTAGCCAAACCACGTAACAATGAACAGGTCACGTTTACCTTACACTATAGCAAATTCACATATTCAAGCTTTGTCACATCTTGTTAATTCTAACTGGCAAATTTCCATGCACTTTATGCATATATTTGGTTCTCCACGTAGGTCAATTTTATGTGGTATTTAAAACATGATGAAGTATAGCATGCCCAGTAAAGATGAAAATTGCTTTACTGAAACAGGAGCCTAATCATAATTTTATCTTGGGAGCATTTTCTAACCAGTGTCTGTTATAGCAATTAGTGTGAAACTATTGGTAGGTTATGTATGTTTATATAATACTATTTCTAATAATCTAAACAAACAAGCTATCAACAGAGAATTTTTCAGCAACACTGAAATGTAAACTGAACAGCAATTGGCTACTAGTAAACCAGAATCCCCAAATAGAAGTCTTCTGTTAATAAAATAACAATAAAGGCTTGGCCTCACGCTCGTGGGAGTCACACGAAACTCATGTGACGATTTTCTTGAGTTATCCTCTCGTTATGATCAGCCACACACTCGTCGGACACATAGTAAATAGTTCGTGAATGAGTGTTGCACGTGATAAACAAACAGCAGAAGATTGCCAAACAGAGAAACATGGTAGAAATGAAACAATTACTGTTGCTAAAATTCCATTGACCCAATCAAATGGTGCTTATCGTTAATTTCAATTTTTCATCCAACATCTTCGTTGGGTGCACCCAACAAAAACGATTTCGTTTTAATTCCTTCAAATTTGATCATACGTTTGTGTTTTCGTGTTAAATAGACGATTTCGTGTGACTCTCACAAGCGTGAGGCCAGGCCTTAAAGTAGTAGACTGTTGGGATATTTACTAATATACCAATACACATTCTGTTAATAATGTCACTCTTCAGAGTAATTAGGACAAATTGCTACTGCATGTGGCTGGTCAATGACCATTCTACAATACTTATCAGTAGCAACTTTGTTTAAAAGAGCTTCAAGTTCAAGTTTCATTTTGAACAGCTAATCTATTTATAATATTATTATAAATGTATTTAAGATCCTGTAAGCAAGTACCTGTAAGCAGATTATGTATGGTACTTCCACCGCATTACTGGAATATTTCTATAAGCAGCTCAGAGTTGGGGTGAATTAGTGCAGTAGTCTACAGTTTAGTCGAAGATAATTTGGAAATTAGAATCAACTTCAGCTCTAAACCCTAGAACTGCAAATTACTGCACTTACTCCTCCCCCAACTCTGAGTTGCTCTTAGAACTATCCACAGCACTGCACTAATTAGCCTGGGCTCAAACTAAAAAGTAGATGAAAGCTTGGTTAGTCATTACACGTTCCCCCAAGTATAATTGATGAGGTGGTAGAACTCCTATAGCTGTACTAAAAGAAAAGTGGTTACTAAACCACTTGGAAGACACTAGATTAGACTTGGAAGATATTCTTCCAAATAAATTTGACAGACTGCATTTCCTATTTAATAACCTTTTGTCAGTTTGTTATCAGCGACTAGTTTATTGGCTACTAACAACTGGCCAACAGTGTAGGCTTAGAACAAAGCTATTCTCCTATTTTCACTAAAATCCAAACTTTCCCAAATCTTGTTTCTTCTTGTACCACCATGACTGGTTCGCTTCAGCATATCTATAAATTTCATATCTATTTATAACTCAAAAATTGTAAAAAAATTTCAACCTAAGTTGTGGCTGATACATTATACAATTATTTGTATTTGAAGTGGAAGGTCAAAGGTTATTCGCACAGGACATGCAACTTCTAACAAGTGCGTTACCCTATTATGTAACCTTTTGTAGCTATTTTTAGTTTATAATACATTGGTACTTGTATATATAGTAACAGGGTAACAGTTATTCTAGCAGCTGCTGATGAGTGTTAGAAGTAGCATAGAATCTTGTCAATAACCTCGTATTCACCAGCTAACCTTGCCCAAAGCTGCCTATAAGACTACACGATGCCTGCTGTCAGGATTATGATGTCATCACCTCACTAGGTCTTGGAATTATCTGCTTAACTTATTGGTAGTCTGCATCAATGGTAAGTAACAATAGCAAGGCTATATAATTTGATTTATTTAGAGTTTTAGGGTGTCATGAAGGTTCTTTGTAACAGTTGACTTTTCATCAGCAAAGAGAATTGATAGCTATCTAAGCTTGAGCAAGCTAGGCTGCATAAAAAGGTTCAATTTTCACTTTGATAATAAGTATACTTTACAAAACTGATGAACAACTTGTAGTCTATAATCGTTAACTTTCAACCTTTTAAGATTTATCATCATTAACCAGGCATACTTGATTATAGGGCTACCGCAACTCAATTAGGAAAATAGGAAATACTATTTATCTAAATTTATATTGGCTTTACGAAACATTATAGATAGATATAGGAAAGTTAGGTCTGTAAGCTGGGCTTGGTGTAAGCAGTATCAGTTTACATAAGCTTGTCCCCTGGCAGCTGTAACTGCATCCATAAATTCAATACACTCCTGCAGTACGTTATTAGAGTCATATTATTGTGGTGAATAAATTCTGATGACTCTGGAAATTTGAGGCAGCATTCTTTGGAGGCTCTACTTTTGAAAAAAATCCTCCTGCACTTTGTTTTGAAAAGAACATTTGTATTTCCAACTAATAGCATAAGTTTTGTAAAAAAATATTATAATCTGACTTCTAGTTTATATAAATTTACTTTACTTAGATATTTTGCTGTTGAATACTTAGCAAATGTTTATTGCCTAGTACACATCGGCTATAATATTAAGACAGTTGAAATAATTTTTTTTCACAATTTTTTAAGCAAAACATTATGTTAGGAAACTGTAAATCATTAATTTAATTAAAATTTTTGTGTTTTATGTAATTTAATTATATATACATACACTGTAGCAAAAAGAGACAAGCTTAGAGCCGTGTACCACAAACCAAACAACCACAGAACAAACTACAGGAGAACTTCTTCAGCCATATGAAGTTATCTGCTCATCCGCTGTAGATCTCTACGCCGACCTTGACATCGCCTCTGCGTATCATAGCAACTGTAGCCCTGACCTATCAGAGAGATATGATGACACGTCTCAGTCTAGTGTTATTCGGGAGTCGTCTTTCACTTCTCAGTTTAGTACAAGGGGAAGCAACTTATGCAATAAAATCAGACGCTGCTATTTTGTTGTGCCTCTAATAGTCATGTTTATCCTTGTAAATATTATCTCTTTAGGGCTAATAGTGGGATGTATAGTCCATGAGGAGACCTGTTTCAAACTTAATAATAATACTGCTAGTAAAATATCTTCTGTTGGAAAGAAATCAAACCAAAATACAATAAATTGGTAGCTTGAAGCAGTGTGACCTGATTCGAACAGCCATTTTGTTGCTTTTAATTGCTTCATAACTGGAGTAGTAAAATACTTTATACATGTTACCACAGTTTTGTATTTTCTCCTTTTTATAGTATATTTACTACGGCATGCTATATGCACAAAATCAGTTGAATGTAATTATTTTGAATTATTTGTGACCTGTGTTATCTTATGTTAACATCGTGATTCAAAAATACTGAGATAAGGCAGTTAATAAAGTTTTTTTGCAAAAGTAAAGTTGTTGAAATATGTTTTGGTTGGTTTAATTTTAAATGAAGGTTTTTTTATACAAAATGGATTATTTTATAGGAAATAAGAAAACTGCTCATGGCTGAATAGACTCTTAGAAACCATCTCTAGTTTCAGTAGTTTGTTTAGGATAAACCAGTGGCTACCAAAAATGTAAAGTCAAGAGGGGCAACTCCTGTTTCAGCAAGCTGCTCTCAATCTGACTACGCTGTGTGGCTGTGCTCTTACTTTCAATCAGTCCAGAAAACACTAACTAAAATCATTCCTTGGGACTTTTAATAATACTGGGAAAGACACTGCACAGTTGTGCTTATGTGGGAAATAAGTAATAACAATAAAAATAAACATTTGATTCATTTTTTTCCTCACAAATGTAAATTTATGCCAACAGCTTTAGCTAAGGATACATGTGCAATCATATTATATATTACTATGACCATGAGTTGGATAAGTGCAACATTCAGCCACCAGCCATCTAATTCATTCCTGTTATGTCAATTGCATCAAAGATATATAATATGCGACACCAGGTCTAATTAAGTTGTGTCTGGGATTTAAACTTTTTAATATCAGTTTTGAAGCTTGTAAAGTAGCATGCAGGAAAAAATAACAATTAGAAATATAGCATCAAGATATGAAATGCAAGTTGCTATAATAACGAGAGTTGTACAACTATTTTCAGAAGGGCGCATTCAGCACTTCAACTAGGATATTTTTTAAAATTTATTCATAAGTTATAAGGGTAAACAAGATGAAGGGTTTTATAAGCAGTCTTAGAGTTGGTGGTGAATGAGTGCGACAGTTTGGAGCTTTTGAGTTTGGAGTTGGGGACTTTAATAAACCCCAAGTCTAAATTTAAGAGCTCCAAACTATTTCACTCAATCGTATTACCAACCCGGGGCTGTTTATAGAATTATTCAAGCAGATATTATAGTTCATGGGTGGAAAACTGTGGCCCTTTGCTCCTTTTCCAGTGGCGCTCTTAATGCTTAAGATGCGTTCTGATTAGCACAGCATAGGTTTGGTGACCAATTGCTTTATTATAATAAAGTTTACTATGAATGCTATCATGTGGCCTTTCATTTTGGCTGACATTTGAACTTGGCCCTCATGCAAAAGAAGTTGCCCATCCCTGTTATAGTTAGTTGACGATCCTAGCTAGACGAGACAGTCTATAAAAAGACAGCTGTGAGTTACTATTATAATAGCGAGCTATCGAAGATATTTAGAACACTAAACACGGTCAAATTTTAGATATTCAACTTTTCTCCTTTATAATTGTACCAAAACAGAAATGATTATTTTAAGTGTAACCACTCACACTGAATTAGAAATATTTTCCAGCTATAACTATTACTATAGATTAAGACTAAGCACCATATTATTTGTTATCATGGTGATTAGTTGCATATCATCTGTGATCATACTGCTACTAAACTAATAATGTACTTGTTCATGTTTTATAGTAGAAATATTTCATATTTATATTAATATTCATATTCATATTGGTGCTACTTACTACTCAGTTACCAGTTATTGTTATTGTATTTTAAATTATTATTTTATGTTAAATTCTTAAAGTTACTAAAACCAAAGGTGTCGCACTAACTAGATTGCACTTATAGTTATTAATTAAAAGTAAACCGATTATCACTGCAGCTATTAAATGTAAGTTGATTATCATGTTGAAGTTAGTCAATGTTATCTAGTTATAAGTTATGTTGAAAATTTGAATTTAAAATTAATCTTAATAGTCATCACACTCAAATTTAGTGAGAAAACTCAAAATCTTTAGATATATTTGACTTCATAGCTCGACAAAGATGTAAAATAATTATGATGGTAATCACTAATGTTGTTTAGCCTAAAACATAATTTTAATAGCTAATATGTGTGCAATTTTAATCAGTGTTTTAAGTAATAGCTATTTTCTTTCCTACAGTTACAGCTGTAAAACATCCTAACTTTCACTTTGACTGTAACTTCTTTTGCAAATGCTGAATGTGAGTTAAACAGTGAGTGTCTGAGTTTATGTTTTTTTTTTTGGTTATTAGGTAGTTATTGTTCTAAACTTAATTAAAGCCAGTAAAGCTCAAACTGGTAATCCTCAAATTATTGTTAGTTACTAATTATCACTAGTAACTCCAGCGCTATGTTTGAGTATGAACTTTTTGTCCCACAGTTTTTTTTTAGTGAGTGGTACAAAAGTTCATTGCTTTGCTGTAAAATAAAGCAGAAGATTTGCTAAATCTGTGAAATACTGTTGAAAATAGCTTGCTACAGCTTTGAGTTGCAACTCACTTCTCATCTCAATCTCTTAGCTCAAGAAACTCTATGGTAACAGTTGAATGCAGTTTGTGCTATGAATTTTAAAATCTGCTGTGATTTTATTTTACCTCTACTGATTTTATTTATAATAAAAGCATATAGTCTAGATGTGATTTATCAAATAGACCAGGTATGTCATAAATAGTCTACTTGAAATTTGATAAGTGGCTCTTGTTGTGGGCTTTAAAGTCGTATCATGACATATCTTTACTTGAAGTTACATTACTGCTATGACAGTATCTCGATCTGATAGAGTTCTAGCATTTTTATTGAGATTTTCTGATAAGTTTGTTCAAGGTAACATATTTAACTTGTTGATCCTACTGTCACATGTCTGTACATTTTATTTTTCTAACTTTATATATAAATATTTCTTGCTTCCTTTTAGAATGTTGTGGAGGTTAATCTGGGTGGTAGTTTTATTATCTCTAGCTGTGTCTGCAGCTTCTGAACAGCCCAACATAATCTTCATAGTGGCTGATGACTACGGCTGGAATGACATTGGTTATCACGGAAGTGAGATCAAAACTCCAAATCTAGACAAACTCGCTTCTGCCGGAGTGAAGTTGGATAACTACTATGTCCAACCCATATGCACACCAACTCGCAGTCAACTTATGTCCGGTGTGTTTGTATGGCTACTGCTGATTGTGTTGTGTGATGTTGAATTTGATAAAACTCATGTGGGTTTATAGTCACTATCCCTGTGAGAACCCCTGATGGAAAGGGGTTTTAAAGCAGGCTAAAAACTTTTTTGGTGCAGCATAGAAGCAATTATGACTGGATGCTCTTCCTAACATCACTGTGATGTTTGGAGTTGAACCACTGACCTTGTGTTTACTAGACCAGCTCTCTAACCACTGCTTCTTTAAAGTTACATTTTACAATAATATTTATTTTATTTGCTTATTTGAATATATATTGATTTATACTAGGACGGTACCAGATACATACGGGGCTGCAGCATGGAATTATATGGCCTTGTATGCCTAGTGGTCTACCATTGGATGACCCAACAATGCCAGATAAGTTGAAGGAAGCTGGATATTCTACACATATGATTGGTTAGTATCTTTGTAATGTTTGTACAATCTGGTTATTTAATTTAATAATATTTGTTGACATGGTGTTCTAGTTGAAAATATTTTAGTTGTAAATAGATGTTTATATATTCAGGTAAATGGCACCTCGGTTTCTATACTAAAGATTACATCCCAACTTCTAGAGGGTTTGATAGTTACAGTGGATATTTAACTGGCAGTGAAGACTACTATTCCAGAATGAGGTTACCAAGTTTATGTAGAATATGTATTGTATTATATGTTGTATTGTAGAACATGTGATGTATTATATGTTATATTGTAGAATATGTATTGTATTATATGTTATATTGTAGAATATGTATTGTATTATATGTTATATTGTAGAACATGTGATGTATTATATGTTATATTGTAGAATATGTATTGTATTATATGTTATATTGTAGAATATGTATTATATGTTATATTGTGGAATATGTATTGTATTATATGTTATATTGTAGAATGTGTATTGTATTACATATATTGGGCAGACAACTCTAATGTTGACATAATGCATAGTTTTGTAGGTATAATAATTAGTCCTCCTTGCATACGTAATCATATAGCTATACACCATCTAGTGTAGACAGTTCTGCTCTCTTATAATGGTGAGACAACTCCTTGCATCTAGTTATATATATGCGAGGCTTGTCCAATAGCTGTTGTATGCTTTCTTTGGGCTATAGATCTAACAATGGCTTTACTGGACTAGACTACACTGTCAATCAAACAGGGCGAAACGATACTTATGGTGAATACTCCGCCCACCTCTTCACCAGACATGCTCAAACTGTCATCAGTAAGTAGTTATGTAATACTTTATCAGTTCAAAGTTATGTAACATCATGTGATGATGCCGGCTGACATTCATGATGTCATGACTCAAAGTTGTTGTTAGAGTTTAGACTCTAGAATCTAGATGTATAATATTGTGCAAAATTGACTAGTTGATACTGTAGCCATATAGTTCTTAATTTTGATTGGTTTATAATTGCAGGGCACGCCCACCTTCAACAATAGGCCCTAACTAGCGCTGTACATATTATACCAGCTTTGTAGCTGTTTTAATATTTGTAACAACGTTAAATGCTACTCTTATTGTTTCTTTTCACAAAAGTTACTTGATTGTTTAGTATCAACTCCATAAGTAACTACATAGAAGTCACCTTCCACTTAATATGTTCTCTGTTGAACTGCTCTCCATGTTTATTGAATAAAATGAGAGATATACACTTGAAACACTGTCCAGTGCCTCAGGTGAAACACTGTCCAGTGCCTCAGGTGAAACACTGGGCAGTGCCTTAGGTGAAACACTGTCCAGTGCCTTAGGTGAAACACTGGGCAGTGCCTTAGGTGAAACACTGGGCAGTGCCTTAGGTGAAACACTGCCCAGTGCCTGAGGCAAACGCTGTCCAGTGACTCAGGTGGCTGGTAAAACCTTCTGCCATATTTTTTTACCCAACAATTCAGAGAACTGTGTGTATCTTTCTGTATTAATTAGCAGCATGTTGTCTATTGTGTTACAGCCACTCATGCTGCTCAAGAATCGTCTCCCCTTTTCCTGTACCTGGCATTCCAGAGTGTCCACAGCCCTATGGAGGTTCCTGAGAAATATGAGAATATGTATTCCAACATAGAGGACAAGTACAGACGTATATATGCTGGCATGGTATCAGGTGTGTCTTCCTTTATATACCTGTATACCTGTATACTATATACCTGTATACCATATACCTGCATAATATTTACCTGCATACTATATACCTGTATACCATATACCTGTATACTGTATACCTGTACACTACATACCTGTATACTGTATACCTGTATACTATATACCTGTATACCATATACCTGTATACTATATACCTGTATACTATATACCTGCCTACTGTATACCTGTATACTATATACCTGTAGCAATGGACGAAGCAGTAGGCAATCTCACTCAGACTCTGAAAGATTCGGGTCTCCTTGACAATACTATCCTCGTCTTTACCACAGATAACGGTGGCCAGACCCTGTCAGGAGGTAACAACTTCCCACTGCGAGGTCGCAAGGCTACATACTGGGAAGGAGGTATGTATTACGTTCCCTCTCTGTGTTAGCATATCCTCTGGTACTGAGCCTAACTTTGTGGACTGTGTTGCAAACTGCAGCTAACAGTTTCTATAAATGTCCATTGTGGTAGCCTCTGTGCTTTGCTTCTAGGTGTTCGAGGTAACGGGTTTGTGTATAGCCCCCTACTCAAGAACCCTGGCTCTACTAGTAAGGAACTCATGCACATCACTGACTGGTACCCGACTTTAGTAAAGTTGGCCGGAGGTTCTATGGCCGGCACCAAACCTGACGGCTACAACGTCTGGGATTCTATCAACTTGGGAGCTCCTAGTCCTAGAAAGGTGACACTTTTACCTGTAATACTAATAGTCCTAAAAAAGTGGTACTTTTACCTGTAATACTGAAAGTCCTAGAAAGGTGGTACTTTACCTGTAGGACTGATTACTCTATGAATAATAAGCTATTATATTACTAATATAATATGAATAATAAGTTATTATATCACTGCAATGTAACAAGTTTATAATTTGTCAAGTTGTATTTTATTTAATTTTTTATTCATCTTATTTTCTTTTGATTATATTCTCTTGTAGGATATTTTGCACAACATTGATCCAATGTATAAGAAAAAAGGCAAGTCTGTTTCTAAAGTGTTTGACACGTCTGTTCAGGCAGCTTTGAGACACGGCGACTGGAAGATTCTAACTGGTGACCCTGGCTTTGATAGTTGGGTACCTGAGCCCACTCTTTATAGTGACTGTGAGTGTAACTCTTTATATTGTGACTGTGAGTGTAACTCTTTATATTGTGACTGTGAGTGTAACTGTTTATAGTGACTGTAACTCTTTATAGTGACTGTGAGTGTAACTCTTTATAGTGACTGTGAGTGTAACTCTTTATAGTAACTGTGAGTGTAACTGTTTATAGTGACTGTGAGTGTAACTCTTTATAGTGACTGTGAGTGTAACTCTTTATAGTGACTGTGAGTGTAACTCTTTATAGTAACTGTGAGTGTAACTGTTTATAGTGACTGTGAGTGTAACTCTTTATAGTGACTGTGAGTGTAACTCTTTATAGTGACTGTAAGTGTAACTCTTTATAGTGACTGTGAGTGTAACTGTTTATAGTGACTCTTTATAGTGGCTGTGGGTGTAACTCTTTATATAGTGACTGTGAGTGTAACTCTTTATAGTGACTGTGAGTGTAACTGTTTATAATGACGGTGAGTGTAACTGTTTATAGTCACTGTGAGTGTAACTCTTTGTAGTGACTGTGATTGCGACTCTTTATAGTGACTGTGAGTGCAGTCATACTAGTTTAAGTTACATTTGTGTCAGTATACAGTTAGAGTATTGGTAAACTGTAATTTGTTTCCGGTGGAGATGTTGTGGTAGCCAGATTTCTAGAGAATCTTGATTAACTGCATTAGGCTCATTAATGCCTTCATTGCTTGTATTTGCAGCATGTTTGTATTATATTTAACATTTATCATATAGATGTACATATGTTGTGTGTATAGTAATAGACAATGCAAGGCCAATATAACAAATAGCCATGTACATGTTTTATGCTACAGATTCCAGAAGGTTTAACGACTCATCCAATACCAGTTCCAGCAGTGATCAGAATGTGTATCTCTTCAACATAGCGGAAGATCCTACTGAGCATTTTGAGGTGAGGTCGGGGGCGTGTGTGTAGACTGAGTATAATGTAACTACACCAGTACTCCATATTTCTCCAACACTATCTAGTTATTGTCTGTATGAACTACCTCCACAGATATATATCGTGCAATATAGTGTCTGCTATAGTAAGTTATGATGTCATTGTTTCCTACAGGTGAGTGCTAAATACCCGAATGTTGTGGACATGTTACTTTCCCGTTTAGCTGCGTACAACTCCACAGCAGTGCCAGTGTTCTACCCCGACATTGATAAAAGGTGTAATCCTGCCTTGCATGGAGGCTACTGGGGGCCGTGGCTCTAGACCCCTTCAACCAACATTGCTTCTAGTCTCAGCTCTGCTACACCCAATCTGTCTCAACTTTGTGAACTCATTTTTATGATAATTATAAATTTTTACATTTTAAGTTGCTTCGGTAAAAAAAGTGACTTATGAACGCAGTTTTCAATTAACCCTCTCATGGATCTTAAATATTAAAAGATTTTTTTCTATTTGCATTTTAAAATTATTTCATATTATCTCAGAATAGTGCACCATAATAGTAGATCATAGTTTCTTATGATATAAACATGACTTGATACATATTTTTTTTTTATTTAACATTTTCCCACTCATTGCATAGTCAATTTATACACTTTATTCTTGAAACACAATAAACCACGAGTACTTAAATCTAGTCATTTATAGTGTGTTATCGTATGAACAGCAGTCTTACTCTGTATTATCACTAGTTAACTTACTTGATCACACTGAGTTTGTCTAAATATCAATTTTACATGATGCTAGTTTAATCTAATTACTTTGTATGTATAGCATTTAAATATTTCAAAGATGTTTTTTACTCTTGTTAAATAAGAAGTTACTAGAACAAATGGAATGTTAGGATACTCTGCTCACCATCCTCCAATAAGGAGGGTTATTATTCGAATTCTGTGTTTTTATTAGTCGAATAAGCTAAGTTGGAAATGAGCTGATTGTGGTTGAACAACTTCCCAACCTTCCACAGAGTAGAAGGATTCGTACTGAGACTAAGGTGTAACTACAGTAGGCCTAAATTACTCGTAAGCTGAGTTGATGAGAGTGGTTATACAAGTATAGTTAGTTAGCAGGAATAAGGGAATAAGATAGGAGTTCATAAATCTAACTATAATTTTTATTTACAAAAGATAAAACATTATATAATATTTATATAAAATATTATATAAATATATTATTTTCTTGACTAGAAGATGATGCTGAAAGGAGGAATCCCGTAAAAATAAATTTATCTAAAGCCACCTGGTGTCTTATTTGTGTATGAGGCCCAGCTTTGAATATATGTGGACATGGAAAAAAGGTATCATAACTCCAGAAAGGTGGGCTTTCTGACTCATGCATGTAGCTAGCAATGCAAAGAAAAGCTTTAAAAGCTTTAAGGTTTTAAAGCTACTCTTTGCTTTTTTAGCTAGCTATGAGATGTTAGCTTAGATATTCTCCATTTGCTATACAAAAAAAATAGAGGTAAGCTCAAGTTTGTAAAATTTACTCTGCAGCTATATGTTAATTTTAAAGTTTTATATTAATTACTAATGTTTTGTGTCATTGCATACATTTAAAGTTAATCTTCAAAAATATTTTTATTAGTTCAGTTATTGCTGCATATGCAATAATGAGAACTAAAAACTAACCTATGATAATTTTAGAGTTGAGAATTTTTTAAATTTAAAAATGGTTGAAAGAAGTGACAAGCAGCCGAACACAGCTGACATTGTGATGAGCAGCATTTCCAACATGTGAGTGTCTGTTGATGATTATTATTAAAGTACAGAAAGCAAATCAACTATTCTATAGCTTTTTAATTTTACATTAGATGACACTTACTATAATATAAACAAATTTTTGCATATATTGTAACTTAAAGCCTAATACAACTCAAAAAAATGTTGCTAATTGCAAACTTTACACTTTTCTGCTCACTAAAAGTATTAAAAATTAAATTTCAGGTTAGAAAGACGAGCTAGCACATTTGAAAGCCATTTCATAGACTTTGAGTTCAACAGAGTCCTACAGCCTCAACCCAAACTTGCATTCATGAAGGCAGTTTTCAAAGAGATGACTAAGAATGACTTGGAAAGTTTCAAGAACTTTGCTAATGCTATTGAAATGTTGGGTGAGTGAAAATAAGCTTGGAAAATCTGTTAGGCAAGATAAATTATCGCATCACCAATGGTACCATACATACAAGGTACCATACATACAAGGTGTCATACATACATGGCGTCATACATACATTGTGTCATACATACATTGTGTCATACATACATTGTGTCATACATACATGGTGTCATAAATACAAGGTCTCACACATCCATTATGTCATATATACATGGTGTCATACATACATGGTGTCATACATACATTGCGTTATACATTGTGTCATTCTTTGTGTCACCTACTATAGCAACCAGGGAAAGAGGCTTGTGGTCCTACATGTTGAGTTGCAGTACAGAAACTTACAGAATGAACAATATGGGCTTTCATCACTTTTTAGCCAGAAATCCTATCACAATACAGTTAAAGGAAACTATAACCTGGGAAAATATTGCTGCTGTAAGTATTACACAGCACGTCTACCTTATACTTCAACTTGTTTCACAGAAATGCTTGAGTTTATACAAGTATGTATGTGTCAAGTTCAATACTTGAAGGTTGACAGCTTTGAGTCTCAATAAAGCATTGTTTGAAAACAGATTTATATTTTTGTGTAAATTGGTACTTGGTCAAAGATAAAAACATTCCCCCCCCCCCCCCCCGGCCATTTCAGCAGGCATGCCAAATTTTTTGTTTTGTAACTCTTATAATGCTTTTAGTACTAAAGTTTATGTAGTGTTGATTGTGCATTTTTGAATACTACTTGTACATTACAGTTTATCAAATTTATAATATCCGATATGATAATATTTGCAAATTCAAATTAGTCATGAATTTGATAAATTCTGTCTTTCATTTATACTAGGTAATAGTTACAGCTCTGCTTATGACACTTGTTCCTGTATGCCATGTAATAACTGCATGGCACTATACAAGCATGCACTTGGTCCTACATGTCATGTAATAACTGCATGACACTAGACAAGTACTTGTTCCTGTATGTCATGTAATAACTGTATTGCATTCAGTCAATAAACCTGCGTAGCTGTGAATAGGTGTGCTAGGCTGTTGATTGCATTTGGAACTATTTAGAACATGTTTGGATCTTGATTTGCATGGATACTTTTGCAGTTGCTTGCGCTGATGGGAAGAGCTGCATGTGAATGTCTGTACATAGTAGGAAATTCAACCCGAGTAGAAGGGATGATACAATGGTGTGTAGGTTTCTTTGATATTCCATTAAAACAAGGTGTCAGTATCAACGAGTGGATCGATTCAGCTGGGGGTTGGGTAAGTTGATAGCCTGCAGGGGAGAAAACCGGAAAGTATGTCAAAAATACTACAGTTATGTTATTATGAAATGATGTTTAGCTTCTTTTGCCAAGGAGGTAGTTGATCAGCTCCAACAGTGTCAGCAAAGTAACAATAAAATGTGTTGATTCCTTATTGGTTACTCATTCTTCTACTAAAATGTATTACAATATATGTTGGTGCAATTTATAAACCAATGTTTTGCTCATTTTTGACTTAAGTTTTATTTGTGTTGTCATACACAAAGCATTGTGGTGCCTTGGGGTTTTGCATTATTAGAACTTAATATTAAGTTTCATGAGCTACAGAGTCCATAGATTTGATATGTGAAGAAATCTAATATGAAACTAATTTCTCTTGCCCTTGCCATGTGATCATGTTTTAGGTTTAAAAAAATAAAAGAGAAATAAACTGACTGTTTTGTCACACTTGGTAATAATTTTCTTTGTATTCTCTAGAGTAAAATATTTCATGAGATGCACAACCTGCAGAGCCAGGCATTTAGGAACAAGACAGATGGTTACGGAAGCACCAGCTCAGAGAGCCACCAGGAACCATCACATGGTGACTCATTCCCTCCAGAGTGCATGAAGAGAGACAGTCCTAGAGGCTTTCTGCAGTCTCCATGTGACCGGACCACCATGGTAGCCAGGCTACATGGCTCTCCTCTCCAGATGTTGGATAAAGCAAGTCAAGATGTGAACAGCTCTAAGAGAAGAGGATTCTATCAGATTCCTCAACCTACAGCTGGAGCAAATGGCGTTCAGCTGGAAGGAAACTATTCTTTATTTCAGGGTCTCATTTCAGTGGCACAGACAGATCTCTCTGTAAAGCCTGAACCTCCCTTTCAAATATTTCATTCAACTTCACAGTCCTATATTTCAGGATTTTACACAGTTCCCCAGTTCCCCTATAGACTTTAGCTCTCCTATTTTGTTGTAAGTTTAATATTATGAGCTTTCTTTATTTGTTGATTTTCTATGTCAGTTATAGAACTTTTAGTTGCAACTTCTTAGTGTTGCATTGTCATATGTCAATTTTATTTGAAACTTGTAAACTATGTCGTTGAATGTTTCAGCTTTTGTTTCAAGTACTTAATCTCTGTTAGACTTTTGGCGCATCATTTTTCAATAAATTTTGTATTGAAGTTTCCAACATTTAAAAGTTTACTCTGTCATACACAGCATTGTCACAAGCAATAAACAAAACACTTGAAGTCTCTTAGTAAGTTTGAGTAAGTTTAAAAATACCTAAAAGAAATAAGTATTAACTCATGGGTTTAAAAAAGCTCAACATTTGATACTAGAGACAGTATTTCTACATATACATATTTTATGTGTAGAGTAGTTAATATCTGTTATGTATAGATACAGCAAAAGGTGTTTGAGATAAATGACACTAATATAACACAGTTGATATCATATACTAACTGCATACAGTTCTACTACCTGACTAGCAAAACTGAGTCTTATTGAGTGACGGGAAATAATCATGAAGTAGTCAAAATTAAGCCTTTTAGGGCATTCAATACACTGTGCACTGGCTAGATTATAATTCCCTATGGTAGCAGAACTAAACGCAACAAATTCTCAAACAATTTTGTAATCTAATCTTCATTTCATATAAAACACTTATTTGGAGTGTTTTTTAACAGAGGCTGCTGCATGCCCAATGCTTCTATTTATAGCACGTAATGCAAATATGTTTTAGATCATTCTATATTTCTGCCTGGTTATTATTTTTTGTGAAGTGTGTCAGATATTTTTTTTAAAATCTCTAAATAAAAATTATAGTACTTGTAGCTTTCAATCGAATGAAAGCAAAAAGCTTTTCGATTGTAAAGCTACTCTTTGCTTATAGCTAGACCTCAGAGTAATACTAACTTAGACACTTTACGTTCTCTGTTCAGAAAAAATCATATTACACTAAGGTTTGTACAACTTACTTGTAAAATCTTTCAATTTACTATTTTAAAAGCTGGGATTTGTATCGATCATCATTTAATGCAAACCATTATATTATATAATCCAATATGATTCTCAATAGCTTAGCAAATAATGTTTTCTTATCTATTTATTTTATTATGCAATGATTATAATTAAAATATCACTTCAGAAAACTCTATTTACTACCTAGAAAAAAGCCAATCATAAGTTTGTAAAAAAGTTATGCTGAAATGTGTGTGTGTGTGTGTTTTATTTTCATCATAACATAGTGTTTTACAACTAGGATAATTTACAAGAGCAGAACAAGCAATTAGAAAAGAAACATAGTAACAAATAACAGTATATCAAAATAAGCTGTCGGAAATGACAGCTTATTTTGATATGTTTTTGTTTACTGATTTAAATGTTATTTTTATCTAATATGTTTTTATATTTATAACCAATCTGATACCCATCAGGCCATTCCAAGTCAAGAGAAAGGTTAGGCAACTCCGATGAAGCTAAACTCATGTTTATATTTAGGCCTCTTTTAGCACCAGAGTAGAAAATGTGGGACTCTCGATTAGAACTGAATACCTTGTCAGCTGACTCTCCTTTGCCTGTTATATCTTAGTTCTGCATGTATTTGTTAAGAGAGTAGATCGAGAAAAGTGAAGCAAGTTTTACTTTAAACCAATTTGTCAGCAGCTTCAAAAGTGAAGTCATTTATATGTGAAAAATGTCAATTTGCTTATGAAATTGTAAATATAGAAGAAAATATCAAGTTGAAAGATGAAAACAGTATATAAACATTAAAATTTTAATATGGTATCACAATAGGAAAAACCTTTTTATTAATCTGTTTTGCTTTTTTCCATATAACAATGAAGATATGCATGTTCATTTTAGAATAAATAATTTTAAAAAGATTTAGTTAGTCAAAAAAGTGGAGATGAGTGAAGAAAAGCCAGATACAGCCGACATTATAATATGCAGCGTCCTGAACACGTAAGTGGCCTACTGATAGATCAATGACAATTTATAGAAAGTAAACCATTACAGCTTCATTTCTACTATGTGTCATTTGATGCAGCTCATTTTTCAACTAAAACCTTAAACCACCCTGATTATTGATGAAAATCTAAAAAGACAGGTTTGGCCTACAGCATTATTAGTTAGTCAATGTTCTGTTGCTAAACTTAACATGTTGGAAATTAAATTTTAGATTGGAAAGACAGAAGATGGTGTTTGAAAACCATTTTATAGACCTACAGTTCAACAGATCCTTGCAGCCCCAACCAAAGCTTGCATTCATGAGGGTGGTTCTCCAAGCGATGACCAAGAATGACTTGACGAATTTCAGAAACTTTGCTAATACAATAGAAATGTTGGGTAAGAAAGGTAGATTGATCACATTTGTTTAGATAGATATTTATTGCTCCTTCTGCACACGGTACCATTCTAATAACAAGTTCCTAAAATCATTAACGGCAAAAGAGAAACTTGAGATGCTTCATATAATATGTCAATATATAACAATGACCCATCTTAATCTAAAGCTAGATAAATAAGTTTTTTTGCTATTTTTCTATAGCAATTTGTTATCATTTTAAAATATAAATTGTGATGTCGTTTTGTACAACTGCCACTGTATTTTGAATGTCTCACTTGAGTTAGATTCGTGTGGTATGTCATAATAGTCAGGCATTGAATTATTGTATAGTAACACCTAGTATAAACAGCCGTTTCTATAGCAACCAGAGAAGGAAGCACATGGTCTGACCTCTTGAGTTGCAGAATAGAGGCTTTCCAAATGACTCATGAGATGTTTCAGGACTTCCTGACAAAAAATCCTATCACAGAACAACTGACTGAAAATGTGACTTGGGAAAATATTGCTGGAGTAAGTACCGTGCAGTGAGTCTAGTACATAAGCTAGCAGCTAACAAAGTTGTCGTTAACCTAATTTTACCAAAGTTTGAACCAAACTTCAACATTTATGGTTTCAAGCTGTGTACCAAGTGACAAAGGTTTTTTCATCAACCAGTCTGTATTGCAATGAACTATGATATATAAATATGTGTAAACTATGTATATGTAAACTTCAATATTCTTAGTTTGAGACACAAGTAAATGTTGTGATATCTTATGATGATACAAACTCTAAGTGGTGAATTATTCACTTTTACTGTGCCATTTTCCAACCCCTATAACTGGTGACACTTGTTCCTGCATGTCATGTAATTAATGTATGGCACTAAAGAAGCACGTGCTCTTGAACTCCATGTAATAAATGTTTTATTTGGTTACACTTTCGGTCAATAAACTGGTGTGTTTTAAGCTGTTATGTACTTCTTAGATTTTTCAAAACCTGTACGTATCTTGATTTGCATGGATACTTTTGCAGTTGCTTGCACTGGTGGGGAGAGCTGCCTGTGAATGTCTGTACATAGTAGGAAACTCAACCCGAGTAGAAGGGATGATACAATGGTGTGTAGGTTTCTTTGATATTCCATTAAAACAAGGTGTCAGTATCAACGAGTGGATCAATTCAGCTGGAGGTTGGGTGAGTTGATAGCCTGCAGGGGAGGCAATCGCAAAGTATGTCAGAAATATTACAGTTATGCTATTATGAAATAATGCTTAAATCTAATTTTATTTTAAGCTAAAAGCTGTGCAACCATTTAATAAGAAATCAATCCTTTTTTGCTTGTTATGCATATTTATGTAGATATCACCTAATGTTTTACATGATGTGTAATATAATGCAGTTATTATAGGCCTATTGCTGTTAATATAGTAAAGTTATTGTATCGTTGTTATTATAATACAGTTATTATATTATATCTATTGTATAGTGGTCAATATATTAGTGTGAAAAATGTAAATCTATGTTAAATACTAACAGTTCATGTTATCTTATATTAGTTCTGTTTTCTCCAGAAGCAAATATTCCATGAGATGCAAAGAGTACAAAGCCAGACTTTAAAGGGAAGAAAAAATAGTTCGATACCAGAAGTAAATAAGTAGCCAGCTTTATACCGAGCGGGGCCAACACTTTCAGAGTTTAAAGGAAAGAGCAGCCCTAAAAGTCCTTTATAATCTCCATGTGACCAGACCACCATGGTAGCCAGGCCACATGGCTCTCTTCTCCAGATGTTGGATAAAGCAAGTCAAGATGTAAACAGCCTTAAGAGAAGAAAGTTCCATCAGATTCCTCAACCTCCAGCTGGAGCAAATGGCGTTCAACTATTCTCTCTTTCAGAGTCTCATTTCAGTGGCACAGGCAGATCTCTCTGTAAAACCTGAACCTCCCTTTCAAATATTTCACTCATAGTCCTATACTTCAGGATTTCTTCTCTCGCTGCATTTTCCTAAAAGTCTTCAGATTAATTGACAATTGAGTTGGTTTCTAATAATTTCTTCGCAAAGTATTAGTTAAAAGTTTAAAGTTTTATGTATTGCTATGCTATGCTATATGTCAGCTTCATTTACAACTTTTGAGTCTGGTTAAAGGTTGACATTTCTGGTGCAAGTTTCTTATGCAATTCTTGATTAAAAGTTTAGTGCAGAATTTTCAATAAATCTAGTCTTGATTTCAAAAACTTGGTTACATCTGTTTTAGGAATAGTCAACATTCTTAGACTATATAATGTACCAAACAAACCTTCTGAAATTTTACATACGGCAATAACTTATTTCTAAAATTATGATGGGAAATAATTACTCTAAGAAAAATTGTGACAAGATTTCAACTTTAGTAAAAGTGCAATTCATACACATTGAACTAGCACTGCATACATAACATAGCATACCTACACCTTGTATATTTAGGGTTGTGTCCTTTTTATTAACTTTTTTGTATTTATAAAACTAGACTTAAAGCTGTGATCTACCCCTAGTGTACTTGTCATACAATGCTAGCAGATTCTTCCTTCGAGGAATAATTTACATCTGATTCTAAATATTCTAACTCCAAGACAATTGGTTAATCGTTAGAACACATTTAGTGCAAAGCAGTAATCAGATTGCTAGCTTCGTCTCTGCTATGAAAGGTAGGAATAGCAGGTTCGGGTAGTCTTATTTTTACCACAGCTGAGGTTTTGTTTACTTCTCCCATGGCTGGTCCAAAAAGCTGAGCCCTTCTCTGCTCTTCTACCTAAAAAAGAGCCGGAAACACCAGGTGAAATATGTTAACACCTGTTGGTTGTGACAATATCACTAACGAAAATACTAGCAGCACCTATATAAAAACTACCAGTACCTACACAAAAACTGGCTTAACCTACATTGTTACAAGTATTATATACACATTAACTAGCAGCAAGATAAAATGTGTGCCCACCTTTTGCTTATGCTCCAGGGCTATAGCAAACATCTTGTTTGTGTTCAAAGCAGTTAGCAGCAGGTTCTTGCAGGTAAAGAAATATATTGTGTAGCTGAAAACCTGCATAAAATCACATTTGATGAATTAATGAACATAAGTATACCACTTGCAGTTACGAAAATATATTCAGAAAACAAAATATACGACAAATTAATATGCCATGGTGAAATATCATATTTAAGGTACTATTTTCTGCTTTAAGCTAATTTGGCTTAAGTTAAAATTAGCATGCTGATCGTATTGTAAAAGACAACAGATTTGTGCACCATTACAAGTGAGTTATACTGATATAGTTAATAGCGAATTACACTACACTGTACTACACTACACTGTACTACACTATACTATACTACACTATACTATATACTATACTATACTACACTATACTATATACTATACTATACTACACTATACTATACTACACCGCACTGCACTGCACTGCACTGCACTGCACTGCACTATACTATACTATACTGTAATATAGTTTATAGTATAGTATTTACCTTGTAGTGTATGATAAGAACGAATCTGAATATGAGGAATGGGATGTCATCAAGCAGAAGGACTGCTAGGATGGCCCAGACTCCATTCTCTAAACAAGAGCCACAGACGGTGGAGCCTGAGGGGAGTTAAGCAACATAATACAGTCATATTAGTATACTAGTATACAGCGAACGGTTTTAGGTAGAAATGGCATGGTGAAATGGCACAGGTAATAATAGCATAAATAGAAAAGTAGGTAAAAATGGCACATTTTCAATATTTAACAATTCGCTTTGTGGAGGTCGCTCCCTCCTGTCACTAGAAGAATAGCACCTGTGGCTCACCTCTCTTCCGCTCAGTGACTACAATAGCTATCTGGATAATGCCACTTGTCCATAGAGAGAGAGTTACTGTTACTAGCATCGGATTGGTACTAACCTGGATGTCAACAGATATGCTGAACAAAAGTACTGAAACTACAAGTTGTTGTCTTTCAAAAAAAGAACTGTTTTGAAACAAAATTTAAGTTTCTTTCTTTATGTTATTGGTATTATTGGTTTATGCATTTTACATTTCCAAGATGACTTAAGAAATGGAGTGGAAACAAATTGTTTGTTCAAACAACTAGTATGCTTTTTATAATTTTATTCCAAATGAACATAAATTATGCATTAATAAAGAAATTTGCAATTATATATTTGGTTTTGAAAGAATACGAAGGTGTACAAGCCAGGTACTACTATTTATTATTAAATTTTATTCTGGTAAGTTTACTCATAGTACCTGGTCTTCTTTCAACAATCTGTACAAATCCAAAATGTCTGATGTAACGGCAAAGTTATGAAAAAGCATGACCGCTTTCTGTGCCATGGACACTGTGCCAGACCTGGGGCAGAGCCATCTGCCTGCAACATATTGAAATACAGACACAACTTAGCTAGTCATCAAACTAAAAAAATGAACCATCAGGTAATTATAGTTTTAATATTTGCATTTAACAAAGTATATATATGCTCATACTTAGCTACAACGAGTAGTACATACACTAATATACTACAACTAGCAGTATGTACATTAACCTACAGCTAATAGTACATACACTAACATACAACTATCAGTATGTACATTTACCTAAAACTAGTAGAAGTATATACTTACCTACAAATAGTAGCACATACACTAACCTACTACTAGTAGGAGTATATACATTTACTTACAACTATGAAGAGTATATACACTTACCTACAACTAGTAGGAGTAGAAGAAGCTGTACCATTATCTGTATACAGTTTCCACAGCTACAGAACTCGTTCAGCATGTATTCGGACTGTAAGAATAAAAACAAGAGAATACTAAATCTGTGTTGTTGTTATCATTAAGTGCTACGGAGGGTATGTCAGGTTATGTGGAATGAAACTCAAAACTTTTCCCAGCTCAAGCTATTCACTCAATCTCAAGTATATGGGAGTACCTAAATTTCGACATGCTTGGTATGAAAAAATATTTGAAACTATAACCTGTGACTACAAGAACCTTATTAATTAAATGTGAAAATGATCTTTATAGTTTTAAACTTGACCGACAAACAAATAAGAATGTCAGCAGACTAGACTTCAACTCACCCACTCTGTCACATTCTGGAAAGTACTAATGACTCACCCACTCCGTCACATTCTAGAAGATTCTGATGACTCACCCATTCTGTCACATTCTGAAAAGGCTCTTTCCGAGTCTGTCTGGTTGGGTCGATGGGTTGACACGAATATGTTTGGTTTTTCCTCTTCAGCTCCAACCTCTTCTCCACCTCTGTCAGCTCCAGCACCCAGACAGCCGGTACGGCAGCGAGGATGTGGAAAAGAATGCAAGGAGTCACCCTGAATCATAGCAACATGCTTTACCAAAACTAGAGCTGCACTAGTCTGCTACTCGTATTGACTACCAACTCGTACCACAACAGCTATACACTTACAGATCTAGAGAGTTAATAGTGCTCTATTGATATCACAAATGAGTTTCTATATTGAATCACATTGCTACATTTACCAATGATAACAGAGGTTTAGTTATAATTAAAATTGTCTTCTTTTTACTGCTGAGATTTGAAAACAGATCACAACCTTTTCTAAATTTGCGGAGCACTTTAGAGCTGATTAGGTAGATATATTATATAAAGCCTCCATTGTATAATAAGCCTCACCACCGCCATTCTCTGCCCCTTCTTTTAGCCAAAGTAATGAATGCTTCAATGATTTGTGGTCCAATAGTCAGCAATATGAGAAAATTGACCGGTTTGGGTAGATCTGCCATCCCTGTTGTAGAAAACACAGTCAGCATTTAGGTAGAGCCTTATTACCCATCTATTAGCAAGTTTAGGAAAGAAATTATACTCTTAGACTATAAAAAAAGTGTTGAAGTTTGAGCTCAGACTAATCAGTGAATACGTGGCTGTAACATGATGCAAACTCACCACATGTATATAAAATGCAGATAACTATAGTAAATTAGAATACCTAATGCTACTATATAATACAGACTACACATCAGGCCAAACTGAGAACCTCTGTAATGAAAGCCTCTATAACTGTATACAGAAATATGATTATGCATAGAAAAGATATTTTGTCTGAAGAAAAGTTAGAATAATTTCAAGACGCATTTCTTTAGCAGTGTGGAGGGGGGGGGGAACCCTTAAAAAGTACATCAGAAGACTTACACTACAAAAGTAACTTTTCACTCAAAACACCTCAAATTATTGACAAATTGTATTATATGACAGAAATATATATTTAATGCATTTGGTTTTGTTTATGGAGCATACTTGATCAAAGCACAAACTTGCTCTGTTCCGGATCAACCTGGGAGAAAAGAAAGGTGATGAAGTACAAAGAAAATTAAAACTAGCAGGAGCTCTGTAGAAAGACAAACTTATAAAATATGTTTCATGCAACTCTCTCAAAAAGCATGTAACGAGTTCTCACCAATGACCAGAGCACACCCAACCCCAGAATGACAGAGAAATAGAAATCTAGCCAGAGCACCCTGAATAATATCGGATATTCTCGCAGCCCTAGCTCCACAGCATCGCTTCTCCTTTGCGGGAATATGAGGGTTTCTAGTAGCAACCTCAACTTTTACTTGTCTGGCAGCTGACAGTTTCTCCTTTGGAAATTTTAGCTAAAACATACAAATAGTGTGCACAGTATTGCTTTAGTTAGTCTGCAATATTTTGCTTTACTGCTTATTAAAAGTACTAGCCTAAAATGAAGGTAATGTTACAATACAACACATCGAAGCTGAAATACTAACCAATTATTGCAAACTTGTAAAACTACATTTTTAAAATGGCAGTTCATGTGATACACGATTAGCCTGACAGGAAGTAAAAATCTAACTCATTCCTATTCGTCCAGACACACAAAAATTTTATATGACAAAAAGGAGTCAAACTTTTCTAATGCTTTGGTCAGTTGAGGTTCTATTAAACAGAGAACAGCATACGCCTACGTTGGTTGGTGTTGCGTGATTGCACCTTCACAATAGAAATATGAATATTATAACAAATATAAAATTAAAGAGTGTGAATTCAGCATGTGTTCATTGGTCAAATAATGTGTTCATCGCCAAAGACTATTTATTTTTACCATAGATTTGGCTCGCACAGTTTGAAGGTTAAAGGATTTAGATCTTCTCTTGGAGTGCAGCTTCACAGGCACCTTTTGTTTAGTCTTTGCTTCATCAATTAAGTTACTTCTGACATCCCCACATGTAGTGCTTGTAATGGTGTGTTTCAACTGAAAACAGTTGAGAAATGAAAATATTTCTAGATAATAAGCCTTACAATTACCCATTTGCAAGGATGGATGCAAACTTGAATTTTCAACATGATCAAAGCTGTAGTAGTCATGAGAAAAACTACAACTTTTTAATTAAATAATAAATTTTCAATAATTTTGCCCATTAAAGTATTTTAATACTGGAGCTAAATAAAGAAAATCTGTAAACAGAAAGTAAAAAAGAAAACGTAGTGTTTTACTCAAATTTACATTCAGGTTATGCATGTGTGTACATTTCATGTTATATACAGTTCAGATATGTAAATGCAGTTCATCTAATATACAGTATAAACATGTATATACAGCATACTACAAACCCCAGCAGTAGGTGGCAGCTTAACATATGGTCGCCAAATCAGCGGCTTCTCCATTTTGAGAACTGCGCGACTCTGTTGCCAAATCGAAGATGATGAGCGGAGAGAATGTAAATATAAATGTCAAATACTCTCAGTAGTATAAAGTGATTTATTGGAGAATAAAATTAATTGAATTAAGTCTGGTTTTATAGATATCTAGAACCGAAGTACAAATAATTGCATTGCATTAGACAGAAAAGTAGCATTATGTTACATTAGTACAGTAAGATATTCACTCAAAAATAGCTAGGCTATTTGATTCAGGGCAAAAATAGCTAAAATATATGAAAACCATCAAATAAAACCTGCATACAAAGACTTCAACATAAAATCAGGGTGCAAATCAAAAAACAGGCATGACTAACCGTCTGTTTAAAGGAACCAAGACATTGCATGAGAGAAATACAAACATTTAACCTCGAGACATGTCTAATGAAAGCCTCAAATTAGTAGACAAGTAAAATGAATAAAAAGTGACACATTGAGTAAAAGTACTATATAAAATCATACACACATAATAGGTTAGATAAGTGCTCTTTACTATACATGCTGCGTTTATCATGAATGAGAAGGAGCTCATAGATAGCATATTCATACCGAGTAACTAACTTGATGAACACATGTAGCAATGTAGAGCTAGACCAAGCACAGACACATAATCACTGGAGCTAAGAACTTGGGTAAATCTATAGGACTAGGGCTACAAAGAGCTAAGAACCTGGGTAAATCTATAGGGCTAGGGCTAAAAAGCAGACAGCACACACAAATATGAAGTTGTCTGCTCTTTCACAAGGTCATGGGAGGAAATATGTGGAATATTAAGAGACGATTCATACAATAAAAAACTACTAAATAGTAAATTTATGGCAAAGCTAGCACAGTCAGGATCTGAGACACTCTTATTGTGGTTACATAATATCTGTTTAAACCAGCTGTGAGAGTCACGAAGGAAAGAATGTGGCTGTGCGTTGCGAGTCCCGACTACTCGATGTCAATCAGCAGATCTCCGGCACTCAGCTTCTGCCCTGAGCCGATGTGAATCTGTTTGACTAATCCGGACTTGGGAGCTGAGACTACAAGCTCCATCTTCATGGCAGTGAGCACGACTAGGGGGTCACCTTTCTCAACCTTGTCTGACTCTTTGACGTAGATTGATACAACCTGACCTGTAAGAGTAAATATTTATACCTGTAAGAGTAAATATATACCTACAGAGTAAATACATACATACAGAGTAAATATATACATACAGAGTAAATATATACCTGTAAGAGTAAATATATACATACAGAGTAAATATATACATACAGAGTAAATATATACATACAGAGTAAATATATACATACAGAGTAAATATATACATACAGAGTAAATATATACTTACAGAGTAAATATATACATACAGAGTAAATATATACATACAGAGTAAATATATACATACAGAGTAAATATATACATACAGAGTAAATATATACATACAGAGTAAATATATACATACAGAGTAAATAAATACATACAGAGTAAATATATACATACAGAGTAAATACATACATACAGAGTAAATATATACCTACAGAGTAAATACATACATACAGAGTAAATACATACATACAGAGTAAATATATACCTACAGAGTAAATATATACATACAGAGTAAATATAATTCCTACCAGGCATGGGAGCTCCAACAGATCCCAAGTCTCCTTTCACAGCCTTTGGGTGAAATGATAACGTCTAAGAATAAAAATGACATAAAACTATACCCTAGCAAAGCAACTTCAGTCAATTCTAGCCACACAACATAATTAAAAATAAAATCCAGTTTATTGTTTCAATAATCCAAACTAACATAGTGAAGTGTTACTAAAACATATAACATAGTCAGAAGTTACAAGTATATCCTACATAATCGAATATAATCTAATAGAGATACTTACAGCTGTTTCCTTTTTGTCCTCTACATAAATAGTCCTCATGAATCCATTAACCTCGAAGAAGACTTCACGTATTCCAGTTTCACTGTCCAAGTTTCCAATAGCCAGCGTTTTCACATTGATGATTTTTCCTCGCTCAATCTCAATCTACAGTATTGTGAGAAAGATATTCAACTAAATGTATACTGCACAGAATAGAATCAACTTACTCTGGTACAACACAACTCTCTCATGAATACGAAATATCAAATGCTGAAAATGGTATGATTTTCGAATAGGCTTCGAAAAAAATTGAAATTTTATATCCTTCATTCAAGTGAAATAATTGTTTCAGCAGACGAGTCGCAACACTGAAAGGTAAACAAGAAGCTGCTTGACACAGTTCTGTCACATAAAGTTGATGGAATAATACACTACATACTAAGTCCACTCCCGCTAAAATACTGCAAAAAACACTAATAATATAATCTTGAAAAACACGTCAAATATTGTCGGCAATCAGCAAAAAAACTTTTGAGATGAAAAAAAATGGAACAGAAACAATCAAATATGAAGCAGCCTGATAATTCCACAATATAAACAGTAAAATAACAGCATATAATATTATTACAAGTCACCAACACACATGCAGTTTCTTGTATAGATGAAGAAACATCTGCTCTTAGCACATTAGTGTTCATATTGACAGCCTTTATGTGTGAGTAGATGTGTGCAGGACATATGTTACATAACGTGTATTGATACTACTAAATAGATACTAGAACTGCGAGTGAGCTCTGCACACCTACCTCGGTCTCCTCAGCTATCTCGGGGCCGACAAAGAAGATTCTGGTGTTGAGATGCTTCACCGGACCAAACTTCTGCACGAAACTCATGTAGTCGTCAAACACCTCTGGGTAGAGGGCACCACTCATCACTTCCTCATCTGACAGCACTGTGTTGTGTTTCTCCTCCAGAGAAGCCTTGAGTGCATCAAAGTCCAGTGGTGGCAGGGACGCTCCAGGCCGGCCCTCAATAATCTTAGCTCCTTTCAATACCTTCACAAGGAATCAGAGGCTATGAAGTGAGTCAAAGGCTTGAGTTGCAGGTTAGAATGAATTACTAAACTTTTAATGAAACATATTTTTTCCAAAGTGGGGAAATCTCGTATTAAAGCAAACTAAATCACAGTAATCAAAGGAGAGTAATGCTAGGAAAAATTAACAGAAGAATTGAATTTTAAGGCCACAGAATTAAACTCGTGTCTTTAGTTTTAAATATAGGATTTAGAATAAAATAATCAAAACCAATAAAATAGAGAGCTTGTATGAAAAATAATGTATAGCAAGCAATTAGTGTGAGTTAAAGCATCACAGCACCAACATATAAATGTGAAGTTAACTTCTCTTCACTACAGAGTCAAACAACTTCAAAAAGAGAAGACAACTTTAAAAAGAGAAAACAACTCTAGGAAGAGGAGAGAGAATAGCTGGAATCTACTACTCACATGGTCACGCAAAGGCTGGGGGAAGCCGCCATGTGGAATGCCTATGTAACCTTGGAAGAACTCCACTACAGAGGAGGGGAAAGACAACTCCGCAGCTTGCTCAACTACTTGCTCCTTAGTTAGGTTGTTGGTCACCATGAACTGTGCCAAATCTCCAACCATTTTAGATGAAGGAGTCACCTGCAAGACAGAAGCTAAATAGGTAAGCGTACCATGGTAAGGGCTAGTGCAATACGCCTCCAACTAAAACTATATGACCTTAGGCTATTGTCAAATCACTGAATGAACTCACATAATAGTGTAGAGTTAGTATTAGGCAGCAAACATGTGTACAGGTCAACTGCAAGAAAACCTTGCTGTAAAAAGTCTCTTGAAACATTCCAGGAACATTGAATTATCAACTGTCTCAAAATAAAAAATCAGACAACTCAAATCACTATTATTAATAGACGGGTTTCTATTATTGAGTAAGCGGTCTGAAGAAGGGGAGAGGGTCACTTACCTTCACAATATCCCCAACTACTTCATTAGCTTCAGTATATTTCTGTTTAACTTCTTCAAATTGATCTCCCAAGCCAAGATTATATGCCTGGAACTGTAGGTTAGTATACTGTCCACCTAAACATTCCAACCATTTATAATGTGCCAACCATAATCAACAACACAAATTGTTGTGTTAAATTGAAAAACTGCATTGCAAATGATGAGAATATAATAGAGCTAGAGGGTAGCCATTTTCTTCTCACATGACGTATTATTGGCTAGTCACACGGTCCACAAAATGTGATTGGCCCATGACTAACTCTACCTACTACTCAGTATATAACTGAAATAAATGTACACTAGTATGCAATGTCTTACTTCAAAGATCTTCTATTTAGTATTATAACCTCTAGCATAAAATGCAAACTCTCTACGGACTAATTTATCCAACAGCAAGCCTACCAGGTATTTCATTGATATACACGTCTGAATTGCCACTGCCCATTGTGGTGGTCGTCTCAAAGGGTGCATACAGGTGTCTTGCTTGTCTCCAGTAGGCGGTGTATGTCGATATGTCCTTCAACTTCAGACCTAAAGTTATGACAGAGGATTATAAATAGCCATAGAGATGAGAGAAGGGTAACTAATGAAAGTTCACTTTACACACACCTGTCTCAAGGTCAACACACACCTGTCTCAAGGTCAACACACACCTGTCTCAAGGTCAACACGCACCTGTCTCAAGGTCAACACACACCTGTCTCAAGGTCAACACGCACCTGTCTCAAGGTCAACACACACCTGTCTCAAGGTCAACACATACCTGTCTCAAGGTCAACACACACCTGTCTCAAGGTCAACACGCACCTGTCTCAAGGTCGGTGTTCTGCACGGAGGCCACTAAGGCACCCATACTGGGCTGAGAAGTAAGCCCCGACATAGAATCGACAGCACAGTCTACAATGTTAGCTCCGGCCTGAGCCGCAGCCAACATGGCCGCCACGCCAGCTCCAGCAGTATCGTGAGTGTGCACGTGTACAGGAGTGTCAGGGAACTTTGTCTTCAGGGCATCAACCAGGATTCTGGCAGCTTCAGGTTTCAGCACACCAGCCATGTCCTGCAGCAGACGTATTTGTGATTCATCAGAATACAAGATACATTTTCATAAGCGCTTATTTCATGTCATTACACTTTGAGACCCGGATGAGTACTAAGATTTGTGGCTATTTTCTAATCAAGCTACCAACTAAAGTGAAAGTTAGTTGATGAATGCATGGATCTATAGCTAAGAGAAGATCAGTTATTGGATGTACACATACATACTCTGTTTCTTTACAATACATCCACAAACTGATATCACAGCCCTAATTTTTACTAACAATCAGTACTACTAATAGTAGAGAGAGCTAACAACTGAGTACCTTAATTCCAATAATGTGAGCCCCGGCCCGGACCAGTTCTGAAGCTAAGTCTACATAGTACTTCAGGGTGTACTTAGTCTTTGTGGGATCAGCGATATCACCTGTGTACGCGATGGTGGCTTCAACAACTCCCCCTGTGAGTGTAGTGAAGTAGAAACATGCGTGTTATACTTGGTTACCAGCGTACAGTCTGTATAGTAAATACAGAGTACGTATTAAATACAGTGTAAGTATAGTACATACAGTGTAAGTATCGAATACAGTGCAAGTATTAAATGCAGGTAAGTATAGTACATACAGTTTGTACAGTACATACAGTGTAAGTATAGTACATACAGTGTACGTATTACATACAGAGTAAATAGAATATACAGTGTAAGTACAATAAATACAGTGTAAGTATAGTACATACAGTGTAAGTATAGTACATACAGAGTAAATAGAATATACAGTGTAAGTACAATAAATACAGTGTAAGTATAGTACATACAGTGTAAGTATAGTACATACAGAGTATGTATTAAATACAGTGTAAGTATAGAATATACAGTGTAAGTATAGTAAATACAGTGTAAGTATAGTACATACAGTGTACGTATTACATACAGAGTAAATAGAATATACAGTGTAAGTATAGTAAATACAGTGTAAGTATAGTACATATAGTGTAAGTATAGTAAATACAGTGTACGTATTACATACAGAGTAAATAGAATATACAGTGTAAGTATAGTAAATACAGTGTAAGTATAGTAAATACAGTGTAAGTACAGTACATACAGTGTAAGTATAGTAAATACAGTGTAAGTATAGTACATATAGTGTAAGTATTATATACAGTATATGCAGTACATACAATGTAAGTATAGTACATACAGTGTAAGTATAGTACATACAGTGTAAGTAACAACTCACCAGCCTGACCAACAGCCTCTACTCCTAGTAACATGTTAGGCATATAGTTGAGACTGTCAAATACTCTGAACACATCCATGCCATTTTCCACGGCTAAATCACAGAACCTGCAAATATACAAGTCAGCAAATGACCTAAAAGATTGTGTCAGCAAAATTAAGTGTCAGTAGAGTGACCTATTAAATAGCGTGAGTCATTAAAGGTCACCTGAAACTTTTTATTCTTAAAATATTTGGGTTTTACTGATTATCATCAACATAGTGTTTTGTACAGCTTAAGATTTTACAGGGCAACATTTGACTTTAAATGATGCATTTAGATGACATACTAGTTTTCTCGTAACATAAAATTGACATTTTTGATGCACATATATTGGTGTGAAGCTGTAATCGTATGTTTTCCAAGAAGTACTCGTATAAAGAATTGAGGTTTAAACATGTTATCTATATAAGTATTATTCCACATGATATGAGGTGAGTAGAGAGAATATGCAGAGAGAATATGCAGAGAGAATATGCAGAGAGAATATGCAGAGAGAATATGCAGAGAGAATATGCAGAGAGAATATGCAGAGAGAATATGCAGAGAGAATATGCAGACAGATGAACCTGTGTATAACATTGTCAGGATAGGCAGCGTATCCGACAGCGTTGGCACCTCTCAGCAGCATCTGAAATGGTATGTTGGGAATCTGCTCTCTCAGAGTTCGTAACCTTTCCCAAGGACATTCGTACAGAAACCTCATGGCAACGTCAAATGTTGCACCTGCAATTATATAATTATATATATTATACTTGATATATAATATATTATATATCTAATTCATTATATGTTATATTTAATGCATCATTATATTATATTTAATATATCATAAACTCATAATATCATAATAAAAATAAAAACCATTAGTAAAATAGAAAACGGAGTAAGTAAACTATTACAAACTGGTAGAATAGTAGTTCCAAGTTTCTAAACTTTCTGTCAATTATATATACATAATGTATATCAAAAGCAGATTACAAATAATTAGAATTTGAAGATAACATTAAATATAAATTTCATAAAATAAGCTAGATCAGATATTAAAATACATCATAGCCTAAATTCATATCAGCTAACATAGGCTAGATAGCTCACCGCCCCACATTTCCATAGAAAACAAGTCAGTCATATTATGAGCCACAAACGGAGAAATGTTTTTAAGGTCAATAGTTCTGACTCTCGTGGCTAGAAGGGACTGATGTGCGTCTCTGAAAGTTGTGTCAGTTAGCAGTAGTCCTTTCCTAGCATTGACAGCTTTGACGAGGCCTTTAGGACCCTCCCTGAGCAGGAGATCTTTGAGGCCAGGTGGCGGTGGACCTGAGGTTATACAAAGATTTACAATTTAATAAAAACTATGTAGAACTATAAGTCCACAGACCGTATCTTAGTATAGCCGTGAACTTGTGATAAACTGGCATCTGAAAAACTTGCATTTAGTAACTAAAAATAGAGACAGGGTGGAAAGGTTGAGATTTACTGGGAATACTAAGCAGGGGTATGGAGAAATAAAACTATCTTATGACTGCATTATGTAAGGTTGGATGATATCTTTTGTTAGGAGTTGTCATCTCCTACATGGTACATATACACATTTATGTCAGCAAAGTTTTAAGTTTTCCAGTGTTATAATAGGCGCTGATGGCAGAAACTTCGTAAGCATCATGTTACATGTTTGTCTCCACGAAGCTTTGTCATAAAACATGTTTTATTCTGCTTGTACAGTCTATTGTTTAGCAAGTGAAAACTTACCAAGTGGAGTGGCTGGAATGGACGGAGGTACACTGGTTGGTTTGAGGTCTGTCACAAGAGGGGTGGCCGGGCCATTCACCAACACATTACCTACATTTATGTATAGGAATATAGGCTAACTTTCTATATAAGTGAATACATGAACCACATGTGGCCTATTCTATATCACAGGTCTGCAGTAAATATCGAGATGGTATCGTTATTGTCAGGGTACATGGTAAACGTTCCTAATAAATCAATAACTTTCTACAGGAAGTTGAATGTCAAAGCTCAAGTATAGAACAGAAATATCTCTGCCACAACCGTCACAGACTTTCATGTACTGACAAACTATTAGAATAGAATACTAATATGATATTACTACATAACTGTGAAAATATTTCAGATAGTTGGGAGTTGTTTCCACTCTTGATAACAGACCCAAAAACATTCCTTTGCAACTTGACATCTAAAACTACCATATTTTTGAAAAAGAATTAAAAAAATAACAACCATTCAATAGTAATAAAGAGTAGGTAACGCACCCAAATAATGGACGAGTTTCTGTGCTCTGTTACGAGAGGGAACAAACTGAGTAAGCTCGGGGTTACTATCAATAAAGGAAGTGTCAACATAGCCTTTGGAGAACGCCTGGTTGTTCATGACATTTAGTAGAAATGGGATGCTGGTCTAAAAGTAGTGACATTAGTTTTTTATAGTATGATATAGCAATACAATGTATCATATAAAAATATAAAATATGATATAATGATATATCAAAGTTGGTATAGTAATATAGTGTATAATATAGTGTGTGAAATAGTAATATGTAGTATATAAGATAGTAATCTAGGAATAATATAGTAATATATTGAATGATATAATAATATAACATTCGATTTAGCAACATAGTGTGGTATTCAGTATTATAGTGCAAAACATAGTAATATTGTGCGATACAGTAACACATAGCATATAAACACATAGCACATAGTAATACATAGCGTATGACATACCTTCACCCCACGAATACGGAACTCCATCAGGGCTCTAATCATCTTGTTAATGGCAGCCGGGTGGGAGTCAGCGTGAGCGATGACCTTAGCTAAGAGTGAGTCATAATAGGGAGAGATCTGGGCTCCAGCGTGTGCATTGGCAGCATCAATCCTAATACCCATTCCCTCTCCACTTCTGAACACCTGTCAAAGAAATATTAATATGTTCACGTTTGGCAGGTTTACATCACAATGTTGTGAATAAAGCTATAGAGCTCAATGCATGTCTGCCACAATGCTTGAAAGAACTGAAAAAGAGATCTTTGAAATATATTGCATATATGCTATCCATATGACTGAAGTAAAAATATTTAGCCTTAAGATCTTCACACATATACTCATTCTAGTTGAGTACTGGTCAACACGGCCCCTACTCTCACCTCAATTCTACCAGTGTCAGGATGGAAGGCGTTAGCAGGATCCTCAGTAGTAACTCTGCACTGTATTGCCGCACCATTGCAGTGGATATTATCCTGTATTAGCCCTAGATCCTTCAGTGTGTGTCCCTCCGCAATTCTTATCTGACTCTGTACTAAGTCTACACTGTAACAACAGATAGTCAAGGATTTGAGAGCTAATGAGCTTTGCTGAGAAAAAGATTTGCAGTTAAAAAAAATCAAAATTTTATCAAATCAAAGTATTGTGTGCATCTGGATTCTAAAGCCTGAAATTAATTTCTCATCGAATATGATTTTTTAAATAGCTTCAGTTGGAGTTATCAGCCCATAAATCTTGTGTTTCAACTTCATAATTATAATATAACTTATTATATAGAGACACGATATCATTGAAGCGCGAGAGATAATATATAGGTCAGGGATTATATATATGTCAGAGATCATATATAGGTCAGTGATCATATATAGGTCAGGGATTATATATAGGTCAGAGAGAGGTGGTATATAAGTCAGGTTGAAATGAACATGGATTCCATAACCTTATACTACTAGTACAGCGTGCTGCTGCTTCAAATGCTGTCAGCAGAAAGGCCCTTATAGTTTCTATAACCAGTACATGAAATAGGAATCCTGTAATAGCTGATGAACATAAGCTATAATAGTGGGAGATGCAGTAACTGGGAGGATAACTCTCAGCACATGTGAAAGATTATAAACAGCATTCACTAATACTCCACTCTCTAGTTACAGTTTAATGTAAAACTTATTGATTATGTGGAGAGGTTGAGACTTTATTTACTGACAGCTTACAGCACTTCCTGTTTGGTCTCCGGCCACAAGTATTGTATTCCAATAACGATCGTTTGGGATTATAATTTACACTATAGTGTTGTGATTATATATATACAGCAACATCTGCTACCCTCTCTTACCATGGAATGCAGGAATCAAGTTTTAATAAACATATTTCACCTAACAAGTCTCAATCGCCTTGGCATTAGTACAATTCGTAACTCGTGTAGTATTTAAAGGAAAGAATATACCTTACCCAGTGACCTCTTCACTGACTGTGTGTTCAACTTGCAGTCTAGCATTGACCTCTATGAACCATGGCCTGTTCTCCTGATCCACTAGAAACTCCACTGTACCAGCATTCTACAATAAGTTTATAGCAGACGTTAAACAGCAGACGAAAAAGAAGACAATTCTACCAACAGCATACGTACTGTAGAACCTTGGATAGAGGTCACCAACAGATAAACTGTGAAGCGTTTATTATACTAGTGATGCAGAGTGAGAAAACCACAGCTAGGCCATAAAGATTTACATATCAATAGCAAGATGCAAGCTACTGCTGGTATGTTAGGAACATTAAGGTCAAGGTAGCAGTCTGCAGTATAAAGGTCACGTTTCTCAACATAAACAAGTAATTGGCTCAGGAAATCTATACCCTGGAACCTTCCAGCACTTTAGAGAAGCTTCAAAAGTTGAATAGAAAGAGATGAATACAAAACATGCAGGCTGATCGCAACACAAAAAGATCAGAAGATAATTTTTCAATTACAAGAATGAGTCAAGTTGAATAGCTGAAGACTGCATGTAGTTTACAACATGGCTGACTAGTCAGTCTCTACTTCACAGACGGGTCTACTTTAGAGAGAGGGAACAACTCTCAACGGCTGAGAACTACAACAGCTAATAAAGTGTACACGAGGAGGCTAGTCCTCGGCCAGCGTTAGTTGTGATGCACATAAAGATAGAAGTTTTGCTATTAGGTATGTATGCTCAGTTATCATAATCAATCTGATAATGCATTTCAAATCAGCCAATCAACTTTCACGAGGCTTTAACTCAGGTGAATGGGAGTTTACCTGGTATCCTACAAACTTTGTCAGTTTGACAGCGTCATCAATAATCTTCTGTCTGACAGCGGGGTCGAGAAATGCTGCCGGGGCAATCTCCACTACCTTCTGGTACCTTCTCTGAACAGAGCAGTCTCTTTCATACAGATGGACAATGTCGCCAGTGGCATCACCTGTCACAGTTCAACAGAGATTAAACTGGTGAATATGTATGTACAGTCTGTGTGTAAGAGAAGATAACCCCTAGTAAAACTGCGGGTTCTATACAACTACACAGTGTGTCACTATATTCTTCAACCAGTAATAGCATCAACACATCTTCAGTAAGTATAGTGTAAAGGTATATACACCTATACCAGTGCTGAGCTAAAGAGCATACCAAATAGTATTGTTGCAAATACAGTTGTTATCACTGCAGTGGTAATAACTAATATGATCATAGAGATAGTTGCTAGAGCATGGAGTCAAAGGATTGCCATTATTTTACACGCCATAAGATTATTCCTTGCATATAGTTGACTATGTAATAGTTTTTAGGATAAATAAAAATGGAATAGTTACCATTAGCTATGATTGTTGATTTGTGCAATGACAGCAACTCAATCTATTTCATGTATAAACGTACCGAGAATTTGCACTTCTATATGCCGAGGTTTGACGAGGTACTTCTCAATAAAGAGAGCTCCGTTACCGAAGGAAGACAATGCCTCGGATGTGGCTCTTTCAAACTGCTCTCGTAAATCCTAGGCAGTAAATATAGAGATCTTATAATATGTACTATACAGTATACACGGTATATACGTAGTGTATATGTACTATACAGTATATACTATACAGTACACACGGTATATATGTAGTGTGTATGTACTATACAGTATATATATATAAAATACAATTAACTGAAAACCAACATTTACTATAGAAAACATGAAAGTAATAATAAAGTTAATTTTTCCTGAACAAGAATTTGTGTAGAAATATTGAATTGTGATTCATTATTGATTTCATAAATACTGATTATTGCTATACTCAATATCTGGAGTGTGTAATAGGATGAAGTACTGGTAATCCAGTTGTATTTATAGTACAACTGGTATGTTGATTTCACGGAAAACAACATTGCCAGAAATATTTCATAAAAATTGTAGGAAAGCAAAAAATGTTGCCATAAACAGATAGCATGTAGCAGGATGCCTAAAGGTGGTGTACTAGGATACAGAGATGTGACACAGATCCTGGTGTGAAGTAGGGATGTCTGGTATTGAGTTCACACCAGGACACCACACAAACTTCTACTCAATGCTCCATTTACTCACACATTACTAACTTTCACTTCACGCGGATACACTCTTTATATAAAGCTTTAGTTTAGTAGGTTGAATATTGGAGCTACTAATGCTACAGTCCAGTTGTTTGTAACATGCCATTAGATGCAGCCATTACTAGACAAATAATCAATGCTTCACCTACCACTACACAGCATAAAGTAGAGGAAAATAGAAGAATTAAGATCTACTAATCACCAATTATTATCAATTACCATTATATTTATACATAGGACATTAGTTTGCCCTTTATGACTACAATATATAATCTGTTTTATACTGTTTCTCTAACAACAGCTGCCGCTAATACTAAAACTATTACTACTGCTGCCTAAGAACATTACTACTGCTGCCGATACTGTGACCATTGCTGCCGTTACCTCCTTATTATTCACAATTCTCATCCCTCTGCCTCCTCCCCCATACGCTGCTTTCAGTATAGCAGGATATCCGTACGTCTCACAAAACTGTAACGCCTCTTCCCATTGGGTGATGGGTCCGTCACTTCCCGGGACCACATCAACACCTAAAGCAGAAAATAGAGTTGTTATACAGTATAACAGAGCGGTAATAGGGTAGAATAGAGGGGTAATACAATATAATGAGGTGGTAAAAAGGTAAAACATAGTGGAAAACTTGCAATATTTGTCAAACCTGACAAAGCCTGCAGCTAACATGTATTTCTTGACTATTTTCTTAAATAAACTGAGAGCTAGGTTCATCACAAAGAATATTTTTACCAGTCAACTCAATGTAAATTGCACCAGACAGAAATACAGACACATCAGCATATTATACAGTGAACATGCACTTTACTATTAACCTTCAGTTGAAGGATATAATTTACTATCCAGGGGTAACCACAGGCATGCCTGAGACAGACAGAGTTGGAGTAATACAGCATATAATACTCTGTATACCTTTCCTATAGGTGCTAGAGTTGGTATTACTAAGTAACACAGCATATATCACTCTGTATATCACATCAATAGGTGCTAGAGTTGGTATTACTAAGTAACACAGCATATATTACTTTGTATATCACTTCTACAGGTGCTAGAGTTAGTATTACTCAGTTACACAGCATATAATACTCTGTATATCTATTCTATAGGTGCTAGAGTTAGTATTACTAAGTAACACAGCATATAATGTTCTGTGTATATTTTTTCTATAGGTGCTAGAGTTGCATTGAGTGTTGCACTGTATCTATTAGTAGTAACACTTACTGAATACATCCCCTGCACCATGCAATGTACAGACATTAGTGTCACATGAAGCTTATTGTTGTTGTTATTGTGTCTCTATTCAAAACATCTACTTATAACTTCAAGTAAATGGAGTATTATCTATTCCTAGTGTTTTGAGGAGATCTATATACATAGTACTCAAATTATATACATAGTACTTAGTAGGGCAGCTGTTCCACAGGCTTATTTTCTCACACAGCCCTGTTCGGACACAGTCATTGGTCAACAAAATAACTCTAAACATAGTGAAGTTGCACACCCTTACTAACAGCAGAGGCTGCCAAATCAACTGAAGAATTAGATGAAATAACATAAAATGTTATATTCCAAGTAACTTTAGACTACTGTAACCATTGCAGAGTTAAGGTAGACTAATTTAACAGTAGTTAGGATGTCAGTCACCAGCTTAAATGCAGTCAACGTTCATTGACACTAAGTACTGTGTTGAACCTTCACCTGCACGCACTGGCATCGTGTGTAGTAGCCTACTGACACGTGACCGAGTTGCGACTATGTCTGGTAATTATTTACATTAAGATAAGGCATGCAGGTAGAAGCCACAGACGACCGACCGTAGGGGTGCAGACGACTGTTGTGGTGCAGACGACAGAGGCAGATGGTATTAGTATAAACACTGTCAACAGTGTATGCCTGGATATTGAGGGGAAAGCATGAAATGACTGCACTATGTTCAGATATCTACCAGTGCATGATTTAATATAAGAATTAGAGACTGGTAACACAAGTTTGAAGATAGGAGAGATTTATGGGACTAGAGGTGTGACTATAACAACTCAGTGATTAATAAACGTCTAATAGAAGAAGGTAAAAATCACTGTGACTGACAGTGAGTCACTGTGACTGGGAGTGAGTCACTGTGACTGGTAGTGAGTCACTGTGACTAACAGTGAGTCACTGTGACTGGCAGTGATGACTGACAGTGACCAGTGAGTCACAGTGATTAGACTATAACTCATTTTATAGCAAGCTAATTCAGCTAGTTCCTAAGTCAGAGCACAAATAACTAACATGTTAGATGAATGAACAAGCATGAACAACACCAACAAACACACTCACGTACCGGCAGCAATAGCAGCTTCTCGGGCTAAAACCTTGTCTCCCATCCGCCGGACGGTCTCAGGTTTTGGGCCAATGAATTTTATGCCAGCATCGATGACGGCTTGCGAAAACTCAGCATTCTCTGAGAGAAATCCATAGCCAGGGTGGATGGCATCAACATCGTACTCCTAACACGCAGATAACAATGTAGTTCTTAGGCTAAACTCCGCAACAATCCCAACATAGTTGTAAAATTGTAGATAAAAATCACTAATAGCCGAGAGAAATATGCTAAAGTTAGTTTTGTTTTGGTTAGCAAAATCTATTGCTGCAAATTGTCATTGTAACCCCCTCCCTCCTTCCCTCCCTCCCGCACACAAATGTGATGGCAATACGACAGCCATGATGGATTATGATGGAACCTGCATGATTTACTGTATACTGATGTAAGCTGTTAGCAGTATAATAGTGACATAATAAGTATTACATATCTCAGCTTATGCATGTGTGAGATAGTCTCTTAAAGTGGTCTACTCTACAGGTAAGGTCTGTATTTTGTGAATACAGAGATATGTGCAGACATGTCTGGAATATCACCAACTCCTGACCCATCAAATAGAGAGAGTTATCTCACTAGTGTTTAAGTATGTAGTGTTTTAATGAATAGAAAATACAACCATAGAACTACGTTAACACTACACATTTATAGTGTGTCAGCGTACCTTAGCTACATTAACAATTTCAGGAATATTCAGATATGCTGCAACTGGGGCCAATCCTTTTCCTATCAAATAAGATTCATCGGCCTTTAGCCTGTGAGTTGACTGTTTGTCTTCGTTAGAATAAACAGCAACAGTCCTTATCCCCATCTCCGTGGCACCTCGAAACACACGGATGGCAATTTCACCTGCAGTTGAGAGAGAGAGAGACTTATCATAAAGGGCGTCCATAAACATTTATATTGCATTGGCAATAAAACATGTGATATATCGCAGAGTCAATCAAAGTGAATAACATTTAGTGCAACATATTAAAAGGAATTTGCACTTTGGCATGTTGCTAAACTTTTGCAACTCAATGTTCAAATTTTCGAAATACAAAATGCAAAATAATTTTAAGCTCCTTTTTATATAAAAATAAGAATTTAAGCAATTTGAGAATACATTTGGATAGGCCTCTCTTGCTTACCTTTGAGTAAAAACTACTCAATAGCAGCATTTGACAGCATCATTTAATATAAAACAATATTTGATACTAAAGAGCAAAATGTAATATCCATGTTTATACAGCTACAAATTTATAGAGATATCATATATTAGAATATATTTTATTTACAACATATTAACATTTTCAAGAAACATTTATTATCATCTAGAAGAAATTACCTCTGTTAGCCACCAGGAGTTTCTTGATAGGCTCGGCCTCGGAATGTTTTGGTTTGATTTCATGATAAGTACGGGACGTGCCAGTGACAGGCCGTCTGTATAGAGAGTTGATCGAGCTTTTCAGGCTAGTCTTAAAGCTGACCAGCCGCATCTTTTATCTGTAGAAATGTCAAAGGTGTTGAGTGTCTAGTATTACAGCATGTTGTCACTGCAACTATGTAACACTGTGTGACTGTGTTTCAACTGTGACAAAGTAGTGCGACAAATATGCAGTGAATCCTTATAAAAATTTGCAGACCACAAACAAATTGGCAAACATATGACAATTCTTCTCAGTGTCATTGTTTATCAGAGTGGGAAAGCTTGTTCACAATTTTTAGACATCAACTCATGTATTTTTGCAAAAAAATTGAAATATTGCAAGTCAGAGATCGTCATTGGTTAGAGAAGTAGGCACCCTAGCAAAAACATGTACTACTGCTACAATATAGAAATAAAAATAACTAATAGCAACATTGTTAGTAGCCCAAATCCTAAGGTTTTCATGGCCAAATGTTGACATCTACCATCACAGCTTTACATTTTTAAATTGAATACCCTAGTCAATGGTACTGTGTAAAGTTAATAGGTGCAACAATATATTTTTGAAACTTTGTAAAAGAAATTTAACATAGACTCAATAAAAGTATCACTATTACTAAAATAAAAATTATATAATATAAACAAATTGAGAAAATCCACTTTTAAATGATTGAAGTGTTTCTTTCCAGTATACTTGGCTACAACTATAAGTATACTTGAGTTATATTTTCAGTTATAGCAAAAACTAAGCGTAGTGGTTACTGGGTTGGACAGTCACAGTGGGTGTGACTAGTAGTAATAGTACTAGCATGTCACTATCAAAATCCCAACAGTATACAAATCACGATCAGAACACCTGATCAGGGTCATTGCAATTATCACTATGACTATGATAATGACTTCCTTAGGCTAATGCTAAGTCATATTTTACTCATACCCATAGCATTGATAAAGTTTAATACTGTAACTACGAGTATAACTGTGATTACTGTCATTACAGTTACACATTTCACATTTGATTACAGCCTCAGTCTGAGAGTGAGAATCTGATTCAGCGAGTAAAATTATTAGATAATAATAATTGTTATACTTAAAATGGTTCGCAATTACTATTAGTATTACCATTAGATGAAGCCTACACTCAGTCTCATACTGATAGTGATACTCATACTGATAGTCATAGTGTAGGACTCTAGCCCTAGGAGTAGGAGTGCTAATTTTTAAAACTAAGTACAACAACTAATAACAATAACGTAAATAGCATATTGTAATAGTAATACTAATCAAAATATTGCAGTAAAAATAAAAATGAAATAACATAATCATAATGATAATTATGACAGATATTGAGATAAGACATAGCCATAACTTAATCATAACGCATAAGCATTAGCTTAGGCTTACTCTAACTCTTAGCCTCCAACTTTAGGCTTAGCTAATGTCATTGCTTATAGTTATAACTCAAATAATATTTTGTTTACAGTGAAAAGGTAGTGATTAGTTCAAATCGTGACTGAGTTTACCAAAAACACGATGTTGGGCAGTGTTCCAAATTTGTTTGAAAAAGACCTGGACTTTAGACTCTCATTCAAACATTTGGATACTCCAGAGATGTGTGCACACATGCGTGTCAATTAATTTTGATGGTAAGCTATTTTTATGCTTCGTGACGGTTAGCAGGCCTTCCGACTAATCAAGCAACACAGTATTTAGGCTTTTTATTGCAAACAAAACAATTATTGCCACAACATAGCTTTTATTGGTCTGTCAATGTTGACAAAACAAGTCGAGCACGTGCGATTACTGCCTGAATCTGCAGTAGTGGACGCTGAAGTTTGCGTGGGGAGGCAACTTTTAAGTTACCGGAATCAAAAATTTATAATTCAACAATCGTTAAAAATTATGATTACATTTGATTTTGTAGAAAACTTATTTTCCTTGCAATTTTATTTATATTCCTTGGTGCGCTTTTACTCAATTATAAAGTAGCTCACCATAAACCAGCAAGCCTGAGAAAGGGCAACTCCGATTCAGAAAACTGCTGCAGGCACATGCAGTAGCATTCTCGGTCTTGCTTGCGGCAGCAACATAACCAGATGTTATACAACACACTGCCATGAGTTGTTGTGACACCCCAAAGGAGCTTGCTGAGCTCTCCGTTATTCAAATCACCTCAGGACCATTTTTCAGAACCACTAAATATTTTACAAGAATTGCTCCTAATCGACTAACACCTTCTTTTAGTTTCTGATGTACTGGCAGTTCATAATAATAATGATAATTAAAAATTAGAATGAAATAAACGCTACATTTCATTTTGTAGTTTAATTACAACTTGCAATATAATGATATGTACAAGATTAGGGTGAACATATATTCCTGAGAAAACTATTAGATGGTTCCATTTTTATTCATATTAACAGTTTCGTTTCTTAGCTTGACATGGTGTGAAAACTGAAATTCTTCAGAGATGCGACTTTCATATAAGAGAACCACCAGGAAAGTAAACTGGTGTCATCAACTGACATAGAACAACAAGTATAAAAAACAATAGAGATTTCTGTAAGCTTTGTAAAAACAAAAGTTAACCATAAAGATAGATCACATGTAATCAATTACAGCAAGGAAGTCAACATGGCATTACACATAAGTTCTGTCTAGTCTAATTCTCTGCAAAAAGGCCATGAGCCAAGATTTTCCATTCCAGCCAACAGCACATAAACACAGTTTCATGGTGGCTGTATGAGTTTTGAAATTTTAACCGCACCGATTCACAAATAAAAGACCAAGAAGCGTTGCTTCCATAAAACACCGAGGTCACAAATTGTTGCTGTCACATAATGCTGAGGTTACAGATTGCTGTTGTCACATAATGCTGAGGTGACAGATTGTTGTTGTCACATAACACCGAGGTCACAGATTGTTGCTGTCACATAATGCTGAGATCACAGATTTTTGCTGTCACAGAATGCGAAGGTCTCAAACTCCACATTTAGCTATGGTCACACACCAGAAGCAATCTGTTTGTTCACTTTATCCAAAAGCTTCTGGTCCAAAGCACTTCTCCTCATGTGTACAAATATGAAAGAGATTATACCAGCTAGCAGCCATAGCGCCTCGTGTATCCAGAAACTTCTTTGTCTTATGTGTTTGGGCGGCTCACAGCTGGAATAGAAGACAACTCCCAGTACAAGTACAGCACTGGAAACCAGGCTAATTAAAAAGCAGAGTAACATTCATAAAGCACCGGCTACCAAAAGTAGAGAAAATTGCAATTAGTAAATAGAGGAATTGACAAAACAAGTTCACCCATGTGTGGCAAAGCCTACCTCAACATAATAGTTTTACTGTCCGAACATCTAACCTCAGTTATGTACCCCGTCTCCGAACATGTGTGATTATTCTGCAATAAAGTCAATACAGAAAGACTAGTTAGTGTACACAACAGTTGGAATATTTTATGGCAAAATAGAAGACAACTCCTGGCTTGAAAACATTCTCGCATGAAAAGAAACAATGGTTTGTCATTGCTTGCAACTAACAAGTTTTACAAAAATACTGCCAAAATACTCAAAGCATTATAACGGAATAATTATAACTCAATACTAAAGAAAGCAATAATTTACATAAAATATAATTGAACAGTTTGTGTATCAAAGGTGTAGATTAACGTCGTATTTTCAGATGAACAGGAAAAATATTACCTAAATATATGAAATTCGATGACCTAAAACTTTTTAATTTAAAGATGAGGAAAACGATTTTGTGCTAAACTTGTTGTACATAGTTTCTCCAAAACTTATTGTTAAGTAGCTGCCACTATCCACATGGTACTGCAACTACCTGCCTTACTTTGTCACTACCTGCCTGGCACTGACACTACCTGCCTTACTCTGTCACAACTTGTCTGACACTGTCACTACCGTACTCTGTCACTACCTGCCAGACACTGTCACTACCGTACTCTGTCACTACCTGCCAGACACTGCCACTACCTGCCTGACTTGTCACTACCTGACTGACAGTACTACTGATAACTTACCTTGTGTTGGTCCCAGACTTTGCAGGCTTTACAAGGACTGTCTTTAGGTGGCCAGGTGGGACACTGACCAGGGCCTTGGTTGCTGGAGGCGGAATGTTCCAGAACACCTGCATGATGGATCATATACAATACTATTCGGCTGACATTGACAAATATTGTCAACAGTTATATGTGCTATTAAAAGTAGTTGCAATCTAACTTTGAATACAAAAGTATATATATTAACAAGTATGTAGAAGCCAGAGTGAATGAAAATCTACTGTACATAGCCGGCATTACACACACAGACCTTCTATAGCTTTGGGGTTCCCGCTTTTTATACTTCGGTTTTTTGGCTCATATTTTGTTTCTATGATAACGCTGATGATAGTGACTCTACAAGTATACAGTATAGAGACATACAGACACACACAGTATAGGGACATACAGACAGATACAATATAGGAACAGGCATACTTGTTACAGACACAATTAAAACTATTGATAAGCAAAGTAAACTTACATTCCCAACACAATGATGGTGAAAACCATTCTCCTTACAGTGCAAACTTCAATCATTATTCAACCAAAAAATGGCGGCCAGATATCCCTGGTGAAGTATGTAAACTTGCCCTATTAAGGTCTGCAAAAAATATATTGATATAAGCTATCACCTGGCAGTCTTTCTATGGATAATGAAAAAAAAACTTGAGTTAAAAAAGAATGAATACAATACTTAAAGACTAAGTAATAAATCACATTCCAATACTTGAAATCTCTTTATTTGAGTTACTTATTCAATTTGATTAGTATTAGTATTAAACTAATAGTAAGACTAATATCGCAAGTATATCAATACAAAATAAAATAGCAGTTACAAAAACAGTATAACTTTAAGTATAAACTATAAGTATAAAATAATAACTAACGTATTCCTATAAGTATAAGTATAACTTTAGTCTCTACAATACTCTATTACTATTAGTATTAGTATTACATTTAGTTTTACAATAAATGGATTACACTAAGTCAAACCACTAATGTTATTTTACTAGTGAATACTTACTTACTTCGATACTTCGACTTTAGCACACGCTAGATCACCATAAGGCGCAAGAGGCGTGCCTCAGCAGCTTGTTACAATACATTTGACATAGAATTATAACTGTATTTGCATACATTATGCATTTTAAAATGCTCAAACGTTAATACAGTAATATTAATATTATAGTAATACTTATACTAATATTAAGAGTAGCACATATAGTAATAGACTAATACTAATAGTACTTAGAGTTAGTAGTAGTGAAACTCAAACTGAAACTGAAACTCGAAGTGAATAGCCGGATGTCAATAATTTAATATCAAATGAGGCTAACAAGTGAATTAAAATATGAAAATAAATTAAAACTTACATTTCAACTAAGCTGACTTTAAAGTTTAATGACTAGTTGACAACGTCAATCACTCACTCCAATGTGCATGAGTCACACGCACAAGATTCATTACGATTATTCAATAACTTCGTGTTGGTTTTGCCAGAGTGGCTATTATTTGGAAAGTGCTGAAGTGGCTTTGCTATAGCAGTTTTAATTATAGCTCCAGTTGTTATAGCAAGAAGTCCGAGCAATCGGAAGTTGAATCAAATGTTCCTTACGTCTTATTGCTAGTAGCTTTTAGGTTTTTAACTAACTGAAAAGAGTAACTATTAACCTTGAACTTGATCTCCCTATTGCGCAAGCGTTGTTCTTCCTCGTTGCCACAGTGATGTTAGTAAAGTTTTCATCTGATCTAGTTATTCTATATGGTATAATGGTAGTATTTTGTTGGTAAATATAAAACTAATGTAAGTAAATGTTTATCTGTTTAGTTTAAAAGGTGAGCAAAATTATTGTGACTGATTTATGCGCATTGCTGATTGTCACAAGTGTACTGGACAGTCAATAATCGATGAATATTTTAAAATAACTTCCATCAGTATCACTATCACAGTTGTTAGTTGATATTATTAAATTTAAAGTTAATAAAATATCATTATTATTAATCATAATCATAATGTTAAAGTTAAACTCAGAGTTTAAGTAGAGCTGGCGGTAGCTTTAACTTTAAGTAGTTTAGTGTTATTATAAATATTATATTTTATATAATATTAAGAAGTGTTACTGTTAATGTTTGTATCAACTTCAAGTGAACGTAATACTAATAGTAATAGTAAAGTAAAAATCTCAGTATGAAAATCAGTATGACTATGACTACCACTGCGAAACTGGTAATTACTATCAGTCTGGTTATGCTATGAACACCAATATTTTTATTTAAAATATAAATATATTATCAAACGAGCTATTAGAAAGTCAAAGGACAATAAAATTGAATTTAGCATTTAATAAATATAATATTGCTTTGATATTATCGTTAATCAATGTTATCATTATCAAGATCTGTGCTAACATAGGTACTCATATTAAGAGTTGCATTGATATTAGTGAAATCGTTGCTTGCATGACTTTGAGTTCCAATGTGGATATCTAAACATAAATTGGATGCCATTATTACAACCATATGTGGTGAAATCTATTACTCCATAATCACCACTATGTACTGCAACTGTCAAACAGCTATAGTCAGTAATTCTAATAATTTAGTATGATTAGCTTTATTGTTTAACTTGAGTAGGTAAGGTGTTGCACTATAAGTATAATTTAATTTTGTAGGTTTAAACAAAATAAACATTTGAAAAATAAGCACCAGTTTGAATTTGATCAATAGTCAGTAAAAATGATAACCGTGCTTTCAGTCCTCATATTTTTTTGTTATAAGTTTGCTAACTCTATCTGTAATTCATAAATTAGATAAATAATCAACTAAGCTACTGGGTAGTGTTAGAATTTCTACCATCTAGCTGTAGTTTGGTAATTAAAATATTTTACAAGATGTACTAGATAGAAAATATATTTTGGGTTCCTAATTTTGTTGTTGGTTGCCTTCTTAGATAAGTAGCAAGAAAATATTACTACATGCTGTTACAAACATGGGAGTTATCATCTCACTGTTTTGTCATATAAGTCTGTGTATTGTCTCAGTAGAAAGAAGATGCCAAGAAAAGCGCAGAAGTTATGTGTTGAGCTGACCATTAGTAAGGTAATTTAAACTAAATAATAATTATGCAAAATCAAACTTAAACACATACTTTATAGATTAAGAGCAGTTGTTATTGTTTAAGTTTGCTTTCATTTTACTACTCTCTCGTCATATCAAGCAATGTTACAACCTAGAGAGAAATATGGTGTTTAGTGAAGTCATTAGTTCACTTAAAACAATGCAAAATTTGTTAAAAAAAACAGTTAATAATAAAATAACTTTTCTAGACCAAACCTTTTATAGTATACTAAATCGGCTTCTTGTTTTTAAGTTATTCCAAACATTGCTATTATCATTTTGTGTAGATCATTGTTGAGTTTGACTGTCACTTGCTGCTATGTACTTTTAAGGTCACTTGCCCAGGGGTGTGGCTAAGAAATAATAATGAAATTTACCTCAGTATATGCATGTTTGGCAAGTACCAGCGTACTTCGCTCACGGAGCCCGTTTTCCCTCTTATATTCATGGAGAAGTTCAGGTTTGAAAAGGTCTTCTACTCTGCTATAGATCCTGCTGAAGTATCAGAGTTTATTGAAGGTGATTGAACTGTACTCCACTGACTTGAGTATCTAAATGTATAAAGTTGAATATATTTAGTACTTGACTGTGATATTAATCGAAATTTTAGTCAGATTACCAAAATTTATTTTTGGTTATTCGATTTTTTTGACAAAATAAAATGCTCAAAATTAAGTCATAGACAGGAACAATTAAAAACAAATTTGAAATCAAAATTAATTCTGCAAAATTACCAGTCAAATCGTTTCATGTTTTGCAAAGCTCGTTTCTCTGTTGTCAAACTAAATGCAGTTGAGTGTTGAAATTAATTGATTAGAATGCCACTAGTTCCCCTATTTCAGTGAGCATGTTAATACTAAATAGGTAATTAAATTCTTACCATGTAATTCAATTACTATGTATCAATAGCAAATGTAATTTGGAATGTTTATCAAAGTTCTGTTTTAGTCTTAGACATGAATGTGTAGACTTTAAAGTTATTTCAGTGCAATTTGATATTCTCAGTTTGAAATTGTATTACAACTATAACAGTTGATCAAAAATAAATATACTTGTATGTGCCTTATGAGGAAAGAAAATTATTTTGGAACAGATTGTATAAAGGGAGTATAAGGGGTGTCTCAATGCTGCTTTCCTATAACCAATTTCATCTCTTTACTATACAGAATAGGCTTTCACATGCACTTGGCTTTACTTTGGGTATATTAGATAGTTTTTTTTAGAATTTCTGCTGTTTCTAAAGATTTATAATAATTTCCCTGATCATCTTTGGTTTATTTTTTAATTTTGTAATATAACAATAAGTACACCCACAATACTAGGATTTCTTACATGTATATAAATCACATAAAATTTAATAATACTCGTCTATATATTCACCACAGATGAAGATGTGATATTTGAGTTGGTGCAGTTAGCCCCTGAGTCTACAGCTGGAGCAGTTCTATTGGCTTCTTTTCAACGCAATGTCAGAGACTTCCTGTATCCGTACCCACAACTCCTGCCTTCGTACGGGGCGTCTGATAGGGAGGTGTTGATGGAGAAGAGTTGGGACTTTCCAGTGAGTAGCATATAACTCAAGTACTACTCAGTATTCTAGTAGTGTGCTCAAGTTCTACTCTGTACTCAAGTACTACTCTGTACTTTACTACTATATATACTCAAGTACTACTCTGTACTGCTCTGTACTCTGGTAGTGCTCTATATTTTAGTAATGTCCTCAAGTTCTACTGTGTACTCTAATACTATGTTCAAGCACTACTCAGTAATTTAGTAATGTGCTCTAGTACTACTTTGTACTCTTTGTACTCAAGTAATACTCTGTACTCTACTGCTATACTCAAATACTATTTTGTGCTCTAGTACTTATTTATCTACTTGAAGTTACTGAGCTTCATCATATCAATACAGTTCACTCACATCTTCCAAGTGTTTTAATCCAACTGTGAGTAGGCCAGGCACACTAACCAAATCCGCGTTTTTGGCAAAATAAAATTAGAGTTGTCTTCTTTGTTAAGAATGATCTATTGCTGTCTTCTCCTCAACATTTAATATGTGTATCCCTCACTTAGGGAAGTATTTTGTGTCTGTAATATTTTATTCAATTATTTGTGCCTAGGGAATTGCCCCGAGGTTAGAATTTGGATCTCATGCTAAAGTCAAAGAAGTGAAGGTGCCAAAGCACATGCGAGATGCTCTCAATAATGAATTTTCAGTGAGTGTGAAGTACTTAGATTCTTGATAAATCTATCAATTATAATGAGTATCAATAACCTTTCATTTAGCCGAATATGCTGTGAAATAGTGGTGTTTTTGTAGATGCTAAAAGTATAATTTATAAAGAGGTTTTTTCTACAAAACTCATAGTTTTTCTGGCATGCAATTAAATTTTTAATTACTATATTATTTGGAAAACAAAAGTAGTTGATTTAAAAAGAGTGAAATACCTTTCTCAGACTGAAAAGTTATTAGGTTTCTATAAAATCCAGCTTTAATGTAGTTCCATAATAAGTTATTTGCTCTTGCAGCCTCATTATATATTATTTCCGTAAACACTGCACAGGGCGCTCTTCCCAGCATGCTTTGCAGCTGCAGATACCACTTCCTTCCTGTTTCAGTCTGTAGGATATACAGCCCGAGCTCGTCCAAGAAGTCCTTCTCCCAAGACGTTTATATATCCCGATTCGGACGAAGAAGCTAAAGGCTACCAAGAACCAACTGTCTCCTCTATAACTCGGTCAAGGTCACTGTCACCACGGCAACGGGCTAAATTGAGATCTTTGGCAGACAGGCCGCAGTTTCTAGTGAGAAAAGTGAGTACTAAGTCGTTGTTAAATGGGATGTTGGTTATGTAGAGGAGTGCAACTTTACAGCCTTTGTTTACAATCGCCAGACACATGCTGTTTATGGTACAATGTCTAAATATAATTGGATGATTCATAGGTAATAGCATAGTTCAGTCATTTTAGTCCAGCAATTAGACGGGTGGTAAACTGACTCCCCATGCCTTTACTAGCAGAGTTTTCCTTCACTAAAGACAGTGGAAATCAGCATCTGATCAGAAAGTGTACAGAATGTTTTATTGTAGCATTGTTGCTTTACAGGCTTTAAGAGAAAAAGCTACGTAAAGCCTTCAGATAAAAAACTACTGCTTCATGTAGATACTGACTGTTTTAGGCTCTTTCTTTATGACTCAACCGATTAACGTATTTTATACTAAATAAAGATTACTCACATAACACTGCAGGTACCAATGTTATGTAGACAAACTCTGAGGTAATAGTTTAGCCTGAGGTTCCAAGTATTTTTTAGACGGATGAGTCATTGATATTAAGGTCACCTGGTTCATCTTCCAGAAAAAAGAAGCACCGAACTAAATCAGCGCAAACTAGTGTCTTACGTTCTTGCGACAAGGTCAGATCTTCTACTGCACCCCCTCCTTTTTATTCCGATGAAGGTAAGACAACACCTGCATGTTATTAACGTTTTATAGCTAAGGTGCGTTCACACAATATTATAAATTATCTTTAGGTGTGTTCACGCAGTCTTACACATTGTAGCAAAGGTATCGACTCAGTCATACAGATTACACACACATATATATGGAGGTTATTTTGTAAACCCACTGTCTATCACATAGCAGTCATTGGCTTGTGACTACTTGGTTTAACCGATGACTGCTGCTTTCTTAATGATTATCTGCCCGCCATTTAATATGTACAATGTTTGCGAGTAGAATCAGACGTGGAGTATACAGGAAGTTACCGCAGGCGACAAACTCGATCTGTTCCCGAACCAGTTTTACCCGCCAGGAGAAGCCCAAGTCCCTTAACCTACAGAAAGTCTCTTCGGGAACGGTAGGCTATCCCTCAACACTTTAGCATAGAATGTAGGAGCGGTAGGCTATTGTCGAGTGTCCAATGGAGAAGTTGCTGAGGGTTTGACTAGCAGTCGAAATACTGGAAAAATGATAATGTTACGGTTTAGCTGTAGCATCCGATTCGTTCTGGATTTTTTTTCCTGGTAGTCTTTTTACAAGTAATAGAAAGTGTTTTTGTTGAGAAATTATCATTTGTATATATGAAACTTCAATTTTCATTCTTTTAATGCTTGTTGTAATAAAAGGTGTAAGTTTTAAACAAGTTAAACAATCATGTTTGCAGGTACCGGGATGTGGAGTCCATAGAAGACGAGTGGAGGAGGAGGAGGGTTGAGAGAGCAGAGAGGGCCTTAGCTGAATCCCTGGCCAGCTCTTACCTCACTGTAAGTCTTTGTGTCTATGGTTACCATGGTAATTACGGTATTATGGTTACTGTGGTTGCCAGAGTAACCATGGTTGCTAGGGTTACTGTGGTTACCATGGTAATTACGGTAACCATGGTTACCAATATCTCTAGAAGCTATTGTCAGTAATTATAGAGCTTGTATCTGTTGCCATCTTAGTAACCTAAATAAACCTAGATAAATATGTCTAATATCAGTTTCTATTGTATACTGATATCTCTGTTATAGACAGTTGTGTAATTCATGTTTGACAATTGTTTGCAATATGTGCATGAATTGTGTTATATATCCGTGAACGTCTGTCTTTTTATTACCAGGCATGAAAAGCTAGCAAGTGAAATCATAGTTATTAAACTTTCAATTGCCTCATGGAGTTAGACTTAAATACAAAGTCATATTTATGGGCAGTCATGCAAGAAGCAGCCTATTAGCAGTTGTGTAACTCAGGATATTGTGCTATATTGTAGAGATCAATGCTGAGCTACTCTGATTCATTGGAAGATTTAGCAGATGACTTTGACAGGTCAAGGTTGTTTGGTTACTGAGCAACTCTCAATGTATTTTAATCAGTGATTTATTACTAGTATGTAGATTAGACTGATTTGAATTTAGAAACTGCTTTGTAACAATAGCTTGCAGGTAACAATTAGATAACCTATAGAGTTTAATCTGTGTGAATGAATTTTAGTTTAGAATTTTTTGCTACTGTAAAACTATATTTTTAATATATTTACTTTTTGTCCACTATTGATAGTGTGCTCTAATGAACCGTAGGTGCCATTTTATTCTGCTTCAAATTATTAGAATATAATTTATTTTTGTGTTGCTTTACGATACACCAAACTGTATTTGTCTTTTTCTTACTGGCTCTATTTTTGTGTGATTTGTTTGTTCTGTTTTTTTTTCGTTATGAATATTATAACTGTTTAAAGCGTATATTATACAACGTAAACTAGTTATGTTATATTCAGAGTTTCTTGGCAAAAGAGAATGTAACTCCAAAGTCATGCTACGTGTCGATGAGTTAGAAGCTTTTGGTGGAATTTACTTATTGGGATTGAGTTAAAATTCCCAACTATAACATTTATATTGTATATCTTTACACAATATATTTTATTTCTCAATGCACTTCAAGTTTTCAAGTTCATGCAACAATAAATCAAATACTCAGAAGCACCTGATTCATCCTGTCACCTTTTATTGTGTGCTGACACCTTGTGTAGAGTGTCAATCTACTTGTGCTGTAATCTCATTGGTCAGTTGAAATGCTTGATATTTAAGTGGCAACTAGCTTTGGTAGGGGTGCATTGGCAACTAGAGGTGGTAAGTGGCGGATCGTGGTAGAGATAGCTATGGAGGGGGTGGAGGAGTAACTATAGAAGTCGTAAGTGGCGTATTGTTTAAGTGTATTACACTACAAGTCTTCTCTACTCCTAGCTATATTTTTCTGTATACTTCTGTGTGTAGGTACTAGTGAATAATTAGGGAAATTGTCAGCAATGCAATAAAACGCTGACTAAAAGGTGGCAGTAGTAATACACATTCAGCCATTGCTGTGACTCTCATAGGAATGTAAAAGCAGAAAATCTACCGTGTGACCCACAAGTGTTTATACTGTGAAAGGATTTGACTCTTAGTCATGATCTCTAAAAGGTGAAATTTATCACTATGATGGGCCCACGAGTTAGTTGCACTAAATATTCCATCAAAGCAAGCTGTAAATGTTCAATTTATGAGATTATTAGAATAATTGCTTATTTTATAGTTTCTTCAAATTACAAAAACATAATATTTGGTTACAGAAAAAGAAGGGGGTGAACACACTACTGGGTCGTAAAAGGGATGCATCAGCTTCTGTGTAACATGCAGTTACACAGAAAAAAGTCAGTATCCTATTGGTTGAACAATAGCAATACTGATAGTACTTAGCAATAAAGAAATAGCAATACTGATAGTACTTAGCAATAAAGAAATAGCAATATTGCTAGCATTTAGCCACAGTCAAATAGCAAATTTTTGCATAGCTCATAAAATAAATAGTACATAATATACAGTAGATTCGACCTGAATATAACGTCAAGCAGTAGGAATTACTGTATGATTCTCAATCAAAAGTAGGTATTGCAATAAACTTGGTAAAATCTACAGCTTGCAGTTAAATATAACCGTTGAATATTGCACATGTTATCACATGTTCAACTGGAGAAAATTTAATTTTGAAAATATTGTGTAGACGAATTTTTAGTACTGACCTTGAGCATATTTTTAGAAATTTATTTACTCTTGCTGCTACGAATCTCAATGTTCTTTACAGTTTTTTATGCTTTACTCGGCTACTATGTGGTTCAAGATACAAATGTAAGCGTAGGCAACTTCCCTTAGTGCCGTTGCTTGTTTAGAATATAGCTGATATTTGTAGAAATAAGTATTCAGCACGTTGTACTATTCCATTTGACCTCTATGTGACTCATAAAGCGTTTTATTATAGCTACTGTAGGTATAAAAGTCAATTTAAATCAAGCACTTTCATTGGTCTGTTGACCAATAAAATATGGAATATCGACTAATGAAACAATTCAGAGATTTCATTGGCTGTTAATATCATATTTTAAGAGTCCTTCGTAAGCGCCAGCAACCCACAGCTGGTTTTCTATCACACACATGCTGGTTACCTCATTTAGAATACTTCCATCCGGCAGTTTAAGGTAGCTCAGTATTTTCTCTTTCAGCTCACCTGTCAAATAATAATATAATGTGTCAGATATATCATTATATTAAACTTTCCTACAGTCAGCATATAACCCAGTTAAAGAATGATTGTTCAGAAATCGTAGCACACCAAAACTTTTTACACCAAACAGCCTCAGAGTAAATTCAAAGCCTCATTAATCTGTTATTTTGCTTTTTGATTATAAACTTCAAGTGCTGTTAAATACCATACAAGCACAAAATAAAAGTTTAAAAGATTCATCTCCCCATTACCACATGAAGCTTGAAGTGGAATATTTATCGGAATCATCTCTTATGTCAACTTATCTAAAGAACAGCTTATAAAGGTGCACAATCATGACTAAATAAAATAAGCTGGTCTCCCTCTAAAAGTGTATACTCTTGCCTGTTTCTGAGTCAAATATGAAGATGCCTTCACTCGAATAGGACTTCACCCACAATTCTTTGTTTGCTTCATGAAAGCAGACGGCCATTGGTTTTGTGACATGACAGCTCCAGACCAGTTTGTTTTCTTTGCAGTCAATTTTGCTGACCGTGTTTGAAGACTGGCTAGTTACTACTATGCTGTCAGGGGGACATAAGCACATAAACTTTGGCTTCTTGAGTACTTGGTGCTTTATCGTCGTCTGTGGAACTCCATAGATTGAATAGACACTGAGACTATGAAGATCTGGGTTCGTAACATACACATTCTTGTTGCTAACAGCCAGGTGACCCACTGACTTGCTGTCCGAGACCGACCAGCGTGTCATTTCCTGGTACTCGGAACCGTACACAATCACTTCCCTTTTACCGGGTCCAAATCTGAACAACGCATAAACTCGGTTTGTGTATTTCTGTGCAGAGAGACAAGCACTAGCAGTTTTGGGTGCTTGTTCCTGTATGTGATCACTGCCGCACAGCGCCCCTTGTCTGTATTTGAGGACGCAGAAGTGTGCCAGTCGGCTTATGAATATTTCCCGGTCATTCTCAAAAACATCTAAACACAGGCCTTTCAGTACGACGGAGCCATCGCCAAAGCTGTAGCTTGGTCGAGAACTGTCTGTAAAAGTTATAGAAATTAGATAGTTATCACTACAATAAAGTTCAATAGCTTAAATTCTATAGGAATATTATTCTGTTTTAAGGCCCAGTTTTTGAGAAAGTCAGACTAGGTATGTCTGTTTTCAGAAGCACATAATTTCACAACTTTTTGTGAGAACCACACTATAAGCACTTGATGCTGTTTCATAAAGCTATTCATGGAACATTTTACCTTTATGGGTTTACCAGCCTCACTACTTTGACTTACTTTAAGCAGTCTCAGAAGCTGTTCTCATGGATAACTTTGAACTGCTTACCAATTGAATAAAACTCTGGTTGCAACCTGTATTAGTACTGTATGCTTTGGGCTCTAACCTACTAACTTACTTTTACTAATTGAATTTTGGAATATTTACCAGCTGGTGTAGAGTTTAGACTGTCAGCCTCATCTTCAGATATTTCCTGGCTATCATCTGGCGGATTTAAATGACAACTCCTAAAAGGCAAAACCTCGTCTTCTTTTCCTGACTGCTCTGTTGGTATATTTCTATGAATAATTGATTGGTGCTTTAGTGACGTGTCTTTTTCTACATTGTTAGCTGAACTGAATTTAAGATCATTCTTCATATTTGGAACAGGTAACTGCGTGCTATCTTGGAAAAAGTCAGCTGTTACATTTTCGTATGTTGGTCCTTTATTCTTTGCTGAACTTTTATTTAAGAAGATTGGATTAAACGGTATTATTTCTGATGTTATGTATGTGTCCTCATCCTCATTTGAACAGTCATCTCCTCTTGAACTACTATCCTCTTTAGAATTTCGATCGTCTTTTGAACTACTATCTTCTTTTGAACTACCATCTTCTTTTGAACTACCATCTTCTTTTGAACTACCATCTTCTTTTGAACTACCATCTTCTTTTGAACTATTGTTCTCTTCTGAATTAACATCGTCTTTTGGAATACCATCTTCTTTTTCATAGAGAGTACCATCTAAAAGCATAAAATACACCCAGGTCATAATTTAACTTGAATATTTCTGCCATAGAAACATTCTTCTGGCTCTCAACTTTAGTTTCAGACTTGAATTTTTGGTTCCATATTTATAAAGTTCAAATTGGTTGCTTTATTTCACAGATCAGCAAAATTTATAAATATGTTTACAGTTTTACAATCTCAGACACATTGACAGCCATTAATGTTTAGCAACAGCATAGTAAGTATGCATGCATCTACTTATCGGATAATCTAGCTGCTTATACAGTCTATAAAGATCAGGCACTAATTAACTGAAATAGTTAGAAGTTGAAAGCAGTCAAACATCAATGGAGTTTAGGTAAAGATGGCACAGGTAATAATGACAGAAATTGAAAAATAGTAAGTAAAAATGCCATTTTGACTTACTTTTCTATTTGTCCCAATTTTACCTGTGCCATTTTACCAGACGCCATATAAATTAGTCAAAAAATCTTCCCCATGCGGTTCATTTTAAGAATCAGACATTTACCTGAAGAAAGTTGACTTATGAGTTTAATAAAATCTCTATCATCAAGGCTTTTAATGCCACTCTGGTACCGATCTAAAACATCCCGGTTTTCTTCAATCTTTTTAGTAATATCTGCAATATCTTGAGATTTTACACCTGCTTCTTGAATAGCTTCTCGAATGTTCGCAACAGTTGCTTCTGATATTTCCTTTTTTATACCGGTCAACAATTGGTTTCGCTGTAAAATTCATTAATAATTAGTTTTAAAAATGGTACCAGTGCTTTGATCAATTCTCATATAAAATGTAGATTTAAATCCATGACTTTTTAGTTAGTTAGTTAAACTAGCCATTAGTCCATGTTTTAACCACTATACCACACTCTAACCACTATACCACACTCTAACCACTATACCACACTCTAACCACCATACCACACTCTAACCACTATATTACACTCTAACCACTATACCACACTCTAACCACTATACCACACTCTAACCACTATACCACACTCTAACCAGTATACCACACTCTAACCACTATACCACACTCTAACCACTATACCACACTCTAACCACCATACCACACTCTAACCACTATACCACACTCTAACCAGTATACCACACTCTAACCACTATACCACACTCTAACCACTATACCACACTCTAACCACCATACCACACTCTAACCACTATATCACACTCTAACCACTATACCACACTCTAACAACCATACCACACTCTAACCACTATACCACACTCTAACCACCATACCACACTCTAACCACTATACCACACTCTAACCAGTATACCACACTCTAACCACCATACCACACTCTAACCACTATGCCACACTCTAACCACTATGCCACACTCTAACCACTAAACCACACTCTATCCACTATACCACACTCTAACCACTATACCACACTCTAACCACTATACCACACCCCAACCACTAAACCACACTCTAACCACTATACCATACTCTAACCACTATACCACACTCTAACCACTGAACCATACTCTAACCACTACACCACACTCTAACCACTAAACCACACTCTAACCACTAAACCAAGCAGGAATTATGACTGAAGAGCTGATACAGCTGATAAAATCGCAGACTGAGATTACAGATAACAGTTGGTTACATACCAACCTCTACTAGAAAACATATTATATTCTTAAATCAGAATAACGTAGAGAATTTTATTTTAAGCTGTTTTGCTAGCCTTAAGTAATGGTAAATTGATAAGATGTTCTATGAGGTAGTTACATATCAGCAACCACAGTTTTTAAACAGACTTAATTGGTTGCTGATCATTACTAAACTCGAGAACGACTTGTAGTAAGTAGTCAATAAGTGTACATAACTTACTTGTCATAGAATGAACAACTATACATACTTACTTCTTGTAAAATGAATAACTGCACATTACTTACTTTTTGTAGAATGAATAAGTGTACATACTTTACTTGTCATAGGATTAATAGCTATATATAACTTACTTCTTGTATGAGTTCATCTATCTTTGCTTGTCTAACCTCCTTCCAGCCCTGATACCTGGTCTTGTATGTGTCCTTCAGCTCAGCATTGTAATCTGTGGCTCTGTGGGTTGAGCCTTGGTGACACCCAGGTTTACCGGAACATCTGAAGCAGACAAGAGCTTACACTCTCTGGCCAGACAGAAAACACTATCGTCTTATTTGAGTTAGGTAGGTGCAGTAATGGAGAAATTGAGAAAAGCTTGTGTTCTAGATTAGAAATGTTGCAAAAGAAGTTATATTTTCACAAGAATTTCAACCTGTCCCAAACTGAAATTTAAACAAAAAAATTACGAACTTGGGCTATCTCAATTTCTCCACTACTGCTCCTAAATTAAATTGGTCTATGAGCTATAAGTAGATTTGTTGCACAGCTTATCCACGTATTCGATCCAAATTGAGTAGTAAAACTTGGAGTTGTCATAACTATTTGAAAATACAATTTTATATTAAATGCACATGAGTAACACTGAGAAATAAACTTCAAATTAACCAGAGTTGCTAGTACCCACCTATCTATCAAATATTTAAAAGGTAGTGTAAGAGTAATGTAAGACTCAAAGTACGAAGTCATGGGTTCGAGCTTGACAAAGACCATTGGTAATGCTAGGAAGAGTAACCAGTCATAATTGCCCCATTTGAAGAAGTCCTTGCCCAATTTAGCAAAAAAACCTTTTTCATCAGGGGCTTTCTCACAGAGATAGTAACTATAAACTTGAGTGAGTTTTTTTAAGACCGAAAGTAAGACTATTCAACAACTACAGATATTTTTAACCTTGTAACTTAAAGCTACAGTGACTACAAAACTAAACTGTATGAACACACAACCTCAAAGCTGTATGTAACAAGTAGAGAAGATGCTTCGGAATATTTAGATAATTGTAACCAAACAGCTCTACTTTTAGGCTAACCAATCATATTTCTCACCTGTAACAGAGGAACTTCATGCAGTTGGCGCAGTACATGTCTACAAGCCTCTTGCACCATTCTCTTTCACAGATCTCTGCCTTATCTACAGTTACAAATATATTACTAATACTCACCCTGAAAACTGGAATATGCTGTATATTTTAGAATTACAAGAGTTATCTCCCTTTTTCAATGACATATGGCGTAAAGTTATGCACGTACAGTCAGTATTTCCTTGAGTTTAGGGAGCAAATACAATTTAAAGCAATCACTATATAAAAGTCAAAGTCATTATTGAAAATTGTGCCATAGAGCAGATGTTTTTTGGAAAAGCAGTATCCAGTGCATTAAAGCTGCTATAGCCTAGATTTACAAGGAAAAAGCTGCTTTTTAAGAAATTCTTAAGCTTTAAATAAGTGATTGTAGAAAAAAGGTATGTTGAGAAAAAATAGCCATCTAAATTCCAACTAATAAATGTTATTATTGCTGATAATAGTTTAGCATCTTGTAAGTTTCTTGGCAGGTAGCCAGGTATATAATATTGCATGTGGTTTGCATGACAATAATTTTTGCTAATCTTACATGTAACCAGTAGTCAATGTTAGGGGGTAAACAGAGGTACTCAATGCCCCACAATATCTTTGCTTTTGCCGAAGCACACTCTACTGTCTCCCTTCTAGAAATTTCCCATTCACTCTCAACTCAAATGCCAATATTAGTCATTATATGCTTTAAGGACACCCTCATTTTGTTCAGACTTTGACTGCTGATGGCAACTTAGTGTGACTAACCTGGCAAGTGATGGAATTGCTTCATTTGATTAAGAATGTACAGGTCTTGCTTAGGGTTTATGGCTATTTTACACATAGGATACCCTTTCTCTGTGTCTTGTAACTCCTTATTGCAGAAGCTGCACTGTTTACTGGGCCCTTTTAGGATTTTGTCTAAAATCAATCAATATAAATATACTAATAAAGTTTCTAATATCTAAAATCAATGTATATATAGCTATATTGCTACATATGACATAGATCATTCACAAGCATTCTACTTAAACTGTAACCAAGCATAATCAACTTTGAAACCACAATGGTTATCAGTGTAAGATGTTCCATTATTGATAGCTGTCATTCAAACATCTAGCCTAAGTTCTTTAATTTTATTATTAAGTTTTGGTTTAGAACGAGGGTTGAAATTCTTATTCTTGTGCTACAGTCCTAATCTAGAACACAGGCTTTTCTCAATTTCTTCCTACCTAACTCAAATAAGTGAAAAATAACTAAAATTAATCAACAAGTAGTAGAGAACTAGCTATTTGCTCATCTTACCAAGACATTCCACACACATGGCATGTTGACAAGGTAGTAGCCTCAATACTCGCGAATTATTGCATATTCCACACCGAACATAAGCATCAGCTGATTCCGCCATCACTGTGACCTCATGGAATTTGGGTAGCTCAACTTAAATACTCAGACAACCTGTTAAAACCAAGTAACAACCTTGATTAGAAAAATATATTTATCAACTAGGCCTATGTGTGTTTTAATATCGATAACATGTTTATATAGCTTGCTAACACCTGACAGATCCTGCCAGCTCCTGTCAGGTGCAGATAAATACGGATAGGTGCAGATAAGCATACTTTCCCTCCACCTGTGTTACTGTACTTTTATTTGTCGATTAGGTTGTGATGTAGCTATGTAGTCATACAACTTCAAATACTAAAGATTTTTGCTAGAGCTAGTGCATTTCGAAACGCTGCAATTCCACTTTCACCTAATTACTCTAGACCAGGGCTGTCCAACAGGCGGCCCGCGGGCCGGATCCGGCCCTCCAGCTATATTTGTGTGGCCCCCCAAAGGTATAGCAAGTTACAAATTTTTGTTCATCAAATTTGCTAACTAGCCTGAAACAGCAGCACATGGTATAGTTGAAAGCATCCCACTAAGAATTTCTATTAAAATGTAGTTTAAGTTCTTCTACAATATTGTTCTGTGGGTGGCATGCGTGTTGCCTACTTGTCATTGTTTAGCCTGAGATCAAACTACAACTAATAACAGCAAGCTAGTCATTATAGTCTGTTAGCTAGCAAGCCTGTGACTTATAGTAATGTAGACCCCTATATTATATGCTCATCTCTACGCGTTCACCGAAGTGTGAAGTGATGCACAGTGTTTACTACTTGAAAAGAAATATACCATTTCCGTGTATAAATCCACAATTTATATAAAATCTAAAAGTCATTGCTTTTTTATTCAGATATCATGTTTTCCTGCTAAGATATTTTACTGGTACTACAAAAATCAACTTTTGAGGCAAAATTAGCCAAAAATGTGCAGTTTTTTTTCTATAACTTTGCAAAAGAATGAAAAAATTCCAAAAAAGCTGCACTGAGAAAAAATAAGATTCACACCATAGTTTTTTAATTTTGATTCTAGTAGCCTTCAATTAAATAAGATTGTTTTTACTGGTACTGAATTTTTACACAGTTACAATGCAAACCTCAGCAAGGCAGTTGCAGCTAAAAAGTTGCCCTTAGCTATCCTGCGCAGACAGGTATTTCAAAGACATTTAATCAGGACAGGCCATATAGAGACAAGACTTTTTTGAAAGTATAACTAAGATCTCATTTTTATTGACTGTATTGTGAAAGATAAGTAGCTGAAGAATCCCTGACACTTCATTTATACAGTACTAAAATATTCTTATGTATATGTTAGTTTTCATTTACATACTGTTTTAAGGTTAGATGCCTAAACAATTTTGTTTTATAATGAATTTTGTGCGAGTATGTACTGAAATGATTTGGGATTTGTGATTGCCTTGACCTTTGACTTTTGACTGCTTGTTAGATGCTGCACTGCACTGCGATGGCTTGAAGGTTTGAACTCTGAGCTTTCAATCTTCAGTCAAATGAAATACACAAAATAAATACTACACTTCACTCACTAGTCAGCACTTAGTCCAGCAACTAAGGGTTATATGTTCTGATACGAAACCAGATATTAACATAATGGTTCAAGGCAAACAGTATTCACTGTGTACTCTCAAGTGTTTCACTGATGGTTGTAAAATATAACTATACTGATATGAGTACAGACTCTTAGCACTGGCACATCTTGTTTAAATTTGCATGTACAATCATGAATATATACTTTGTATGAATATATATGTATAATTTCTTATGCACAAACATAAATGCATATATAATTATTGATTATTTAAGTAATAAAAATGAAATGTTTCTTGTTTACCTATTTTAATTAAATGCATATATACACACATACACACATACATAATATATATCTATTCAAATATGTTATGATTTTAATAAACATGCAAAGCCTAGCCCTCGCTTATAATTACAATGCATATGGCCTGCAGATGTTTAATGAATCTTGAAAATTTGTTTTAAAAACAAAAAAAATGTTGTGGCCCCCAGCTCAAGCTGAAACTTGCAGACTGGCCCTCGGTCTGAAAAGGTTGGACACCCCTGCTCTAGACTCTAGAGTAACTTTCTGAACAGAAATTGGGAAAAGCCAATGTATGAGTCACAATTACTGAGAGTGTGAGTCACACATACAATAATCATAGTGTAGTATAAACATAAACATTGTGGCTATAAGGGAAGGTCAAGACTTTAATCAAAGAGGCACACAATAATTGAATATAAGTAAAAAGAAATATTCTTATGCATTACCTGAATTCCATGGACTCAAGCAGTGAAGGTAGTAAGAGATGATACATGGTGATGAATAAAGGCTGTCAAATAACACAAGAACTAAGTTACTAGTGAAAGGGCTCAGTTACTAGTGAAAGGGCTCAGTTACTAGTGAAAGGGCTCTGTTACTAGCACAAGGGCTCTGTTACTAGCACAAGGGCTCAATTACTAGCACAAGGAAGTTTGAATGCAGCCTGTTGATTTAGGCTACTGCTAGTGAATAGACTTATGATAACATTGCGCTGCGGCACACTGATAGCCGATTGCACAATCTCTCTGCTTTGTAATTCCTCTGTGACCTAATAATATAAGATTATGAGAGGCCAATTACTTTAGTTATACTAAGGAATCAAATTTCATTGAAAGCTGTTCAGAATTATACTTCTGTGTTGACACAGAAAATGCAGCATTTGAATAGTGAAAGCATTGAGTGGTTGAGTGAACTGCAGTTAAAATAGCACAATACAACGTGCCCATGCACAGTGACTAATCATTTGAGCTCTTGTTTGGAAGTAATCTTGTAATATATTGTACAGACTAATTAGCTGGTTTATTCAACCCCTAACCCCCTCTGCCACCCGCCTGCCATCCCCCCCTGCCACCCCCCCCCTGGTTAAAAACTTACCAATGCAATCAGTGAAAAAATTGCCTACTGCAAAAATTTTTTTGTAGCAAAATATATATTATTATGAAAGAGCTAAGAGAAGTAACCAATATATGTTGGAACTTGTTTAATTGAAGCATTTAGGACTGCTCTGCCCTAATTTGTACAGGTAGCTTTGTAGTTCGTAATATATTGTATTAGCTGTATCAGTAAACTGGTATTGCATTGTATACAGTCATGATATGTTGAAAAAGAATGGCCATGGATTGAAATTGCTTTATTTGGATAATATTTTAATAGTCTTGTTTGTACAATACCCAATATGTTGGAGTTGTTTTTCTTGATGTTACACGCTATATTGGAGTTATCTTTTCTGGGAGCTCCACACTATATTGGAGTTGTCCTATCTAGATGTTATACCATATGCTGGAGTTGTTTTTTCTAGATGCTACACACTGTTTTGGAGGTCGCCAATTAATGGCATAAGTACAATCTATAAAATAACAAATTCACAAAAACGTCATCAGCTCTTGGTAAAACGTTGAAGACTTTTCTATCGTGCACATTCTATGTTTGGAAATAGCTACAGAGAAAGTTATTACTGAAACAAGTGAGCAATTTTCAGCCAAGACCTAAAGTATTTCTGCAAACTTAAGATAATATATATATGAGATACTTTAATTTAGCTTTACAGTAGTTTTTGACAGATTCTGAGGTAAATTGCTCGTATATAAAACCGAATTATTTTGCAAAACCCGTCTGCTATAATTAAGCATTATTGTGCCTACATGACACTCAAACTAAGTGATTCTGCTTAGTCATGTTTTTAGTTTGTAGCTTGCTGCAACTGATAGTAAAACATATACTTTTTGTCGCACGTTTTGCTTAAAATTAAAATAATTTCTGACTAAAATATTGTCTCAATATTATTACTATTATATTGTTATTATATAATAATTATAATATATGTGCGCTATATACTATATTTTATTATTAGAGAATATAGGATCTTTAAAATTTGTAGTACAATATATTATCAGAGTATTGCATTATAACAGCTAATTTCATAAAATTGTAGAGAAAATTAATATTGTATTAGTTAAAAAAAACAAAGAATAAAAAGTATAAAATATGAAGCAATAGAATACAACACATGGGTTGCTGGCACTAACTGAGTGATCATAATCTAAGTATGATATAATATAATGATGTATATTATATACATAATCAAGTGAGTTCCACAAGAGAGCAAACTAATGATACTATAGCTAGAAGAGATGAGCTCATAACATTGCTTACATTACAAAAGTTGACTTCTAACCAATAGGTTACTCGTTACTATAGTAACTGGCCACTCTGTCCAGACCTGAGACCTACTAGTGGCTGATGGCCGTGGTCAGCTGTCTATTTAAGTGTCAACTGTCCATTAAAGTGTCAGCTGTTTATTTAAGGTGTGAGCTGTCTATTTAAGTGTCAGCTGTCCATTAAAGTGTCAGCTGTTTATTTAAGGTGTGAGCTGTCTATTTAAGTGTCAACTGTCCATTAAAGTGTCAGCTGTTTATTTAAGGTGTGAGCTGTCTATTAAAGAGTCAGCTGTCCATAAAGTATCAGCTGTTTATTAAAGTGTCAGCTGTCCATTAAAGTGGTGATGTGTTTACTTGCTGCCTCCAAGTACACGCCAACAGCTGCCAAACTCCTTCTCTGCACTTCCTTGTCACGCTATAACAGGTGTCACACAGGTGTCACACACAGGTGATGAAGAATATTAGAGAGGCAAAACAATATCAGGTGAAGGAAAATATTTCCATTGCATACACAGTATCGATAAAACTTCAAACAATTATTACGAGTTGCTGAGATATAATCAGGTTGGTTTAACTTTTATTAGCATTTAGTAGAGTGTCTACTAATCAGAAGGGACGTGCTTACCTGCACCCGCTCAGCTAAGTAAGTATCTAGACTTTCCCTATGTGATGTCATACTGGACTCCAACGTAGCCTGAAATCTCGCTGACATTTCACAGCTCTGTTTCTCCCAGTAATCCTGCAGACACAATGTGAATATAGAATTCGTCACGTATTTGTGTGAATAAACTCGGAGACACAAATAGATTAATAATTAATAATAATAATTAGCATGAGTTCAATAGTGCCATGGATACTGAGTCTAAAGGTAACTCAGTAAGTGAGCCATCACTCCGAAATAATTTCAAACATGTATGCACAAAATGTATTAGAAAAATACAATGCTCAGACATACTACCCTGAAGATGTATTTAGCTGATGTCCAAGATACATATGAATCATTTAATACAGCATAAAAGTAAAGAATTAAAACAAAGTTGATGTTTAGCCACTTAGAAAGGTTTATATTCAAGTATAGAGGAGGGGGGGGGGAGCCTCATTACCTTTCCAGCTGTTCTGGGGAGGTTGTAGTCGTACCCTACTGAGTGTAACCCCCCCTGAGTCTATAGCTGGCATGCACTCACCATGCTGAGAGACCTTTGGTCATCTGCTACCTGAGTGAGCTGAGATTTCACAGAGGAGTGGAGCTGATCAGTGGCTACATCTACTAGTGACTGTAACATTACAATGGCACACTTAACAGGGGTGGATTACCAACACATTGACAGGGGAGAAACAGAGCTGAGTGGCGGTGGCCGAGGGTATAAAAAAGTAGGCAAAGACATTATTAACTTATCTTGACAAAGCTGCAGCTAATAAAAGTTTTCATTAAAGAGGATTGACTTTTAAACTTACTAGTATATAGGTATTAGTATAGTATTAGTATGAGTATTAGTACAAATATTAGCATTTAAAGTATTAGCAGAAATATGAGTATAAGTACTAGTGTAAGTATAAATATTAGTATTGTATTAGTATTAATGTGGTATCGGTATATCATATACTATTAAAGAAAAATATCCACAAAAATACTTCATAATTAAATTGTCAAAACTGCACTCTTACAGCAGTTTAGTAATAGTAACAGTGATAGTTGTTGTGATGGTTGTCATAGCAACTATCACAACCAATGGAGGTATAATATCACCACAACAAGCTCATTTACGACATGATAGAATCATCCAGCCTACAAACTTCACCAATACTACAGCTACAGAGGATCACATGTTTCTAGTATATAACTGAATAATTTCGAGCAATCTTCAAACTAGAGGTTGTAACAAACATCTACTGTAGCATCAAAGTTAAATAAAGAGAGCCAAGTTAAAGGATATATTGATATAAATTTAGCTACAGTTAGTAATACAGGAGATGTTATCTTTATGGCCAGCATTTACGAGTTTACATATATACTGTGAGAGAACGCAAATACCGGTATACCTTGCAGTTGGACTGCATGTCAGCCATCTTAGACGATAAACATGACTCAACTTCCTGTAACGCCTCGGACTTCATCTTCGCCAGCTCTTCCTTCGCACTATTCATCTCTGATTCATTTTTTTCTAACCACTTAGTTTTTTCAGTCTAGCAAAACAAAACTATAATATTTTAATGAAACACTTGAGATATGGGGAATATGCAGCAGCACAACCTTTTCAATAATAGCATAAAATCTTCTCATTCAGCTTTGCCATTAACCCTTGAAGGGTAGAGTGTGTAACTGTTACGCAGTGTACTCCAAGTAGAGTACAACTGTGACTCATTTGACTGCGAAGTCCAGTGTAACTCTAGCTAACATGATTGTGGAGAGAGTTATTGTGGTAGTGAAAAGTGAATTAAAACAAAGATTCATGATATTTAAATGCAAATAGTTGACTTAAACTGAAGGATATCTTGAGCATGAGTTGACATAATCATAGGTGGATTATATAGAATTAATAGATCCAACTAACCTCAACTCCCTGTTGGAGTCTAGCTAAGGACTCCTCGTACTTTTTGTTCAACTTTTCTGAGAACTCAGTCTTCCAATTCTCGTATGATTTAGTCTAAAATGATGAAACCTTTTATCAGCAGTTACCACAGCATAGCAACTTGTGTGCAGAATTTTGCTTAACTATCAATCTCAGAAATTTTCATGTTCATCTCAAGAGCACAATGCCTTGACTACCGGCAGCGCTATTGCACTTTAGGCATATGCGTTTCTCTCAGTGAATTCTTGCTCTTTGTTTTAAAATGGACTAGACTAAAGCACACTAAATTAAACAGTTCATACACTTTGTTTTGAATATATACAATATTCACTTATTCTTGTCCCAGTGCCACCTGTTGGTATAAAATAGTTACCTGTTCACTTAGAATTTTCTCAAATCTAGAAGCTTCTTTTTCAATCTGTTCGGTAAAGAGTTTAGTAGAAGAGAGTTGCTGCTCAATGATGGATAACCTCATAGACTCCTGTAAGGGTAAAACAATGTGAAGTAAATAATAACAGAGTATAAGTAACAATGATAGACAACTTCAGGGACACCAAGGAGGGTAGAGTAAGTAGCAGAACCCCAGGGGCCCCAAGGAGGGTAGAGTAAGTAGCAGAACCCCAGGGGCACCAAGGAGGGTAGAGTAAGTAGCAGAACCCCAGGGGCACCAAGGAGGGTAGAGTAAGTAGCAGAACCCCAGGGACGCCAAGGGGGGTAGAGTAAGTAGTAGAACATACCTTGTACTCATCTATAATGAGACTCACAGCCTTCTGGTTTGACTCTTTCAGACCTTCCAACTCTGCCTTATGCCTCACCTAAAGTCATACCATGACTCTAATCATTCCTCACAACTTCATACAATAATTATTATAGGGGAAAGATTTTATACAATTTTTCAAACCTAATTTGAGTAACTATTTTTATCTAACACTACAGGATGTAAAATTTATTTACGGCAAGGATAAACGTGTTTAAAGAAAATTGAAAGAAGCCTCTTTAGCATGATAGTAATGATGAATTAATTGATTGACACCAACCATTTAAAATCTAAATGTTCTTATAGAAGGATTCTCTCAGTTATACCACAATGTTTATATATTATAAGAAGTTACAAAACGAGCAGTATTTTTACCGGTTATTAATAAAAAAAGATAGTCTTTATTATTACAAGGCAATACAAGAAACAAATGCTTAAACCGAGAGACTAAACTGTGAACATTGCTATTGTTAAGGCAGGGATATAGTAGGACAGCTTGAGAACAGCTTTTTAAGAGCAGTTGGAGCATCGTTAAACTTTCAACTTCTAAATACAATGAGGTCAATAAAATCAAAACAATGACAGATTGATCAAACTACATTTTGGTGAACCCAGCTTCACTTTAAATCATCTAGATTCTAGTCTCAGGTACAGGTGGTTATGTAACTGATAGATTACCTGAACCTCCTCATACTTAGTCTTCTGTTCAGCCAAGTCTCGTTGTAATCTCTCTAAACTTCTAGAAAGTTCTTCATGCTTCAGCCTTAGGTCAGCTGCTTCCTGTAAATATAAACATCATCTTAAATTAAACCAAGTTCCCAACAACACTTTTATCTACATGAACATTTACATGCAAGACCGCTACAGTTTTTGTATGAATAATGTTCACGCCTCTCCTTAGATGCTGAGTGACTATAAAGTAGTATACACCTCTCTGTTGACATAAATATCTCCATGCTACTTTACAATAAGTTATTTATTATCATGTACTGGAAAGATAACTCTTTACAGACAATCTTAATAGGACCTTTACTCAAGGTGACTGTACATAACTCAAGTTTGAAGATTTACTAAACAGTAGAATTGTTTATTGCTACTGTAGGGTTAAGATAAGTGCCAGTATATAATTCTCAAGAATGATTGAATAGAGAGACAGTATAAAGTTATTTAGATATAGTATAGAGTTATTTAGATATATTATAGAGTTATTTAAAGATAGCATAAAGCACTTTAGAAACAGTATAAAGTTATTTAGTGATGGTATAAAGTTATTTAGGTATAATATAGAGTTGCTTAGATATAGTATAAAGCAATTTAGAGACAGTATAAAGTCGTTTAGAGACAGTATAAAGTTATTTAGAGACAGTATAGAGTTATTTAGATAAAATATAGAGATATTTAGAGCTATATTGTAACTAATATATAAACTAACAGATCTGTACTTCTGTTTCTCTTCTAAAGCAGTTTGCAGCTGAGCCTGCAGATCTTTAGCTAGTGCTGTGTCTACAACTGGTGTTGAAGATAGTTTCACACTCGCCTTCTACAATATGATAACATCTAAAGAAGATTAGAATATTTAAGCTTCTAAGAACTAAATGAGAGCAAAGAATTTTAAAAAAAAAGAGTGGAGCAAAAAACCTCTGAACAATTAAAAGAACTTCGTTGGTAATAAGCTAATCAGCTGCTGTCGAGTTGTAATAGCAAAAAATATAATCAATGCATTTTGTCAAGAAAAGAAAAAATATATTTTTAATTATATTTCAAGACTGCTTTCCTGTGCTGCAAAACCAATACTATGTTTCTGCATTTTTTAAGTCTTCTAGTTATTGATTTTGTAAAATTTTAAAACCTTGGATGTCACAATGAAATTGTCTGGGCAGTTTTAAACTATAGAGACATCAGCTACATTCATTTGCTGATTTCTGGTTGAAATGTAATTACATGATCACTAATCCTCCTTCAGCTATCAAAAATAACAGAAACTAGATGCAGGAAATTGAGACATGGCAACTGAAAGCAAAACAAAGTTTTTCGCACACATCAATACATACTATACGCAATAAATAATAATTTATACTAGAATATAATCACCTCTGCCTTATCTTCCACATGTTCATCTTTTGACCAGTTTATAGAACTCGAAGATGATAAATCGGAAAAGGCACTGGTAAACAGAGATTCTACAATATTTCAAATTTAAAGCTACATCACAAGATCTCCATTAATGAACTGAATAAATTGTACGTTAAACAAACAATAAACAACTAGAGTACCTTTCGTGTTGGATACGGTTTCGACAGCAGATGGACTTGGAGAGTCTTTAGCAGAAGCTTGGAGACTGGCAGCAAGCCAAGGAATTGCTGACACATCTGGTGTAGCACTGGAGGTCACTTCCAATCCATGTTCTACATCAACAGCCGGGTCAAAGTCTGTTTCAGCAACTTCAAACCCTCCAAAGTCATCATCGTCATCCATATGCCTACCAGTATCTGGTGACTAAAATTAAAGAAACATCAAAACGTGTACCTGTGGCTGTATTGCAGTCATTCATACTGATACTCATACCGATTAAGATCAACTTCTAAAATAAAAATGAATCTTTATATTGAAAGTTGATTTAGCACTATCAAATTCATTATCATTAAACATCGTAAGCATCCAGGTTATTTTGATAAAATCAATTACTGTTAATTAAAAGATCATACTTTTTTAGTAGCATTCACAAAATATATACAAAAAATCTCAACTCAATATACCAGAAAAAATGAATTAAAATATATGTGTTAATAGCACTGATATTGACGTGACCGTGGCGCATGAAAAATCTGAAAAAAGAGTTGTCTTCTTTTTTTCTATATTAATATATAGAGCTTGTCGTGAAAATAAAAATTTTTTTAAAAAAATATTGTGACCCTCTGGTAACTTCCTGAATTTAGAAAATTAGCTCATATATTTCTTTTCATGTGGACAACAGCTCACTTTTTTTTAAATTTATTTTGAAGCTCTTTTCGTAAAAAATAATCAAAAGTAAAAAATCCAAAATTTTTACAAATTGGTTCGGGGCTTGACGTGAAAGGCATTTGGACGAAGATGTCAAGGTCACCATTAATAAATTTATTTCATCACAATTCACAATACTGCACGGAAAGTTAATGAAGTGAGCTGAAAATTAGGTTGCTAGCATATTGATATACATTATATTGATTGTTGCAGTATTATTTTTTAAATTTGTTTTGTTATCAGTTATGTTTAACTTCTTCATAGAGCTGCTGTTAGACTAAGAGTAAGACATAATATTAGCAACAATGATAATAATAATATTTATATTAAATTAAAATTATTATTAAATTCACGGTGAAGTATCACTATCACTATGAGTATGAGTATCGTATAAATTAATTATGAGTATGAGTATCACTATGACATTAACTCAATCAATGATTGACTATTACTATGAATATGAATATGGCTTCTAATTCTTGTAACTTTTGACTATGACGATGCTGATACTGATAGTGATAGTGATAATCACTGCCAGCCCAAGTCTCATACTCATAGTGATACTATTAGTATTAATAATTAGTATTACTATTAGTACAACTACTAGTATTACTCATAGTTCTGATAATGATGCAGATGATAGTTTTAAAAGTTCTACTTCTACTTTTATAGTAAGCTAGATTGTATATGTTGAGCTCTACTCATTTTTTACTACTAATTTGCTAATACTAATAGTAATAGTAATACTAATAATAGTTATAGTTGTTATAATGATAGTAATACTAATAGTAATAATAACTATTTCAATTTGATAATTTATGTTTTATAACAGCATTATCGCTTATCATTTACATTGGTTCATAATATGCTTATTTTAATTTTGCTTTGTGTGTTTTGTCATGTTGTAAATTTAAGTTCGTATGGTTATTTAATGAACTAGAGAACTAGCCAAATGTTATGTAACGGTTGCAGTAATTTACTATAAACTCAGTGAAATTTAAAACCTAATTGATATTACTATGACATTGATTGTACAGAGGTAGCTAAAATATACATTAAATTACCAATAATTTTAATTCGCCAATACACTATGAGTAGAACAATCAAATGCAATGATAGAAAATTAATTAGTCATAGCAGCCCGTTGCTTGAGGAACATTGAGCTACAGGTCTAAAATGATGTAGTTTTGTGATCCCTTATATAACAAAATAATTTTTTCAAACTGGTTTAATACTTTTATTATAAACACGCTTATCAAAGTAACATGTTTTTGATGTATATTCTATTAAAAAAGCAATCACATCAGGTTTTCAATTTGTATGTTGTACAAAGTTTATTATGGTGACAAGTTACTAAATTATATGGTTCAGCTTTGTAAAGTAAAGCTGATAAAATAAAAACAATTATGTGATTGTTTTACTGCTATATATTAAATTTAAGTGAGTTGAATAATATCCTAGTGCAGTGAATTAGATATTTTTTTAGCTTTGGTACACCTGTTTGTTATAGGCTAACATTCCACCAATAGAAGAATGGTGCAAGTAGAAGAAATTTCAGGCGCAGAAAGCTAAGGAGCAGTCAGAATGCTGCCAGAGTTGTGAAGAGGCACTTGAAAAAGCTGAATTTCAATAATGACATGAAATTCGTAACAGATCACCCTGGTGTATTTGAACTGACATGGCCAGCAGAGTTCTCGAAGTCACATACAACAGCTATTTACATCATCATGGTTAGCTTAAATTTAATTCCTATATCAGTCTCTAATATATAGTTTGATATCTGCTGTAAATTTGCTTAAGGAGCATACACATAACCAAAACTGAGTTACACTATAGTATTTGTTCTTGAATATATTTACCAAGATAAGTAGATTTGCTAATTAATTAACAGTAAAATTATAATGATACAACAATTTTTCTTTTAGATGATTCAATCAATAACACAAGACACTACAACATGGTTTTGCAGTTATAGAGTATTAATTTTCTGGCTCTTTCTAAATCTTCATAGAAGGCAAAGAAAACCACTGTCAGCTTGCCTTTATAACTGAGTGCACGCGTCTTCCACCTACAGATGATGATAAACAATTTGCTGGTGTGGAACTTTCTAATTTTGTTTACAATGAAGATAGATTATAGGACATTATTCTTTATGTAAAGATTGTCAAGTTTTGTTATAATTAAGAACAGTTTTAGTTTCAATAAATCGGTTCAACATTATGGACATCATTGCACAAGCATTTTAATCTTTACTATCTACAAAGGTATCTGATGGACTACTTGAAAATACAAAACTATGCTCCAGATACACAATGAACTGACCAGCAAAGTTAAAATGAGTTGGAGATGTAGAACATAATATCTTGTTCAAGGCTTTTCCCTGCTGTTGGAACCTTCTACTTCAGAACACTGAATTGAACAAACATATGTAGATGTATGAAACTTTGCAAACAATAATAATGTGAAATTAGTTGCTAAGTATTACATTGCTAATAAATACAGCATTGTGTAATGTTTTATTTAATTTTTTTTGAGCCATTTGATCTATAGGCCTGCATAGTATTTACTATATTATAACTAATAAATTGCAGACACATTATGTCAGACCAGTTTCCATTTAAATAGAATCGTGTAGGCTATCAAATTTGTAGAAGTAAAAAACCGAATTCTTATTGAGTAAAATACTTGCCTTTTTTTTCATGATGCCTCTACTGCTAAAAAGAGAAGTTTTTATCCATACAGCTCCATCAATCTGTATCCTGATGAAGCTAGTAGTTTAGGAACATTTGTGGCGGGGAGTGTAGGCTGAGCTGCAGTATAGGAAGAACCCCAACATATGTAATCTATTCAGCACATTATATGTATATTTATTCAAAAAAGAATTTAGAAAATGCTTTATGAAGCATGAACAAAGTAAAAATTAATGCTGGTGAAAGTAATATTATTACACCCATTAGAATTACTAGCAGCTATAGCATTAAAATTATGTATTTTCATAAAAATGTGTCTAATTTATGCTACAAAGTTATTACTGCCAAAGGTTACAAAATTTACCAGTCACATTCATGCAGCTGGCGGAGAATAACTAACTTTCACATGCAATAAATACAATTAGTAGCTCAATCTAAAACTAATGCGCTATTAAATGTTAGGAGTATAAGTTATAGTTATTCTAAGGAATAATTGCAAAAAAGTTACTTAGAGGAATTTAACTCTTATTATAATGTAATTATCTTCCAAGATATATTACAACATCACTACTTGGATGCATACAATGTCATATTTATATTGGCATCAACATAATTTTCAATAATTTCCAATCTATTAACTTGAGCATTATGATTGTGATTATTTTATAAATAAGGCGATGATTAGGCACTGTTGGTATTTTGGTTCAATTTATTAATAGCTGTAACAGGCAGAGTTGTAAATATAATGGATATATCAAAATTCCAATGGGTATAGTACTCTAACACAACATTGATACTAATAATTGTAGCCACTTACTCTTAGAGTTAGTGAATAATGATACAGTCATAACAATCTGAATTTCAATCAGCATTAGAGATAGGCTGACTGCTTTATAATATTATAGTTATGTCAAATTGAATTTATTCACTATAACTATAAAATTTATGATTATAATTATAAATTAAAATAATTTAAATATTATATAATATATTGATAATTATTGGAATCATAATTATATTTATTGTTATGATCATTATGATTATAATTATTTAATATTATCTTTGTTTGTATTTAAAGTTGTTCCTTAAATTTAAAGTTGTTTAAGTTTTATAAATTTATTATAATTATATTACTGTATAAGTATTGCTATTATTATTAGTATAATTAAATTATTATAATTTATATTTTATTATTTATATTATTATTTATTTTACTTTTTATTTTAAGACCAGCAGTTCAAATTAATACTTGTGTCGTTTGTTTTATATTATAACTTACAAGTATAACTATTAACATAATAATTTTACATTTGTTATTAGTATTACTATGAATATAAATATTTATATTAATATAAATATAGCTATTGGTATAACTTATACTTATAGTTATAACTAATATTATAAGTATTAGTTTCGAAACTGATTCTGCTCCGTAACATTAACATACTGATACTGTCATATGATTATCATTATGACTGATAATAGTATTAATAAATATAACCATTGAATATTATTAATAATAGTTCACCAATAGGCGACAGTCATAGACTTAGAGTTAGAGTGAGAGTCATAGACATAGTGATAGACTAGTGATACTCATAGTCATAGTCATACTGATACTGTGATTCAGTTTCACTGATTCAGTTACAAATTTTAAAACTTGGTTTTACGTAGACAACTACTAACCTATAATTCATCACAAAACGGTTGAAAATCATCATTTACTGCATATTTAAGAGTAATTTTCTGGTAGTGTGGTCGACATGATAATTGAAATTAAAATAGGGAAAATAATTATTTTGTGATTTACAGCAAGTTACAAACTAGCGAAATGGAATAGTCCATTTGAAAACAGTCAAATTAGTTACCTTTCTTGATGTTGCGTAGCTAACGTTAGTTATTAGTAGCCGCCCGAAGAGTAACATTCATGTGATTTGAACTACGAATAACGAGAATCTGTGACAAACCCGCTTCTTAATAACTTTACGCGATATAAACTCACGCTACAATAGGGCTATTTTGCCATCCCCACGTCAGAATAGGACACGGAGGGCACGCTCGCGGGCAAGTCTGGGCAAGTCCAAGACACCTAATATGACCACTTTTACTTACATTTTTGTAGTGTTTTCGTATAAGAAATTGGATAAAATGTTGATAAAACAGTTGAAAAGCATGCAAACTTTTGCTCAAATGTAATAAATAACCTGGAAGCTTACCGCCTTTAAGAATACCACTATCAGACAATATCAATAATCAGTATGAATAAAACGAAAGATAACAGACTATTGCTAGTACTATTACATTTACTATTAGGCTACTATTAGTATTGGTATTACTATTACTATTAGTATTAATATAATTATTACATTTACTGTTACACTTACAGTGTGAGTGTTACTGTTAGTGTTAGACAGTTACACTTACTGTTAGTGTTAGCAAATAAGAAGTAAATTTAGTTTTACTACAAATATAAGTTTAACTTTAAGTCTAACTTTATAGTTATTAACTATAAAGCTATATTTAAACTAAAACTTGAAGCCTGAAGGCTGAAGCCGAAGCTGAGAAGCAGTGATTGTCTCATTCACATTGTCATTGTGATTGTGATTGTGAAGGCTGAGGGATTGAATTTGCTTCAATTAAATATCAATGATTATTGCAATTGAGTAATGCGAAAATTCTGTGTAGACAACGAATCAAAAGATACAGAAGCTATTTACAGAGCTTTAAATGCCACCTACCTTCAAAAAATGTGTATAAAATCAGTGTGATTTAACTTTTAAAAATAATTTATAATTATACCCTCTCACATTGCAGGAAGCTGAAAATTGTTTTATTGGCTGCGAGCATAGCCTCTGTCTTAAACGCACAAATAGCCACGATCTTTCCTTGAAATAAACTCGCAAGCGCTGGAGCTACAAGAAAACAACTCCTAATAATAAACCACAAACACTTTTAGAGCTAATTGCATATTTCACGTATATTATAATTTATATATATATATATATATATCTACCAATGAACTACAACCAAATATCTCTAGTTCAGTTTTGTATACCCAAAACCTCCAACAAGTTAGCCAATGATTTTGTACATAAAATATTGTTTTTCGTGAAAGGGTATATTATGTGTAACACTTACCACTAATGTTTGTGTTAATCTGGTGTGGAGTAAAAAAGTTTTCACTAATTTGAAGCCGGCCAAGATTGACATCGAATCTATATAAGGTTCACGATCTCATATTATATAGAACAAGCCACAGGGATTTGTTTATTTCAAAAACCAAAGTAAACCTTGAAAACTGGAGATTGTACGCAAAGATGAATTTAAATGAGGTCAGACAACTCAATGACCCAAATATAGATGTTTAAACTCACCTGGAAAAATAAGAATCGCTGTATCACAAAAATTATTTTGGAAAGGCGGTTTAGTTTAGTTTTCTAACTCATTATGAGTAGTTATAGCTCACAACATGTCAAAAAGTCGATTTACTGTACTTCATACTTCATAACATTTGCAGCAGCAAAATATTATGTAGCTAGATGCTTTTAATAAATTATACACAGGATAGAGGTACCCTGTTCAGTATGAAGTGAGCTTCAGTCAACTCAATGCTGATATGAAGTTTTTCTGACGGTGAACACTGCAAGCTAGTTTGGTGTCATGGGATTTCAAATATCCAAATAAATAAAGCACTTTTTAACAATGTATAATATATTATGAGCTGAATAAAAAAATTAGGTTATACTATTTTCAAGATTGTTTTTACAAATATATAGAAATTAAGAGCAATTACTATATACAGAAATATTGTGTAGTATTAATACTTACAGAGGATAAAAAAAATATATATCTTACTAACCCATATAAAATTAATTTTAGGAAATGCACACAAACCAAAAATAAACTTTACAAAATTATTCGAAACTTGAAAATTTGTTGACAAGATGAACTCTAAACTTCTAAAAAATATCCCAATTTAAATATAGAAGGAACTGCATGGCACAAGCTGTTAAAATGGTAAAAAGAATGCCAGAGATAAAAAATATGACAAGGCATGAAAAAGTAAAACATGAAATGCAAAACTACAGAATAAAAAATTCTCCAACCCACAGAGCAAGCAGTAAAGTGCTAAGTAAATTTATAATAAAATAATATGAATTTTTAAAGAAAGGAAAGGCCCTGAAGTCAACCATCTGAGAGTGAACAAATAGATCTCAAGATTCAGTGATAGTCAGTAAACACCTGTAACAGAGATATTCAGTGATACAATAGTTCGAGTAATTGATTAAGACAATATTTTAGTAGCATTTGAATGAAATCCATGGAACGTCATAATAACATCAAATAAATTACTTCAGATTCAAAAAATGAATTAATGATGATGCAATATACTTTTTCTTAACTTATGGCTAGACCTGAACTATTAGGATTAACAAGTATATTCAAACATGAGCTGTTCGAAACCATCAACCGTGCCACTACTACCGCCGCTTCCGTCACTGTTACTACTACTACTGATACTAGCACTACTATAACTGCTAATACACCGCCATCAGGGCTAGGTGACAGAGTACACAGTTAATCAAGCTATGGGGGGGGGGGGGGGGGGGAGAAGAATCACTATTTTATGACTCACCATTCCTGGATGGTTAAACTCTATCTCAGATGCCAGGGACACAAGTTTTTGCAAGCTATCCTGTGATTGGTTAGTTGAAAGGGACACCAGTGAAGGAGATGAAACTGTAAAAAATAACAGAAAACATTCATGAAAATATTAATACATATTTTGAACATGAAATATTTTGAAGAGTGTAACATTGGGTTGTGATAAGCCTCAGGCACCCGTCAAGTATTTGCTACGTCTCTGAACCACCCCTTAGTAACTCAAGTGATGCTAAAAAGCTGAATCTACATTAGCCAGGATTATGTAGAAGAAACGATCACAAAGTAATCTGGTTTAATTTTGAAAAACATTAGAATTCACTTCCGGTTAGAAAATTGCTTAACAGAAGCAAAGTGGAAAAATACTTTGTGATGATCACATGACTAAATAAAGCACATCGTACGCTGGCAGCAAGTAAACAGAAGTAGATGACTGACCTATGAGCTCACTATCCAATGACCTCGCTGACTCAGATGTGACTAGCATTGAGTGGTTATCTTCAGGACTTGTAGACAAGCTGCTGCCAGGCTGCTGCTGAGTAGGCAGCCTCAATGGCAGAGACTTGTCCGCCAGAGGCTACAAGATTTTAGTATTTTATTATATTCAGGAAAATATTTAAAACATTCAGAGTTCAAACAAATGAGGCTTTTTAATAGACTGAGAGTCAACCACACGACCTGAAACTTTGGGAACAGGGTCTATTGAAAAAAACAGGTATATAATGTTTTTAGATATGTTGCTTAGATAAAATAACAAAAAGAAAAAACGGCAATTGTGCATTCTTTAAGAGTTTTAGTAGCGGTTTTCTTGAACATAATCGAGTAAAATTAAAATGCACCGAAAAAGTTAAACTTACCAAAAGCTTCATACATTATATTAAAGTACATACTGGTGCATCCTGGGTAATTTGATTCTGGCAGACTTCCATGAGACTTGAAAAATCTTCAAAGTGATTCACATCAAGGAAATCAGTTGCAGCTGAGTCATCTACTAACAAAAAATTAAATTTATGTGATTTATCATTACTACCGCTGCTACCACTACTACTACCACTACTACTACCACTACCACTACTTCTACTGCTACTACCACCACTACCACCACTACTACTACTACTACTGCTACTACTACTACTACCACTACTTCTACTGTTGCTACTACTGCTACTACTACTACCACTACTTATACTACTGCGACAACTAGTACTAACATTACTGGTGCAGCTGAATGGCTGAGCCCAGATTAGACTAATGAAGTTACTAAAACTGAAAACCTAAACTAAGTCTATCAAACTGAGTTCACAAACACAGTAAAAGCTGTCAGTTGAAAAACTCACAGCTTCCTCTAATCTTTTCCGTGTCTTCCTTCGACTTTAAATCATCTCGAAGTCTCCTAAACGTCTTCAATGCTTGCCTGCAATTATAAATCAAATTTTATTTTCTAGAACTTTCTACAGCATGTAAATTGTACACACTATTATAACTTCTATAATGTATTGAATATATACCAATAGTAAACCTATTACATGCTTACATCTCACAACCCAGTCCTATACTTACTAAACACTTACATTTCCACCAACTTGCCACAGTTGGACCAATGATGAACGGCGTCATCGTCTATGGTGTCTCTTATATCATCATAGACTATGTTAGACTGAGTGTCAAGGACTTTCTGTAAGCATACATCAGTAATAGCTTCGTTACATACACTCAATAACATGTGTGTACAGCAATCACTCAGACTAATAATAAAATCTCAATACTAAATAGACTAGAGAATAAGTTGCTTGCTAGAAAATTCACTATAAAAATAATAAGATTACTGGTTGTTAGTTTGCCAGCATAATACAAACAAATAGACTTGTGAGAAACTCTGCATGCGATACTAAGTGCTACCTAGGAGTTATCCCACCATTATGGGAACACAGCACAAGACAACACACAGCATTCTCACACCTTGGTATATCCGTTCATCAACTGCTGGGCATGGCTCATGGTAACCTCCTCCAGGTCGTTTGCCAGAGAAGAGCTGATCACCTCCGTCTGGTTACGGCACGATGGATCTGTCATAGTATGAACTCTGCACCAGAACTGACCTGCAGCACACAAACAACGGCATGTCTATTGCATCATCACTTGGCAATACAAGATGACATGTGATCAACACCTGGTCTAGTGATATCATAATGGCTATTACAGTTTAAGCAACAGCATCATAGCGAAAACATATGACATCATAGCGAAAACATATGACATAGCGAAAACACACGACGTCAGAGAAAGCTTAAAGACGTGACATCTTGATGCAAACACTGGATGCCATAGTGTTGAGATGGACACATAATGTGAGTACATAGAATGGTGAATACAACCATATCTATGTCTCCTACACAGAGGTGGTGGTTACCTAGGTTAGAACCGTCAAAGGCTGGCTCTGGTGGCTCATTCTGGTCCGGCAAATAAAAAGTGGGAGATGACGACTCATTCTGAATGGTGTCGTCAGGTGAAGGATACTGTGACACATCTGATGACATGACACCTGCAACATAAGCAGGTGCTCTATAAAGTATGCACACATAGCAGTTAGTGGCAGAAGTTAGTAAAGGTAAGAAAAAAGTTTAGCAGTTGAATTTTGGTGAACACTTGGTCTAAAAATTCTCATCTGACCAACTCTCCCAACTACAAACCAACTTTTTAAGATAGTAATGGGAATTTTCAGAAAAAATAATGGTTATTTAAAGCATACTGAAAGGAGCAAATAATTTATTTCATCTACTGCCCAACCTGCCTTTTAGGCTTTAGCAATGTCCAAATATAATTTCTTTATTGGATAAGCTAGCAGTGATACACATATCTGCTATATTGATGAATTCCAAAGACATTGACTGTAAGAAAGTAACTACCAATATGTTTTCCACACAGTAGCAGTCTGAAACCAGGAAAATATCTACAACATGTGTTAGAGTATACCTGACTGAGCATTATCCCCACCAACATTTGCCAGTTGCTGTGGTTCCGTGGAGTAAGACTCTGTGCCACTAATATGAACACCTGCAAGAAATGATATATTATATGACACACACCTGCAAGAGATGACATGCTATATGACACACACCTGCAAGAGATGACATGCTATATGACACGCACCTGCAAGAGATGACATGTTATATGACACACACCTGCAAGAGATGACATGTCATACGACACACACCTGCAAGAGATGACATGTCATATAGCACACACCTGCAAGAGATGACATATTATAAGACACACACCTGAAAGAGACAGTTTTCATACCAGTATTCGTAAAAGCACCTCAAAAAGAAAGAGAAAACATCGATGGCACGGGCTGAAAGAGAAAGAGTTACCTGACATGTTGTAAACCATATCTTTCAGAGTGCCGTCAGACAAATTAGGCATGTCCGCTGTACCAACTGAGGTAAAGTAGCTGACAGGCTGAAGGCTAGCTGACTGTGCAACATAGGCAGCAGGTAGGTCAGTATCTACAGAGGCAGCATACGACACATGTGGTGAGCTCGTTCCCGAAGAATAGTCCGAGAATGTTTGCTGGCCAGTCAAACCAGAAGCAGGCATCAGTCCAGATGTGCTGGCACAGTGACTACGATGGGCATTGAGAGGTGATGAAGCATATGGTTGAGCACAGTTACCACCCACTGTGTTACTCACATTAGCTCCGTAACTGTCAGTATAGCCGGACGTAACATTGTCTTCTGGTGAACTGACATATGCAGAAGGTGCTCCAGGACTGGCATACGGACTGACATAACTTGCAGGTGCTTTGGTGCCTGCAGGACTTGTGTATGGGCTGGCATACTCTGGAAAAGTATGGCTGCCTCCAGGGCTAGTATATGGACTAACATAGCTAGGAGGAGCATCACTGCTCCCAGGATTTGCATAAGGATGAACATAGTCGGAGAAAAACGGATTTGTACCAGGGCTCGAGTATGAACTGGAACTCGGACTGATGTACTCAGCTGGTGGATGAGTACCCTTTGGACTAGTGTACCCTGCAGATGGATGACTACCCCCTGGACTGGGGTACCCTGCAGATGGATGACTACCCCCTGGACTGGGGTACCCTGCAGATGGATGACTACCCCCTGGACTGGGGTACCCTGCAGATGGATGACTACCCCCTGGACTAGTGTATCGTGCAGGAGCATGCGTACCTCCTACTGGCGGCTGACCAGGGGGTTGGCTATAAGACAAGCCCTCATTGTGATTAGAATATCCGTCACTTGTATGAGATGGTGCTGGTATGTCACGAGCAGCGACTGAGCTCTCATTGTCAGGCGGCAGCACCATTTGCCCGTTGGACATCATTCGCATCATCGACATCACCTGACTTTTAGAGATTTTGTTTTCTCCCAGGTGCTCACGTAGGTATCGCTGCCCTTCCTTCTCACTGTAAATTATAGAACCACAGCTAATTTTAGTTGTATTCTTGTAAACTTTGACACTAGAGCTTCAAACAGAGAGACAAAACTTTCATATCAAATTACCTTTCCCAGATTGCACCAACAAGTTTAAGTGTACCACGGTTTTGACTATATATCATAAAATGTAGTGTTAAAAGTGCTTAAAGCTGATATAATTATTTTGTGAAAATCTTTAAGATCAACTAAGACTTTCATCTCAGTCTGAGATGCGTGTGATGGCTTGCTGCAAATGCAAGCTATATACTTATATATACGCACCTGACAATGTAGTTCATACAGACGATATACTGCGGGCACTTGGATGTGTTGTATACAATAGTGGCCCGAGTTTGCAGCCAGCACCATTCATTGTTCTTGTTAAGAAACCTGTAGTACTTGCTGATATTCGTACCTGCTGTCATCACTACAACACAAACCAGTAGACATCAGTAGACACCGAACTAAGTTACACAACAGTAGCCTCTGTTTCCAGTTACACAACAGTAGCCCGTATTCTAAGTTACACTAAATTAGCCTGTGTCCCTAATTACACTGCAGTAGCTTGTGCTCAAAGTTACATTACATTAGTTTGTACTTCTATCATCTAAACTCTAAAGTAAATAAACTAGGAACAGTTACTAAACAAATTTAAAAAAAATTCTTGCTCTAAAATTAGATAAATGAAAATTAAAGATATATGCGGAGAGATTTTTTTTCGACAGTGAAAAAATTCGTACCATTTATACCGTGGAAAAATAAGGTTATAGACAGTAGGAGTTGTCAACTCAGAAAAGACCGGTTTGCTGAGTTTTCTACCAGCCATTACACCAACATTTAGGGCACAGATGGCAAAAGTTTAGTCCACCACGTTTTTTTTATTTATCTGTTGTAACCGCAAACACCATATTACACCTTTCATCAATAAAGAAATGAATAAAAATATAAGTTGTTTTTCCAACTGATTATTAGATTAAACATTCCGGTATAACCCGATACATGCCAACAGAGGTGTTAGGATTACTTTAAGAGATTCTCAGACAGCCTAAAGCTGAGTCAGAAAATGCCAGACAATTGTTTTACTGTTGAGGAAACAATGAGTGATATCCTAAGATGGCATATTGTGTAGATAATATATTGACACTTGCAATGTCAGACCTCATGTATATTGCTCATAAAATCATGTGCCCCATCAATCTTCGCTGCATGGCAACATTCCATAGCCAAAAATTTCCATCATGATCATTAAAAGTTGCTGCTAACCATGCATCTGATTGGCTATTATAGGGAGACCAAATGCTGCACTCTAGAACAGCTAACTGATGCTTTAAACACTATTCAGTTTTAATTTACCAAAAAAGTGAAGAGTAACGCAGACAATAATCAGTTTAAACATAAGGTGACCAAAGTTGCCTTTAGACTTTATGTTAAATCTAGTTGAAGATATCTTTAACACAAAATCAAACATGTATTCAAAAAAGTATGTTTCGCATTGTGTGAAGACTTCACTGACATATTTAGCTGCTAAATCGGAAGGAAGGAAAAGCGTCACTGTGATGATAACAATCCTGTCATTGTATAATCCTCGTGTCAAAATATTTCACTCCAACAAATAAACCATGACACTTGCTGCAAGTACTCTAAATATTTTAATAAACATGAAAATTGTTCCCATTAATAGCCACCATGATGTGTGCGAAATCATTACTGTGGTGTACCTGCAGATTTGGAGCTAAGGGCATGTTTGGTATAAACATTAGTTTATAGACTGAGCCTACTGCATGAGAATCAGTGCCATCCCTCTTAAATTTCACTCATTTAGCCGAGTCACTTCCACTACCTCAATTTTCATCTTTTCAATTACATAAAGCTGATAGATTTGTTAACACTTTGGAGCTTACGCTGATTATTAGAATTGCAATTAACAAAAAAGATCCAAAGTTACATAAATGGAAATTAATTATTTTACAATTTTAAAAATATCATATTCCATTTTTCAGAGTGGAGCCTGGTGAAACTGATTAATCTGAAGATATGCATTTTATTTTATGAGAGAAATTGGGTGAACAATTTCAAAATGTTTATGGGCTCAGCTTTAAATAACACACTTCAATTTAACATTAATAATACATTTCAATAATAACAATACACTTCAGTTTAAACTTAGACTTTAAAAAACAGGAAGAAATTTAGTGATAATTTTACATTTGATTACACCTGCTGTTTTATATTATGATTATTGATTACCACTCTTACCCATTAAAATGCCAAGAAATAAGAATAATTTCAATATATAAATGTATTTTTAGTTGACAACTAAAATAACAAAAGTATATAAAAATGACCTCTTTCAATTAAACCGCTTTTTCAAATTTTTCTAAGATTTTTTAACTGAAAGTGTGATGGGAGGGCTGGTTGCTGAAATCACGACTCAAAGCCATGTGAATATCACGAATACAATGCATGATGCTAGTGGATTATATTTTAACAAAATACATAATACGTGACAAAACACCGATAAAAGTCTTGGCAGTTAGACTTAATGGAAGAGAGAACATTGGGGTGAAGACAAGAAATAGAGCTACCATTTGGCACTCTTTCGAAGAAATGAAGTAAAAAAGCGAACACATGTTAAACTTGAGGCTTTGGTACTTTAACATGCAACGTATGACCTCTGTTAATGAAAGAAACTATTCTTGATAAAGTGAAATAGTTTTATTTTAGATTCATTTTCGATAATAAAATTTATTTCAATTCGTGAAGGCATAATCAGAAAAAGAAAATTTTTGAGTCTTAATGGTAGAATTTAACAATTTTAAGGTAATTTATTAGTTTTTAAGATAGCAAATGACGCAGTGATAATACAGTTAAATTTAATAACATTGTAGTTGATCCATCTTGACTGCTGATAGCCATGTGACTAAAACTTACAATTGCTAATAGTCATGTGACTAAAACTTACAACTGCTAATAATCATGTGACTAAAACTTACAACTGCTAATAGTCATGTGACTAAAACTTACAACTGCTAATAGTCATGTGACTAGAACTTACAACTGCTAATAGTCATGTGACTAAAACTTACAACTGCTAATAATCATGTGACTAAAACTTACAACTGCTAATAGTCATGTGACTAAAACTTACAACTGCTAATAGTCATGTGACTAAAACTTACAACTGCTAATAGTCATGTGACTAAAACTTACAACTGCTAATAGTCATGTGACTAAAACTTACAACTGCTAATAATTATGTGACTAAAACTTACGGCTGCTGTGACATTTGCCGCACATCTCCAAGTCCCCGGGATGGTGGTATCTGTACATAGAGTTACCAGGAATCTCATCAGGTTCATAGCCCAACATGGTAGACAACCTAGACAGAGTTAAAACACAGCAGGTACAACAGTACGATACAAATCATACAGCATGTTATACCAGACCATGTTCTAGTATTGGCTATTATAAAATATTGTTTTTTTATCAGCTGTGGTCTAGCGGTTAGAGCACTGTCCTATTTAGTGCTAGGTTCTATTCTGTATTGGCTATGTCACAAAGAGCACCAGACCCCAACTGGACTTCTACCACAGCACCACTTAAACCCATACAATATGAAATATTCAAACCAGTTGATCTAGAATTGGTTATTACAAGAAAGTAGATGCTGTATACAGAGTAGACTTGTTATCATACAGGTTCATGGGCTACACTCTAACCAACGAAAATCATATATAATATTGAATTGGTTAACACACACTCAACCCTTTGACCTATCGAATAGCATACAATTATGAATATCTCATAAATCACAGCTCAACAGTTGCAAACATTGCTGAAGTTAGTCCATCACATTCCACAGCACAGATAAACAAGAATTCTATTTAAATTTAAAGTCTGCAATTTTTTGCTTTGAAAGAGACCAAGGTTACAGTGAGTAAGCATAGTTAATGATGCAATCAAGTTGATGTGTATACTTGGTGGTGAGAACATCCTTGGTAAAGGTTATTAATCCTGCAAGCTATCCAGGGAGAATAATCATAGATAGTTGTATATGTAAACAAACCTGCATTGTGCAAATATTTTCTTGTAAAGAAAAAAAGGGGCACAAAAGAAAACAGAAGGTTTATTTCATGCCATAATTAGTTTGCCAAGACTGGGAGATGGATTGCAGGCAAAACTTCCACAGCCACATAATATTCATTGTGAGAAAAAGAAAAGTATTTTCAGTAAACACAACAGTAGGACTTGCTATGAGCTGTGGGTAAATAATATTAGGTTACCACACTTAATGCAGAAGTTTGATATTGTAGCTGTTGGTTGAAATGCTGCTAAAGACACTAGATACTCTGTACACTCTGTATATGAAGATATGGTTTATAGAGCACAGCCAGGTCACTATCACCTGGGAGTTCACTCACCTTGGATCACAATAGACGAACTTCAAGTCCAGGCTGTGTCTACTAATAAACATATTTCCATCCATTTTCAGCTCCATAATAGGGGTGGGTTGTAGGGGCCTCACCACAGCTGCAAGGAAACTTGGCTCATCATCCTAACAAATAGAGCGAGACTATACAGTAAAGAGTATAGAGGATGTAACGTTCTCCTGTCGGCCATTGAAGAGTAATGAGCAGTATAAAACATGCAGCATTAAAAAAATTAAAACATCTGTACACATGCTGAGAATTTCAACAGAAATAAGCACAGAGGTCCCTCCATATCCCACGATTTCATTTATCATGACATTCCATAGGTCACGAGAAGGGGTTGGACCCCAGCTTCGTGGCTTATGTATGTGTGTATAGGGACAAACTGGCCGAAGTTCACAGATCCGTGAGTTAAATCTGGTATTCTACTATGTCATGAATTGAGGTTTAGTGAGACATGGAGGGAGCATTGTACAATAATTCCATGTGAAAGTTGCAGTAACTGCTGTAAAGGTTCTTTTACCATATGGTGCTTAGCCGCACAAGACAAAACTCTATACTGATCACAACCTCTACGTACCTCGCCGTATTGAATGTATCCAGTCCACTGTAGGAGCGAGTATTCCATCTGAGAAGAACTCAATGTTAAATTGCTTCTCAGTGATGACCCTGATCTCTTGTGATAATTGCATTTCATTCGAAGGAAGAATTGGCGTCTAGTGTCTTGAACTGGCATGGAATCTGTCAGCATATCAAATATATATGCAGGTTAACTGAGACGTCATCAAATAGACACGCCATCTTAACTCAAGAAAATACCTAGAGTAGTGACTGTCCATCTCAACACTAGCTTGTTCCCATACCTTAACCCATTACAACTAATATTATATATAAAACTACAGAGTAGTAGCAGGTAGCTACTCAACATTCTTCAACATGAAATTTACTACAAAAAACAAACTAAAGTGTCAGTAAAAATACCAACTTGCGGCCATTAAATAATTATACAAGAATTTTCAGGATAAAATCTTGATATTTCTACCAGCAGGTAGTTCTGTTATTTTATGACCTGGCGAGTATTTCACTGGTTGGTTCTATTGAGAAAGTAATCTGGAAACAGTCAAGAAGGAGTTGAGAAACTATGATGTAGTGCATGTCTCAGTCAATATAATGCAACCCTTACCCCTCAGACTCCCCACCACAAGATTGCTCTATAGTCTATGGAGACAAAATCTATTATTTCCTGTGGGTTTCATATAAATCTGTTTTTTACTTCTAACCGCAGGATGACCAGCTAGATTATGTAAGAATGTGAACAATGGCCTTATCTGCTGGTACAGCAAAATATTGAGGCTCAGTGCAGTGGACTATTCTGAAAGGAAGCAACTTGACTCGTTAAAATCAAATATTTTTAATACTCATCTCTGCTAAAACAGTTTTACATGAGACATCACCGATTATGAAATTTCAGCTTAACTGGCCCCTAAACAAACACATTCAACATGGTGGAATGGAGAAAGGTATGCCTGAGCACCTCGCAGTGTCGTGTAGGTGAGATCCATCTCCATGAGGTTGCCAGAGCTGGACAGCCCCAATCCGTGAACTGTAGATCCCTGGATCTTGTCTAGAAACTGCTTGCTCAGTTCTGCTCGGTCTTTCTCCAACACATAGTCTTCAATGTTCTTACCCAGCATATCAATCTGTGTAAGAATATAAATATTATATAATAATATACTGTAGTGATATGTTATATATCACTATGTTTATTGTACTGCACATTATATTATACTACATATATAATATAATATAATCATAGAAACTATATATATATATATATATATATATACACATATATAATATATATATAAATATAATTTTAGTTTGATGTAACTATTACTGTTTAAAAATTTATTTATTACTAGTTTATTTGATATTACTATTAGTTTATTTAAAAATAGTTTATTTATTACTGCACAATAGTTTATTTTGAGACCTGATTCAAACCAATATGTTTCTCCACGTTGTCCGAGACGTACACGATCTCTTTCTCAGGAGATATGATTATGAAGAAGCCACTCAAAGACTCTAACATCAAGTTCCCCTCTCCAATATCTGACTTGAGCTTCTCGAATGCATCTTTATCTGCAACACACCACAACCTTGTCAGCTGGTCACAGAATATAGGCAGCTGGTCACAGAATACAGGCAGCTGGTCACAGAATATAGGCAGCTGGTCACAGAATATAGGCAGCTGGTCACAGAATACAGGCAGCTGGTCACAGAATATAGGCAGCTGGTCACAGAATATAGGCAGCTGGTCACAGAATATAGGCAGCTGGTCACAGAATATAGGCAGCTGGTCACAGAATACAGGCAGCTGGTCACAGAATATAGGCAGCTGGTCACAGAATATAGGCAGCTGGTCACAGAATATAGGCAGCTGGTCACAGAATATAGGCAGCTGGTCACAGAATATAGGCGGCTGGTCACAGAATATAGGCAGCTGGTCACAGAATATAGGCAGCTGGTCACAGAATACAGGCAGCTGGTCACAGAATATAGGCAGCTGGTCACAGAATATAGGCAGCTGGTCACAGAATATAGGCAGCTGGTCACAGAATATAGGCAGCTGGTCACAGAATATAGGCGGCTGGTCACAGAATATAGGCAGCTGGTCACAGAATACAAGCAGACACATAGTGCCAGGTTAGGCCTTGTGATTGCTAGAACTATATCTTTACAGATGCTAGACAACCTATAATAATGTCTATTAGAAATAATAAAATCCCCACATCTGAAAGTGTTGGTTAGCTGATACAAAAAATGCAATGAGTAGCCCTGAAAATCCTATTATGAATCTTGAGGCAACCAAAAGAGAACTGGAGATAGAGTTAAATATGTCATCAACACACTGATGTCTATTTTGTGTTTCTTTAAAAAAAAATCTGCTGACCTTCTCTACGGCTAGACAGCGTCTAGACAGCAGAGACAGCCTGGTTGACCAGCATCTAGCTGGTGATCCCATTACTGTCAGAAACAGACTCACATCTTTAATTATGTTTTCTAAGAATTTTAGCCCTTGTGCTAAACAGAGTTTCAATAAAAAAATAAAAAACTTGGGCTATAAAAATTTCTCCACTACTGCACCTAAATAGTCCCCTTTCCCTGCCGTGGTCCTTCGAGGGCGGGGGGGGGGGGGGGGGGGATTACTGCACCTACATGTGCACCTCAAATATTTACCAACATGTTTCATCTCCCTGTATAATAGAGTTATTCACTGATATCGAAGCTGTATTTTCAAGTCAAAAACATATTTTCAATAATCAGAACAAAGTTATGAAAAACAAATAGCGTATATTTATTTTTACACCCAATTGATAGCCATCAGTGATATTAATTCATATTCCATTTGATATAATTATTCTATTTTAGGTAACAACATTGATCTAAATAATTGGTGTGTATTGATATACCTTTGAGCAGGTGGTTTACAGTAAACAGAAAATAATTTATTATTTGATGTACTAATAGGATACTGCAATGCACTTGCTACAGGTAACAACAACTAACTCATTCAGACAGGTGGGGAGGGGTGGATACAGAAAAGGAGAGGTGGGGAGGGGTGGATATAGATATGGAGAGGTGGGGAGGGGTGGATATAGATATGGAGAGCTTACAAGAGGTGGATACAGTTGGGGAGAGGTTACGAGAGGTGGATACAGGTGAGGAGAGGTTACGAGAGGTGGATACAGGTGAGAAGTGGATACAGGTGGGGAGAGGTGGATACAGGTGGGGAGAGGTTACGAGAGGTGGATACAGGTTGAACTAAAGTAACTTATAACTGAAGTTTTAGACCACTAAACATGTAGAGGATGAAACCTTGCCATATATTGAGACCAAAACCCTTATGCCCCCTCGCCCTATGGCTGAATGGTAGGTCACCTTAAATCTAAACCACCAGCGCTGCAGCATCTACTTGAATTTACCAGATAAGTGAAAGCAGCTAAGCTATAGGCAACACAGTAAGATTTTCAGGAGAATAGAAACAGAGTGTATAGGGTTTCTCACCAGAACCCATGTAGTTCCTTAGTTTGAGAAAAGTTATGGCTAGTCTGAGAATAGATGCCTTGTCCAGCCTCTTTGTGACGTTCCTGGGTAGCGGCAGCAAGTCAGCAATCTCGCATATCTCCTTCGACTCATCTGTACGTCTCTGTTTAGCATGAACTCTCGACTTCTCAGCTTTCTTTACTTGAGCCATTTCAACCCCTGCTTTCTCACAACTACAAGAGTGACCAGAGTTTCAGAGAATATTTGAATTGTGTTTGTGTTGTGCTATTGTACCCACTAGTTCCAGTATAAATTGCGTGTCATAAAGGTTTTCAAGGATATTGGATAAAAATAAATATATATTATAAGGGTGCAGCTATATTAAGCTTTTTAATAACAAATTAATTTAGTAAACTTGCAGTTGAAATTGTTAAAAGTAAACACTTTATATACCAAACATGGTCGTCCACACAGCTCGTTTGCTGGCCTAACATTTCCTGTTTCCTTATTTGTGAGTTTGGCTAAATTGAAAGTAGAGTATTTGTAGTGGCACATGCTGAGGGGGGGCCTTAGGAGCAGTAGTGGAGAAATTGGGAGAGCCTAAGTTCTTCAAATTTCTTTATCGATTTTAGTTTGGGGCATGAGTTGAAATTCTTGCAAGAACATAACTTCTTTTGCTACATTTCTAATCTAGAACACAGGCTCTTCCCAATTTCTCCATTATTGCAACTACCTCCTAATAAATATACCGTCATCAAAAACTGCAGCAGAGCAATACCTACTGCTTACCAAGACGGAACAGATTTAGAGAAAGGCGGAACATTCTAGAATAACTACCGTATAGACTCACGTCACTCAACTAATTTTATAGCCCTTTGAAAAATAATGTTGAGTGATTTCTAGCAGAGAGTTTACATCTCAAGTTGTAGACTAAGTTTGCGGCATTTCATAATGAGAAGGATCACCACCCCTCCCAACTGTAAACAACTCTGTTGAAAATCACAGGTTGGGTTTATTGCAAGACATTCTCAATTAATGTGGAAACAGAATACAGCTTCATGAACTTGAGCTGTGGATTCACTCAACCAACTCAACTTGCTGACACAAATCTACGGACACAAATGCACCATAAGTGTCAGCTCCTATAAGAAAATTTTGATCTCCAATTGGATGTCCATCAAAACCAGAATTTAGAGCCTCACCTAAACAGCTTGGATTCACACCAAGTGAAATGCTTTGGGTAGCAATATTTGGAAATTCTCTACCCTATTTCATTAAATTCAAATTTCTATATTTCTAGGTGCTATAGGCAGGTAGTTACGTACAATCAAACTTTCATTTATTAGGGTAATGTATACTATATACATCACTTTTATTAGCAGGAAATTCATCAAAAATTATTGTTTAGTGATGGTTTTAGTTCATTTCAGCCTATCATTAAACTGATATTACAAGGCAAAAAACAAGAGCAAAACAATTTCATCTACACACACTACAGACTAAAGTTTATAAGAAGTGCAATATAATGTCTAATATACAAGTTCAAAAGGTAGGCCTGCCTACAAAGCCAGTTTATGGCATTTACAATGCATATTTTAATATTTTAGAGGCACTATAATATTATTTGATCAGAATGTTTCATGTTCAATATTTACTATGTCTATGTCTATGTCTCTGGGTACTTTATTACATTATTACATTTACTAGGTTGTATTACTATAATTATAGTACACAGGCTAGACTACAGTCAAAACCTGAATTATATCTTAGTGCTGTTGGCCACAGCTTCGTAAAGGTGTCTACTGTAACACAGTTAAGTTTATCTGAGGTTGGTGCAACTGATATGGTGGTTAACAGATTATGACTGAAACAGGCAAACAACCAATACTTGGTCACAAATACAAACAGTAATTTATCATCATCATGTCAACAGAATCTGGTAAACGCAGACTGAGGAGACCAAAGAAACAGATCGGAGGTCAAATAAAAACTGTTGCCAAGTATAATAAACCACAAGGAGAGAAGGTTGAAATGGTAAAAATGATATCCAGAGCAGAATGTGGTTTTTAATAATTTATTGTCAGTGTAATTACATTAATTATTGCCCAATACAAGAGCAGTTTTCGCAGGTGCATGAGAGATTCAGTAAACCTGCTATGGTTATGCCTGTATGCTAATAGCAAATAGTGTTGCCAAAACTCAAATATATTAAATCTGTTTCTAGCTCTGGGCTCACCAAGTACAAACTCTCAATTCAACAAGAACTAGCATCTCTAAAAGTAAGAGGTTTAATTAAAACAATTTTACAATAAAAAGAAATAGAATGATGGAAGAAAAAATTACTGAGCAACTATTCGAAGAGCAAAAGGCAAACTTATTGTAAACAAGTGACGGCATCAGTTCCAAATTTATATTTACATGCTTTTACTAGTCTAATGTGGCAGCTGACAAAAGACGGATGACCTAGTTTTTAATACCATGAAGCATAAAAATGGAAAGAAAAACATTGTAATAAAATGGGTCGCTTCTTAAGACTCCAAGATAAAATAGTGAATACAGCCACTCAACGGCCAAACTTGAAGGTTGGTCCCTAAAAGCTGTTTATGATCTTCGTAACAAAACATCTACTTTAGTCTAGCCCAGGCTTTCCCATCTACCCTACTCAAAAAGTAACTAATGCAGCTGCAGCAGTTGTTGGCGAATCAATGTTAATAATTACCCATAATGCATTATAAATATTACATAATTGCAGGTTGTGGGAGTAATAAACCTTTTCTAAAAAAGATACACTGGGCAGTTGAGCAGCAATTAAGCATTAACAAACTATACTGATACTCATTACGTTACAGTAGCTAACAACTGTGTGAGACTGGGAAATAGCAAGAATGTATATGATAACCTCTGCTACATTAAATATACAGTAACAGTTTTAACAGATATTTACATATAGTTGCAAGGATAAGCATATTTTATATGCAGATAATTTTAATGATAGTCAAGTTTGTACTGTTAGTAGAGTTAGGCTAAGCAGAGGTTTGTCACTAGTATGAAGGGTTGTACAGAAAACAATAGCTAACTCTAACCATCAATATGAATATACCATAAAGAAGTGTTATGCAAACACCAGCAGTTTGAGTTTGAATTATGGTAGGCCACATAACTTGACTAATTTAAGAGTAAATCGAGATATTTTTAAAACCTGCAGGCCACAGATGGAGGCGGATGAAATAAATCTATGAAAGCAAATCAAAACAACAGTTATAATGAGACACCAACTCCAAGTGTGAATTAAATTCAGCAAAAAGCTATAAGTATATAGTGATAGTAATAAATGTTACAGTATGAACGTATCATAAGGATAATCATAAATCATTACTTAACACTAAGAGTTACTTAATTTATAAAAGAAAACTTTTTGACCATTATATTTAAGCCTAATACTTCCTTATGTCATAATAATAAAAAAAAGCTGAGAAAAACCTCTAAGGAAAGCAGGTCTGTCTAGCCGTATTTGTATTTAATAACTCTACTATATATTAAAATCATATTACGGTATGTCAGGCATGAATAAGCAGCAGGGAGATGTTACCTGGTGAAGACAGGATTAACACTACCTACAGAGATGGTAGGTAAACTGATTAGAGGTTTAGCTCTCATGTCTCCTGTATCTAGTGGCTGACAGCACCTACTCACTGACAGCAGTTGACTAAATGGAGAACACAGCTCATGCCCCAACCTTATGTCTGACTCACACACAGGATGTTAGCTGTTTAATGTATGCATGTATGACTGTGGCCAATGAGTGTAGAGGAAACAGCTGGGAGAATGCTATCTCCATCACTTACAACAATTGACAGTAGCTAATCAAAACACCAACACATGGCATTGTGTTAGATGCTGGGACTGCCAGATAGTGTTTATAACTTTCAAGTGTCAAAATTTATGTAATCAGTTTGAATAGCTCATACATATTAATAGCACTGCTTTAATAACTGCTGGTGTGCTTTGCATTACAAAATGTGAAGTTTGTAAAATCCCACAAATAGTTCAATGCTTCAAAATAAGGGATAATAAGCCTACATTCTGGTAGCTCTATCACAGAGTTGTTCTAGAAGCAGATCCGAGTTGGGGGTGAATGAGTGCAGCAGTTTGGGGTTCTCCAGTTTGGAGTTAGGGGACATAACTCCAAACTTGAGAACCCCAAACTACTGCACTCTGTCCTCCCAACGAGGAGCTGCTTCTAGAACAATTCTATCACAGGTTGTATTCAACGCTAGTCACAAGCAGCATGTGTAAAGTCAGTAGAAGTCAGTATTTTTACAAAGTTCTCTTTTCCAATCTAATAACTCATAACTGAGGCCCAACATTTGAAACGCAAATCCATTATTAGAAGTTGAACCTAATAAAACTATTTGTAAATAACTTTGTCTCAATTCAAAAGATTTCTGTAGCACACTATTTTAAGTATAAACATAATGCTTTAGAAATTAACTGAAAAACATTGTTTAAGTTATATAAAGTCTCAATCAAAATACTCAGCAATTGTATTTTTTCAAAGCTCTCCAGTTATGCTAAGCTATTATTGTTTAATCTGCTTTGAAACATTTTCTGCAGTGATGGGGCACGACTGACACGTTTGAACTTAAGCTTTAACCGAATGTGTTCCATATACAACACAGAAAAAGTGGGTTATAACATCTGTTTGTTTGAATTCAACAACTAGAAGCGGCACTATTGTCCTTTATCACAAGTCTACAGTATGTAATTTAGCTGACAAAGTGTTGACTATTTTAAAGTTTTTGATCATACAACATGACTTTCTACAAAAAACTAGAGCTGTTCAGACCAACACTTATGCTTTATCAAAATTAGAATATTCCAGTAGAATCAGACGCAGTTGAAAACTCAATAACTCTCCAACAAATACAGTATGGAGGAATAAACTCTGAGCCTATTATCACCAGTACAGCAGTTGGGGCCCTTCAACTAGCTAGAGGATGTTGTGTCAAAGTTTCAAAAGCACCCACTTTCATAACATCCATGGTGCAATGGAAAAGAAATGTTATTAGAGTATAATTTTACATCTATCATACTAGCTAAAATTGAGCTATCTATGGTTGTGATTGAATCTACACTAAACTGTAAACAACAAGATAATATTTAACAAGCTCAGGTTCAGTGCTAAACTTGTTAAACTGCTTGAGTTATGTGTAATTATGACAACTCATTAAAGTGCCTATTTGTGTTTTCAAAAGTGGACCTTACAATAAATTAAGAGCTGTAACTTCAGTATCAAAAATAAAGCAACAACAACACAACTAATAAAACTGCACATAGTTGCTTATTACCTGAATTAAAAGAATGCCAACAAAAATGAAAATATTCAATAAAAATTACGGTATTACAGTATAAATTTTACAGCATCTGCTACTATGTTTATTATAAATAGAAATGAATAAAATGTCTAGCTTAGTGATTATAATCTATAACCTTATAGGATGTATGTCAATATAAATATAATATTACAATTATGATTTTATTTAGTTTCAGTTTCAAAATTGCAAATAATGTAAATCACTATTAAGCATATCAATATAATTGTAAATTCTTGTTTACGACTCTAAACTAATTGCTATAAGCATGACCTTATTTTTGAATTAGAACCCTTTTAAATTGTAACTGTTACCCTAAACTTCAAGAAGTGGTTTATAATTAAGCACCTTCACTAAGACTATTAGGCTTGCAATTCATAGAGTAGCTTGAAAATTCTGACTTTAAACATCAAACATTTTAGTTTTGTATTTAAGCATTAATATATCAATACCAATATGAATATGATTCAGTAAACACGTTAGTTGTATTTGGTCACTGCAAAGGTCTGGTTCATGTTCTCTGTTCCGCAATAAATTTAATGAAAAATCAAGCACTGAAACGATTACTGCTACTAGTACTACACTATATATAGAGTCAAACCGAGATAAAATAATTAAATTCTAACAACAAATAATAAATGATAAGCTAAATGTTATCACAACCAAGCTAATGACATAGAGCTTAACATCAAACTTCATCAAAATAACTATATGAATATAAATATAACAATTATTAACTTTTACTTTTAGACTTTAGTGCAAGGGATTTAATCTGTCATTGTGATTATCTGTTATCACTATGATTATGATTTATGATAACAATTATTATATTAATATTCATAATATACATGAATATAAATTATTAAATACTTTAACTGTAAATATAAGCATAATATTAATAGAATACATAATAATAATGCTTAGCATAATCATAATGTTATTAAATAAATAATTTATGATTTAAATAAATTATTATCATGATCAATACCATGATTATCATAAACATAATTAATATAAATAATTATAATGATGAATAATAATCATAATAATTACTATTAATAATAAAAATATTAAATTTATTCATTATTATTATTATTTATTAATATTCTAATTGATATTCATATTCATATTGGCTATTGTATTGCATTTTACAAGTAACAATATGAATATTATTATCTTGATCTTCATTTCAATTTCATATTACTATTACTATTAGATTATCATTTAAAATAGTGCAGAAAGTAAAACTATACTATATCGCCATTTAAACTATGCTCAATGTTCCAAGCTAAACAACTTAGTACTGCAGCCACTATTAGAATTGGTAGCTTATTTCTACCCAAGTAGCTGTAGTGTAAGCATCTAGTTCTACGGCTCCTGGTTTCTACAGCAAATCAAGTCAAACAGGAAACTTTTTAATAGTAAAGTAGTAGTGTACAGTTTTATTATGCGCCATATTTTAGCAGCAAACCTAGAGTTAGTAGATTTAAAATTTCTTTGTAAAAAAAAATAAAAATAAAAATAATTATAATTACAAAATAAACGTTTTCACTATAAAATAAATTGTAGAAGTTTAAATAATTCTTTTGTCAATGCAATGCTGAAATTTTTCATGCAGTTACTACTTCCTACTGGCTAAACGTGATGATATTGTTAATACATTGAGTTATTAGTCATAAATTAAATTGAACCTAATGGGTTGACCATCATTTAATTGATATTACTCATTAAAACTGGTATAAAACATACTAGAATAAGGAATAGAGTATTATTGTTAGCTGTGATGTTAAATTTGTTATTTATTTAGCAATATTTTTCACTTGTACTGTTGTACTTGTAGTGCTAGTACACTACGTCTACTATGAGTACTACTACTAGTACTAGTAGTAGTTGTACCAGTACTACTACTAGTACTTCAACTTGTGGCTTGTAGTGACAACTCACAGTCACTGACATTCTGACACTCACACTGACTTGGAGACTTAGTTAAAGTTAATGTCATCGTCCCGGTCTTGTAGTTCAAGTAGAATTTGCTCCAAGTCTAAAGTTTAAAATTTGAAGTCAAACTTATTACTTAACAGCATTAACTTATGCCTGGGTTATAATTCAAAGTTGGAGACCCTTTTAGTTTTAATTTTATTTTTATAATAAATTTATAATCAAGTAAGTCAAGTAAGACTAATATGTGTCATAATGATAATAATAATGATCTGTCTTATTCATACTCATAGTAATAGTCATAGTGGGACTGGGTGACTGTTGCAAGATCAACTGGCATTTATAATTTAACTTTGATTTTAAGTGAAAAATTTTAATTTAAATACTAATCGTTATGCTTATTCACTTATTGTTAAGTTATACTTTTACTTATAATTATCAACTTATAGTTATAGTAATACCAATAATAGTAATAGTAATACAGTTAATGTTATATAATAATTTTATAAATATAGTGAATGAAATAAAAATGTAAAAAAAAGCTGTTAAATTGAATAGTTACTGGGCACTTTTGCCAGTATAATTTTTTTATTCGAATACACACATTTATGTGCTAGGACAATGAGTAAGTGTCAAGCTTTCTAGTTTTATAAAAAGTGCTAGAAAGCATATTAATGTTAATAATTGTGGCTATAATATTATTTTATTCACATAAATTTTACTGGTTTCATAAACTCTTTTTTTTATGTTTCAGACGTTCCAGGACATCTTTAATAAAAATTTTATAAACAGTCAAACAGAATACCACACTAGTGCATTGAACTAAACAGCTCTAATAGGCGTACAAACTTTTTGAGAAAAAAAACATTTCAGTATGGATATTGACTCATCAGACCCCGTGACAGATGTCCAAGAGAAGCCACGAAAAGAGCGAAACACAGATCATAAAGTATTGCGAATCCATACAGAGGATGCTCAGAATGATGAGACGGCAGAGGGTGAGTTTGTTGAAAGAAAGACTAGACCAAAGCGTCTCAAGAGAAAAGCAGCAGGCGAGACTTCTGAAGCTATGGACACAGAGGCAACTGTACCAAAGAAACCTCATTATGCAAAACTTACTGTTTCTCAGCAAATGGTAGGTGTTTTCCTGTTCATTACCTTGTTAAACATGCTCAGTGTACATAGTCCTTTGCTGGTATTTCACTGTCACTCTCTGTTAAACATCGTAAGCATCCAGGTTATTTTGATAAAATCAATTACTGTTAATTAAAAGATCATACTTTTTTAATAGCATTCACAAAATATATACAAAAAATCTCAACTCAATATACTAGAAAAAATGAATTAAAATATATATGTTAATAGCACTGATATTGACGTGACCGTGGCACATGAAAAATCTGAAAAAAGAGTTGTCTTCTTTTTTTCTATATTAATATATAGAGCTTGTCGTGAAAATAAAGATTTTTTTTAAAAAAATATTGTGACCCTCTGGTAACTTCCTGAATTTAGAAAATTAGCTCATATATTTCTTTTCATGTGGACAACAGCTCACTTTTTTTTAAATTTATTTTGAAGCTCTTTTCGTAAAAAATAATCAAAAGTAAAAAATCCAAAATTTTTACAAATTGGTTCGGGGCTTGACGTGAAAGGCATTTGGACGAAGATGTCAAGGTCACCATTAATAAATTTATTTCATCACAATTCACAATACTGCACGGAAAGTTAATGAAGTGAGCTGAAAATTAGGTTGCTAGCATATTGATATACATTATATTGATTGTTGCAGTATTATTTTTTAAATTTGTTTTGTTATCAGTTATGTTTAACTTCTTCATAGAGCTGCTGTTAGACTAAGAGTAAGACATAATATTAGCAACAATGATAATAAATTATAATGATATTTATATTAAATTAAAATTATTATTAAATTCACGGTGAAGTATCACTATCACTATGAGTATGAGTATCGTATAAATTAATTATGAGTATGAGTATCACTATGACATTTACTCAATCAATGATTGACTATTACTATGAATATGGCTTCTAATTCTTGTAACTTTTGACTATGACGATGCTGATAAGTGATACTGATAGTGATAATCACTGCCAGCCCAAGTCTCATACTCATAGTGATACTATTACTAGTATTAGTATTAATAATTAGTATTACTATTAGTACAACTACTAGTATTACTCATAGTTCTGATAATGATGCAGATGATAGTTTTAAAAGTTCTACTTCTACTTTTATAGTAAGCTAGATTGTATATGTTGAGCTCTACTCATTTTTTACTACTAATTTGCTAATACTAATAGTAATACTAATAATAGTTATAGTTGTTATAATGATAGTAATACTAATAGTAATAATAACTATTTCAATTTGATAATTTATGTTTTATAACAGCATTATCGCTTATCATTTACATTGGTTCATAATATGCTTATTTTAATTTTGCTTTGTGTGTTTTGTCATGTTGTAAATTTAAGTTCGTATGGTTATTTAATGAACTAGAGAACTAGCCAAATGTTATGTAACGGTTGCAGTAATTTACTATAAACTCAGTGAAATTTAAAACCTAATTGAATTACTATGACATTGATTGTACAGAGGTAGCTAAAATATACATTAAATTACCAATAATTTTAATTTGCCAATACACTATGAGTAGAACAATCAAATGCAATGATAGAAAATTAATTAGTCATAGCAGCCCGTTGCTTGAGGAACATTGAGCTACAGGTCTAAAATGATGTAGTTTTGTGATCCCTTATATAACAAAATAATTTTTTCAAACTGGTTTAATACTTTTATTATAAACACGCTTATCAAAGTAACATGTTTTTGATGTATATTCTATTAAAAAAGCAATCACATCAGGTTTTCAATTTGTATGTTGTACAAAGTTTATTATGGTGACAAGTTACTAAATTATATGGTTCAGCTTTGTAAAGTAAAGCTGATAAAATAAAAACAATTATGTGATTGTTTTACTGCTATATATTAAATTTAAATGAGTTGAATAATATCCTAGTGCAGTGAATTAGATATTTTTTTAGCTTTGGTACACCTGTTTGTTATAGGCTAACATTCCACCAATAGAAGAATGGTGCAAGTAGAAGAAATTTCAGGCGCAGAAAGCTAAGGAGCAGTCAGAATGCTGCCAGAGTTGTGAAGAGGCACTTGAAAAAGCTGAATTTCAATAATGACATGAAATTCGTAACAGATCACCCTGGTGTATTTGAACTGACATGGCCAGCAGAGTTCTCGAAGTCACATACAACAGCTATTTACATCATCATGGTTAGCTTAAATTTAATTCCTATATCAGTCTCTAATATATAGTTTGATATCTGCTGTAAATTCGCTTAAGGAGCATACACATAACCAAAACTGAGTTACACTATAGTATTTGTTCTTGAATATATTTACCAAGATAAGTAGATTTGCTAATTCATTAACAGTAAAATTATAATGATACAACAATTTTTCTTTTAGATGATTCAATCAATAACACAAGACACTACAACATGGTTTTGCAGTTATAGAGTATTAATTTTCTGGCTCTTTCCAAATCTTCATAGAAGGCAAAGAAAACCACTGTCAGCTTGCCTTTATAACTGAGTGCACGCGTCTTCCACCTACAGATGATTATAAACAATTTGCTGGTGTGGAACGTTCTAATTTTGTTTACAATGAAGATAGATTATAGGACATTATTCTTTATGTAAAGATTGTCAAGTTTTGTTATAATTAAGAACAGTTTTAGTTTCAATAAATCGGTTCAACATTATGGACATCATTGCACAAGCATTTTAATCTTTACTATCTACAAAGGTATCTGATGGACTACTTGAAAATACAAAACTATGCTCCAGATACACAATGAACTGACCAGCAAAGTTAAAATGAGTTGGAGATGTAGAACATAATATCTTGTTCAAGGCTTTTCCCTGCTGTTGGAACCTTCTACTTCAGAACACTGAATTGAACAAACATATGTAGATGTATGAAACTTTGCAAACAATAATAATGTGAAATTAGTTGCTAAGTATTACATTGCTAATAAATACAGCATTGTGTAATGTTTTATTTAATTTTTTTTGAGCCATTTGATCTATAGGCCTGCATAGTATTTACTATATTATAACTAATAAATTGTAGACACATTATGTCAGACCAGTTTCCATTTAAATAGAATCGTGTAGGCTATCAAATTTGTAGAAGTAAAAAACCGAATTCTTATTGAGTAAAATACTTGCCTTTTTTTTCATGATGCCTCTACTGCTAAAAAGAGAAGTTTTTATCAATACAGCTCCATCAATCTGTATCCTGGTGAAGCTAGTAGTTTAGGAACATTTGTGGCGGGGAGTGTAGGCTGAGCTGCAGTATAGGAAGAACCCCAACATATGTAATCTATTCAGCACATTATATGTATATTTATTCAAAAAAGAATTTAGAAAATGCTTTATGAAGCATGAACAAAGTAAAAATTACTGCTAGTGAAAGTAATATTATTACACCCATTAGAATTACTAGCAGCTATAGCATTAAAATTATGTATTTTCATAAAAATGTGTCTAATTTATGCTACAAAGTTATTACTGCCAAAGGTTACAAAATTTACCAGTCACATTCATGCAGCTGGCGGAGAATAACTAACTTTCACATGCAATAAATACAATTAGTAGCTCAATCTAAAACTAATGCGCTATTAAATGTTAGGAGTATAAGTTATAGTTATTCTAAGGAATAATTGCAAAAAAGTTACTTAGAGGAATTTAACTCTTATTATAATGTAATTATCTTCCAAGATATATTACAACATCACTACTTGGATGCATACAATGTCATATTTATATTGGCATCAACATAATTTTTAATAATTTCCAATCTATTAACTTGAGCATTATGATTGTGATTATTTTATAACAATCTGAATTTCAATCAGCATTAGAGATAGGCTGACTGCTTTATAATATTATAGTTATGTCAAATTGAATTTATTCACTATAACTATAAAATTTATGATTATAATTATAAATTAAAATAATTTAAATATTATATAATATATTGATAATTATTGGAATCATAATTATATTTATTGTTATGATCATTATGATTATAATTATTTAATATTATCTTTGTTTGTATTTAAAGTTGTTCCTTAAATTTAAAGTTGTTTAAGTTTTATAAATTTATTATAATTATATTGCTGTATAAGTATTGCTATTAGTATTAGTATAATTAAATTATTATAATTTATATTTTATTATTTATATTATTATTTATTTTACTTTTTATTTTAAGACCAGCAGTTCAAATTAATACTTGTGTCGTTTGTTTTATATTATAACTTACAAGTATAACTATTACCATAATAATTTTACATTTGTTATTAGTATTACTATGAATATAAATATTTATATTAATATAAATATAGCTATTGGTATAACTTATACTTATAGTTATAACTAATATTATAAGTATTAGTTTCGAAACTGATTCTGCTCCGTAACATTAACATACTGATACTGTCATATGATTATCATTATGACTGATAATAGTATTAATAAATATAACCATTAAATATTATTAATAATAGTTCACCAATAGGCGACAGTCATAGACTTAGAGTTAGAGTGAGAGTCATAGACATAGTGATAGACTAGTGATACTCATAGTCATACTGATACTGTGATTCAGTTTCACTGATTCAGTTACAAATTTTAAAACTTGGTTTTACGTAGACAACTACTAACCTATAATTCATCACAAAACGGTTGAAAATCATCATTTACTGCATATTTAAGAGTAATTTTCTGGTAGTGTGGTCGACATGATAATTGAAATTAAAATAGGGAAAATAATTATTTTGTGATTTACAGCAAGTTACAAACTAGCGAAATGGAATAGTCCATTTGAAAACAGTCAAATTAGTTACCTTTCTTGATGTTGCGTAGCTAACGTTAGTTATTAGTAGCCGCCCGAAGAGTAACATTCATGTGATTTGAACTACGAATAACGAGAATCTGTGACAAACCCGCTTCTTAATAACTTTACGCGATATAAACTCACGCTACAATAGGGCTATTTTGCCATCCCCACGTCAGAATAGGACACGGAGGGCACGCTCGCGGGCAAGTCTGGGCAAGTCCAAGACACCTAATATGACCACTTTTACTTACATTTTTGTAGTGTTTTCGTATAAGAAATTGGATAAAATGCTGATAAAACAGTTGAAAAGCATGCAAACCTTTGCTCAAATGTAATAAATAACCTGGAAGCTTACCGCCTTTAAGTTATAAACTGTAAACTTCTTGCTATAATGGTTTGATAAATATTGGCATAGTATTATGATTGTAAAAGTGGCTTGTTTAATTGTTGTGCCTCATTTTTCCATTTTTTAACTGTTCTGTGGTTTTAATAACTAACTATTCCCTTTCAAGTATTTACAGTTTTTTTATGACTGAGTATTACCAACATAATATGTTCATAACGTATCCAGAAAGGCAAGGCAGAGTACAGGAAAGTGAGAATACCACCAAATAGGTTGAAGGCTCTTAAAGAAAACTGGCTAGAAATCTATAATCCAATTGTTCAGCAACTGTTCCTTCAAGTTCGCTTTAACATCAAGATGAGGAGAGTTGAGATCAAGGTTAGAACAACGCTTGTTATTCCATTAGCCTTTATAGTGTTGATGTAGTCCTTTGCTCTTCAGCATCTTCTTTGAATTTCATTATATTTTGTCAATTTAGACTAGTAAAGAGACTAAGGAAGTCTCTGCACTGCAGAAGGCAGAAGATTTTGTGAAAGCTTTTTCTGTCGGATTCGAAGTAGCGGTGAGTCAAGTACCATTATGCTGTTTTCTTACTAAATAAGTTTAATGCTCTGCATGTCAATCGATTTTCATGACTCCGTTCTTGACTATCACTCTATTTAATGTGTCTGTCTGTTCCAACAGGATGCGTTGGCATTGGTGCGACTAGATGATCTATATTTAGAGTCATTTCAAGTGCAAGATGGTGAGTTTCTCTAAGTTTCCTGTCTGTGCCATCAGCAATAAAGTTCCTAATTTTGAATAATCATCCTGAAAAATCTGCTATGATTTACTTGTATACTTCACCAGCTGCGATGACCCACGGTGGCAGTGTGACTGAGTGTGTAACTCACATTGACAGTGTGACTAAGTGTATAATTCACAGTCACTGAGTATGTTGCTGTAATATTTCTACTTGTTGCAGTAAAGACACTGAGAGGTGACCATTTAGCCAGAGCTATCGGTAGAATCGCTGGTAAAGGAGGCAAAACAAAGTTCACCATTGAGAATGTTACCAAGACTAGAATTGTGCTGCAAGAAAAGTATGTTTCTGTGACCTATGCTATTCTTTATCAGCTAATTTTAGTTGGAATTGCTATTGTAGCATTTTGTGTGTTTTCTTAGGTTATTATGCTCTGGTTAATCAGTTTGTAGAAATTTATTAGATTGGTCTTTTTTCTGCTTATCCACACTTTTATATTCATTCAGACATCCACACAGTTAGATCCGTTACTGTTAAGAGAGTACTAAACCCTGTGTAATGATCCTGCAGATGTTATAAAAAAAATTTCAAATAGCCTTTGTATCATTTTATGCAGTCCTTTCAAGTTTTACTTGCATTGCACTGTATAATATATAATTGTATTTATTTTGGATTTGTCCTTGTAGCAAGATAAACATACTGGGTACATTTCACAACATAGCTGCTGCTCGTCGTGCTATATCTAATCTCATACTAGGTGAGTATATCTATAGTATAGAGTTGTATTCTCATACTAGGTGAGTATAACTATAGTATAGAGTTGTATTCTCTACTAGGTTAGTATAACTATAGTGTAGAGTTGTATTCTCTTACTAGGTGAGTATAACTATAGTATAGAGTTGTATTCTCATACTAGGTGAGTATAACTATAGTATAGAGTTGTATTCTCATACTAGGTTAGTATAACTATAGTATAGAGTTGTATTCTCATACTAGGTTAGTATAACTATAGTATAGAGTTGTATTCTCTTACTAGGTTAGTATAACTATAGTATAGAGTTGTATTCTCATACTAGGTTAGTATAACTATAGTATAGAGTTGTATTCTCATACTAGGTTAGTATAACTATAGTATAGAGTTGTATTCTCATACCAGGTGAGTATAACTATAGTACAGAGTTGTATTCTCATACTAGGAGTGTTAATATAATTTGGTGGACGTTTTGAGGGAAACAATTATATGCTGTTCGAGAACGTTTGCCTTCACCTACACTGTTTAGTTAACTTATTTGATGTACTATTCAGTGATCTGATTTCTCTGGTTTCCTGTTGCTATAGTTACTCTTCAGCGGCAGATGTAAGTATAGTAAGTAGTCTGGCAATATTTCCCCTTGTAATGTCTATATATACAGCTGGCTGATGTTTTGTAGGGAGTCCTCCATCTAAGGTTTACGGTACTATGAGAGCTATTGCTGCTAAAGTCCACGATAGGTTTTGAGAGACAGTGAAACAGCTTTCTGGCTATGGAGCACTTCTACGTTACAAACCTCATGTTACATTACTAATTCTTATATGATACATGTATTCCTGATATGTTGCATGTAATTCTCCTGTGTTGTATGTACTGATGTGTTTTACATGCAATCCTTGTAATGTAAGATAGGACATGCTCTGTTTTACATGAATCGATTTGTTGAAACTATTTTTTATAGTTGAATGGTCTTGCATTCAAAGCAAAAGTGCTAAGAAAGTTTTTTATGTGTAAACTGGAGTTATCTTACCTGTAAGAAGTTATATTTATATAATAAGCCGTCACCTAATGACCCCGAAAAGTGGTCAAGGGAATTTTATTCATTATTTCCCAAGTCACCATAACTTCTTACAAGATTTTATTTGGAAACACATAATTAATGATACTTATCCTATAGACATCAGTTAAACAGATTAGCAAAGGGCAGCTTTACCTAAAGTAATGCAGTAACTGAACACATTTGAGATCTTGACATACTATAGCGTATGATGAAACTGCCCCTGTTATCCATCAATGTAAGTATAAGGAATATATAGCCAACAAAATAGAGCCGTGTAACAATGAATATAACCGTAACTAAAATAACCCATTTTCCATCAAAAGTAAATTGCAAAAAGTTGAACAAATAATTTTGCTGATATTTTAAATGACATGATAAATTAAAATTGGACGATAAATATTTAAGATGAAAGTGTGGCTACATTTTAAAGCCAGACTTTCAGTAACTGTTGCTGTGAGCGTCAATTAGTGTAGGAATCGGATGCTCATCTTCTGCTCAACATCCACTCTTTCCATGCACTGCAAGAACAACACACAACTGACTCAAGATCAATCACTCAGAGAACTGATAAAATACTAGTCATCGTATTGAGAAATCCACAGTTTTATGGGTGATCAAAATTGAAGCATTTAGGAGCAGTAGTATAGAAATCAAGATAGCCTAAGTCCTTACACTTTTTTATTAAATTTTGGTTTGGATTGAAATTCTGAAAACAAAACTTCTTATGCTACATTTCTAATCTAGAACACAGGCTTTTCTCAATTTCTCCATTACTGCATCTACCTCCAAAATTGTCAAGTATACGATTTCCAATAACAGCACCACAATAAATCAATGGTTGACACAAGACAATATAGATAAAGGCTTCATTCTGCATACTAATCGGCTCAGCTTGACTTGAAGAGGAAATGATGAAACCCACACCAATGACTAATGTGTAGGCTGATGGATTAGTAGCACACATGTGTTCAGTGAAGGTGAACAGACAGACCATAAAACAAACACTCCATGACAGTGAAGGACAGACCATAGAGAGAGGTATAACTTGTAACAAAGTAGTATACAGACAACGGAAACAGAAAATGTAACCAGTGTTTTAGGAATAAGCTGCTTACTTCGGAAAACTCTGAGAAGGAAATAGCTCGGTCGCCATCTTTATCGGCCTCAGCAATAGTTCTGTCGGCAATGCTTCCGAGCTATTAGGTGAGAAAACAGCAGCTACAGCATGCATACAGTACTATTACAGAATATCTAAACACTATACACAGTCCTGCTACAGAATGTACACAGTACTATTAGAGAATATCTAAACACTACATACAACCCTGATACAGTATGTACACAGTACTACTACAGAATATCTAAACACTACATACAACCCTGATACAGTATGTACACAGTACTACTACAGCACCTGTTCTTCTGATATGTTTGCTCCCACCATCATGTGTAACACTGCCAACAGCTCTTCTCTAGATATGAAACCATCACCGTCCAAGTCGTACATACGAAATGCGACTGAAACACACAGGAAATGCAGTAAGCAACAGTGTGAATCACATTTCTATATTATTTTTATGAAATGAATTTCACTGAAGCTAACAGTTAGTGTTTGTGATCTTGTCATTATTTAGAGTTTAACCTATGAGCGGTCAGAGAACTAAAAGCTAGCTGTAGCCTTAGGGCACTTACATCTTAGTTTCTGCTCTCGAGTGTTCAGAGTACCCCCAGAGTCTTTAGATTTCCTGTATGGTCGGAAATGGGCCAGAGTCCTCATGAACTGGCGGAAGTTGAGAGATTCCTCGTCATCTCTTCAATTGATGAATAATTTACAGTCGGGACAGAATAACTAACAGTAATAGTGAGTACTAGCAGTAGTAACAGTGAGTACAACTAGTAGTAATAGTGAATACAACTATCAGTAACAGTGAGTACAACTAGTAGTAATAGTGAATACAACTATCAGTAACAGTGAGTACAACTAGTAGTAATAGTGAATACAACTATCAGTAATAGTGAGTACAACTAGTAGTAATAGTGAATACAACTAACAGTAACAATGAGTACAACTAGTAGTAGTAACAGTGAGTACAACTAGTAGTAATAGTGAGTAATAGTAGTAGTAGCAAGTACAGGCAATAGTAACTGTTCATTATCAGCAAATGTGTATCTAATAATTATCTCCAAACAGATTTAAATGATAACCCAATATTTTCATAGGCTTATTGCTTTATTCATCTGAAATTATATGATATTTAAAATTATATAACTGATAATACTGAATGCTAGAAATATACAGCTATAGCTATCCCAATCTTCATGTGTAGCACAACAACCGTAACTGTGTTGATAACCTTTCTAAATAGAAGGTGTTGATCATATAATTCATCTTTTTGGTAAATAAAGACTGCATGGAAGTAGGGGTTGCATAGGCAGGGTGATAACAAACGTTACCATGGTAACCAGACAAGCAGCAGATGAAACTACAGAACCATAAAATTCTTACCCTTCCTGGAAGAAAGCGTGGACAATTCTATCTCCTAGCGGGTTAATAGCTAGTTCTGGAATTCCCAATAAATTCTCACGACTAAAATAATAAATTCAATTAAATATAACCACTAATAACTTCCTATAAATTATATTTCAGTGTGCTATTTTATTAATGTTGGCACTAGATTCTATCAATCCAAGTGCATAATCATTATAAATTAGATTTTGAATGTTGAAACATAATGCAAGCAATTTGAACATCAATTTCCTACTGGTGGAAGCCATTGACAGTTATCTTACAGTAATACTGTATTATTGGCAATACTATAAGTCAGTTCAAACTATACCAAATGTGACATATGTAAACGTCTATCAAAGTTCATAGAACTCTGATAGACGTTTACATGTGAGAGAAGATGGCTGTATAAACAGAAGTGCTAGTTTGGGAGATACTTGAACTAATACAGCACATGTACATCCTCCAAATCAGGGACAACATTTACTACAAACACCCCCTTTCTCAGTATTAAATTTCAGTATAAACATTCACTAAAACATAGTATAGAATACACCAGGCAGAGGTTTATAGTAAATTAGATACCACCACCTACTGGTCAACTACCAACACATAACTCACTCATCATATAGAGCGCACAAGATGACGACTTTATGTCACAATAAACTACAGGAAGTAGTAAGCAATATGAACTGTAACTTACGTCAAGTAACCACTGTTATTCTTGTCTAGGTTATTAAACCTACTGTAGAGTCGGATAATCTGATTGGGCGAAACTAAAAATACAAAGAGAGTGAATACATGCTACACACACTTAAACCTTTGAGGAAGCACGCACATTGAGAGTTATTATTAGCACTAGAAATGTAAATTTTCAGAAAGTGTTGCCAAAAATGCTGAGTAAAAGCTTAGTTTGTAAATAGTCTTTCAAACAAACAAGTATACTATAAAACAATCAGGGAAAACAGCTCCTACTTGTATATTCAGTTGAATAATGAGTCATAAGATAGAAAGTGACGAGTCATGAGCGATACTTACATCCTGTATCTCGCTGTATTTCAGACACTTCTTCTGGCTGCAACAAAACTGCAGCACGGTTGCCCATACTTCAATCTATAATACATTATGATTATATACTTAGTAGCACAAGCTTTTACCCAACATCTATAATGTACACCCTGCATTATATTTAGATATGCATAATTACTACAAATAATTTGACATAATATTAAATACAATCATTATATTAAATTCATAAAAAAAAACAATTATAATGTTTCGATATAACTGGTATAGTATAACACTTTAACTAAAATTAACTATATTGAAAGCCTAAATAACAATAAAATGTGAAAATTGGTATTATGAGAACCAAAAAAATACTGTCACTTCAAGGGTGTAACTGTCACATTAGGCATGAGGCTCAGTTTTATAACCAAGTCTACTAGTACTAGTAAAATTTACTATTACTATTAGTGATAACCCCATCGAAAATCGTTAGTGATTAGACTTAAAGTTACTTTATAAGTAATAATTATTATGATTATTATTCTATACCACAAATTTAAATTACTAAACAATGATATTAATATGATACTCAATGTCAGAATAGCCAATAACTAAATAAGAACACTTTTCAGTACTGTTATGAGTTATTGAGCGTAAACTTACAGTTAGTGTTACTAAGACTATGAGTTTACTCACACTCAAACTAAATCCCACATGGCACAAGGATAGTCTTAACTCTTAAGTAACGCTAGCCATATTTATATTACCACTCGGATTGACATTATTTTCTGAAATTGCTTTTACAATGAAACCAGCATTAAATCTTATAATCAAAATTATATTAATTATTGCCAAATGAGTAGTGGCTAATACTAATAGTAATACTTGAACTTAAAGTCCAAAGTAAAAGTTATATCATAAGGTTTGGCTTTAGTTTCAAATAATTTTTATTATAACTGTTTTATTTACATTAAATCTAATATAAATTAAAATATTACCACCAATATTTATATCAAGTTTAACCAAGTTATTATATTTAAATCAATAATGATTATATTTATCAACTTGAACTTGATTACTAATTAGTATTATTATTTCTAATATTAAACTAGTAAATTACTAAATAGTAAAACTAAATAGAAGTTTAATTAGTATAACTATAAGTTAAAATATTACTACTACTACGCCTACTACTAGTACTAGTACTGGTAAAAGTATAACTACTAGTACTAGTAATACTCTTACTATTAGTATTAGTAATATTAATACTAATACTAATAGTAATAGTAATACTATTACTCTTAGTGTTACTGTTAGACTTAGTGTTACTGTTACTGTGTTAGGTTGAAGTTCACAAAAGACGAAACGTTGTAATTGTAAAACTAAATTGGTAAATGTATAACATTTACCAGTCGATACTCAGTATTTTAAAAACAAAAACTTGTATGAGTTTAAAAACTCTCACAACTAGTATAGGAATGAAAATCTCGGACAAATGTGATTTGTCATCATGATATCTATTATAATTATGCAATACAACTAAAATTATCCTGAAGTACACGAACACTCTTTTAGACTTGGATCCTACAATGTCAGAGGAAGCTGAGAAAGACTTTATGCTCAGTAACAACATGCTCTAATAACGAGTTCCGCCGTTTTATAGCTACACTCATTCACTATAGTACCACGATTACACTTTTAGTTACAACCAAAAGTTGTTAAAAGGCAACTCCTACAACATGGGTGTTTGGGCAAAACAATTAATAAGACAACTTCAATCTAATGCAGTTATACATGGCAGACCTCTGCTATCTCAACTATTCGACAACAATGTAAGAAATGTGTCTTAGGTAAACCATTTGATAGAAACCCTGAGCTAATTTTTAGCATTTTCGGTGCCAGTTGCAGGATAGTTTGGTTTTTCTAGTGTGAATGTTTTTCTAGTCTTAAATTTGTGGTCATCGAACGTCAACATATATAAATTCCTCTTTTGTATAGTAAATCTTTTTAATAAATTCAACCAAAAACCAAATCAAAATAGCAACTGCTTAGCAGCCACTATTTTTCAGTATTTCTCAATCCCAACTCAACAGAACAATTGCTAGTTGTAATAATTTCATCCGTAGAAATCACAAACATTTAAGGAAACCATAATTCCTTACAGCCTTGAAACACTGAAGTTTTTGTAGTTTTGAAACCACAAACATGTTTATTATATTAGACAAGAAACGATGCGCTTGTGAAGGAAGTAGTTTTACTGCACAACAGACCAGAAGGCAGCATTTTGCCAAATGATCATTACAAAAGACACCAGTAAGTGATTGTAGTTGTTAGGTATTTATTGACCTGTACAAACCTTAGTAATAAATTGAAAAGGTGAATCATTTCTAGAAAACCATTCAATGCCGTCTGCATTAACTACCTGCTCGAAATTACATGTTATAAGGAGTAGCGAAGATCTGAACACACAAATTATAAAAAGGGAACTAAAATCTGCCAACAGAATAAGTAAGTGTCATAATCATTTATATACCTTTTCAGAGACTAAATTGTTCAAAATAAAAGAGTAAAGGAGAAAATAATTAGTAGATAAAGTAATACAGAATGAATTGCTCAATTTAACAGATAGCTCAATTTTCCATATGATAACTTTTATTACTGAAGCAAGGGTGAGAAATGTATAAAATACAATAATAGTAACTACAATCTAGGCTCACTTCATGGGTGGGCAACGCTAAGGTAGGTAACATGGTAATTGATAAAAATCTCGCAGGTAACATGTATCTCACAAGAGATTTGATTTATTGACCACAGATTTCCGCCAAACTGCATTCACGTTGAGTGTTGAAATACAGAAGATTTTCACGTCCCATATTCAAACACAACTGTTGAAATGTTTCGAGCTGCTGCTAGCGAGACTGTGGCATCCACGTTGACCAATTAGGAGTGATAGTAGGAGAGATATAAGTCGGTGTCTCAGCAGACGGCGGGGTTTATAAGTCAGACTCGCCATAGAGCGCCGTAGAGAAGGAGGTATAATCTAGAGCACCGGGACCAGCGTTGGCATTAGCCCCTCTGTACGGAGCCATCCTAGCGATACAGTACTCTGCCTGGTCTGGTGGCAGCTCTCTACGTAGTATGTCAGCCGTGATAAACTCCTAAAGCATAGCAAAAACACCAAGTAGGAGAACAGGTCTACTCAGACTGATGATGACTGTATAGCAAATTCTTAAGAACAATGCAAGTTAATGAAGTTGTGTATAGATGTGATGGGAAGAGTAAACAAATAACACAATTGTTACATAACAGCTTGCTGTATCTACATGAATAAAGGCTGCGTGAATAAAAATCTAGTTTATACTCTACACATTCCTAATTAAAAAATAATTCCACATTTTTGGCTCATAAGGATTGATTACGCAACAAAATATTACTCAGGGTGAGTTACGAAAAAGTGAGAAAAATTGTGATGACTTGACATATCAAGTTATCTGCTGTACTACTTAACACTACCTGGCATGACCTGACAAAGCAGAGCCACCTACCTGATCGCCTGCCAGAATCCTGAATGACTGCATCACTTGTTCGGCCGTGTCAGTGTCAGCTGTCTCTCGAGTCATGAAGTCCAGGAAGGCAGCGAAGGTGACATAACCGGTGCCGTTGGGGTCAACTATAGACATGATTCTCTGGAAGTCAGCCTCTCCCTAAACATTTACAAGAAATAAATTGTTAGTCAATCGAGTTGGAATGAGCGTAATTCAGCCAGCAGCAAACTCAGTATTATAGCAACGTCACAGCAGGCGGGCCTCTAGGCTCTGCTAACTCGTACTCTTGTAGTGAGTTCACCTCGCAGCTACCAATGATAAACTCCACCCACCTGACGGTCATCACGGATATTGTATCCTAGAGAAACCAGACAGGCTTTAAACTCTTTAGGCTCCAGTTGTCGTGATCTGTTCTTGTCAAAGTGGTTGAAAGACTTCTTAAACTCTTCGAGCTGTTCGTTGGTGATGCCTTTGCTGTCTCGAGTCAGTATCTGGTTTTCTACTTCGTTGATACATCTTGCTATTGACGTGAGCAGCTGTTCCCAGCCAACTCGCAGAGTCTACAACCACAACACACAACCTGACAAACTCTCAACAAAATCAGAACAAATTGCTCTAACTTTATAATCATGTAATGACAGGTAAAAACTGGGCATGCAGGTGTTGACAGGTGCTCTACTCACCTCCATCGTGTAACTTGTGTGGCGGTTCTCAAATATCATGGCCTCCTGCACCTCCTGGTTCAGGTGCTCTAGATCTTCGATGTTGGACTTGTAAGACTGCACGTTCTGCTCGTACTGTTTGAGTTTAGCCAGCTGCTGCTCCAGTGACTCCCTGCCTTGGGCGCCGACCGAAGCCACGGCATCTGTTGGTCAGAGATAGATAGAGTGTTGAGTACTGCAGTGATATTCACTATCAACTCTCACTACTACAGTCATCCACTGTCACTACTGCAATCATTCACTTAGGAGCAGCAATAGAGAAATTAAGATAGCCCAAGTTCTTTAATTTTATTCTAAAATTTTGGTTTAGGGCGCGGGTTGAAATTCTTACGAGAACATAACTTCTTTTGCTACATTTCTACTCTAGAACACAGGCTTTTCTCAACTTCTCCATTACTGCACCTAGCTCCAGTCACCAATTCTTACTCTGCTATACAAGAGTATCTCACTAAACCAGAATACTCACCCAGATGTTTCTCAACCCATGGACCAACAACGTTGGCCTTCTGTGCAAATGTTCTCCTCAATCGCTCGTTGTTCTGCTGTTTGAGCATCTCGCCGTGCAGAGTCTGGTCCCTGTTGGGTACCAGCTGCTGCACCTCCATCCACTTGGTGGTGATGGCGTCTCCCTGCAGAGTCGTGTAGGGGTTCTCGTTCAGTAATCCGTACTGAGACGCCAGCTGCGCTGCCTCCGTGCACAGACCGACGATGCCTTTGTATTCCCGGTCTGCCTCTCCCAGTGTCGACTTGAACTGCTCATGAGCGTCTATGAGACCCTGCAAGAGGATATGAGCCGTAGTACGCCAATGTCACCAATGCTCAGCCATAAGCAACTCTCTTCACACTCATACAGAACTAACTTGTGAGGAACAATAATTACATGTTTGTAGCATGTTGAGAACAGTTAAGCTAGATTGTCATAGGCTTTTAAAGGACACATAAACTAATTATCCGATAGCCATATGTCACTAGAGTGAACAAAAGAATCAGCTGTCCATATTGGAGATGTTGATAGACTTGGCATTGTGCGGCAACACAAGGCACATACAGCTAAGGAGCTTATATGTGATCAGTATACATCAAGCAGGGCTAATTGCAGCCTCAATAATAATATGATGAACTGTCACACAGTGCCAAGTGTGAACTGCAACTTCAACACCAAGGAAATGCAAAACCAATATTAATTTAGGGAAAGCCTAACCTATAATATATACTTTGTTCTCATAGATATTATATATTCAAAATGTTTTCATAGCATAATGAAGCTATGGATTTCTTTAAGCTTCAATTTGTTTCAACACAGCAGAGCTATGGCTATACATTCTACACAATATGGTTAACAATAGCATTATGACATATTACATGATAGATTAATGGTGCATTTGCTAAACATTTCATTTTCCCACACTATAGGATCAGGTTCTGTAGTGCACACAACTCCTAATCGTCACAACTAGCATGTCCCAACCAAGTTGGTATTGAATCAAATAAAGATACTACTAAGTAATGAAAATTACGACAAACATAAGAATATCATTTGAAGAAATTCACTTGAAATATATTCTCTGCGTCTCCATTGCCTCGAAATTATGCAAATAGATGCTCGTATGGATGAATTTGTGGTTGGGGTTTGCATGAACTTATAGTTGGTAGTTTCATTCGACGCAACTCTTTTCAAACATCAAATGAAAAATCCATTCACATATTGCGAAGCTTGGAAACACAGTGATTGAAGTTTGACCAAAAAATTAAGCAAAACTAAACCCTGTGAGCTTTTCCTAACATTCATTCCTCCGGTTCATAAAACAGCTCAACAACACTTTCATTCTCTCTTACTAGAGGAAACATTGTTCCATAAGGAGTTGTGTGCTCACCTGGATCTCCTCGGTTGTGTGTACAATGAACATGTCCACCAGGTCCTCCCTGGCCCCGTCCAACCAGTTGTTAAAAGGTGCAGCTCTCTTGGCAAACTCTACACAATATAAGACAGTGTGAATGAGCTATGCAGTAACACAACACATATGTATACTAGGCACAGTATATGCCTGGAGTAACAGCCCATAGACTGCTATCTTCTATCTTGGGTCAGCTACTATATACTCAGATTCCACAGTGCTACTATAGAGCTAAACCACAAACTGTTACTTTGTTACTTCAAGTCATAACCTCATTTAGACCACTCAGTGACATACAGAGCTACATATAGGTTACCATCTATATTAAAAAAAACCACCTGCAGGATGTTTGAAAACAAGACACACAAACAAAGAACCTAGCGCCGTGTTATGCTGAACCTCCAGAAAGACCCACCGAGTTGCAGCGAGTCCATTCTCTCCAGGATCTGTTCGGCTTCGTCCAGAGCTGTGCGTCTAGCCTGAGTGAGACTGCCTAGCAGGTCCCACTGGTCACAGATGGTCTGACAGCGAGAGTTGACGTTGGCGATGTCGTGGTACTCCAGGGTGCTGCAGTGAAACAACATACAGAGTTTATATCTATCCACATAATACTACATACAATATAATATTACAAGCCTCTAAAGTGCAATGAGATATCAGAGTTGCATTCAAATAAATTTTTGAGTCTCAGCAAAACAAATGGTTTCTCTTTAAATTGGCCCACAGGTGTCAGTAACGCATGGTCTAGGAGTGCTTAGAGTGGATGGAGGGGGTAACAGAGAGACAGCAGGGGGTACTAACTTGAGTTCCTGAGCTATGGCAGCAATCTGTTCTACTCTGTCCTGGTGGGCTGCCAAGTCGCTCTCGAAAGCCTCGTGTTTTCTCTTCATAGCCTTAATGTCTGTGAGACGACATCTCTTGAAGTCCTCCATTCTCAGCATGTCCTCTTTACCTGCCAATAAAGAGCAGCTTGTGAGACTAGAGTCTGTTGCTTTAGGAAAACTGAACTGAATCGGCAATAAACTGATGCATTTACTACACACTTGTGATTAAACTTGCGAACCTTTTCAGCTTTTACTAACTAAATAAGCTTTAGTCTTTTTGGAGTTAAAATTCAGCCACTTTTAAAGATAATTAAACTTGATTTCTCCGCTTTACCAGACACAGAGATGTCCAAATTGCCATAACTACAGGTAATGAGGCCCTCACCTGTGGACCACTCTTCATGAATGTCACACTTGTTCTTGAACTTCTTAGCCAGGTGCTCCAGTCTCTCCAGACGCTGAAGTTCATTCAACAGCCAATCCTCAAACCCCTTTTCTGCCAGCTCCAAGCCTTTCCAGGCATTGGCAATATCAGAGACCATCTTGCCCTCAGTTGGCAGGTAGGCTGGGCGGTTACTGAGTCTCAACCTACGGCACAGATATTAGGGCTATGCAGATAGATGGAGAATAACAGGTACACTGCCAGTAGACGGACATAGTAAAGCAAGACAGTAGATTCTACAGCAACTCAATAGCGTGTACCTTGTCTGCAGAGTGTTGAAAGTAGTTTCCAGTCTTGCTTTATCCTCCAGGCGGGGTGGTTTCTGCACCTGCCGATAATCTCTGAACTCATCAAGTTTACGTCTGGTTCCAGGCAGAGTATTGTCTGTCATCCTGTTCTCTAGCCAAGGCTGTAATAGAATGACACTACACTATGCTAGTATATTAGTTGATATAGCGGCTATTTCGAGACATGAATATACTATAAAGTGTCGGAAGTCACAATACCAAATGGTAATGTGACAAAACCCCGCCCAGCTAGCAAGCTCCACCCACCTTAGTTCGGCGAATCCACTCCAGCAAGTCACTGGCCAGTCTCTCATACTCCTCCATCAGCCTCTCATTTTCCTGGTTGACTTTCAGCACTTTACAAATTCTGTTGGCAGCGGTCTCGGCTTGCTGAGCACCGGAGAAGGCGTGGTAGTAGGCACTCACGTACGTCATCACTGACCGCTCATCCGGCTTAGCAGAGTTAATCATATCTGGCAGACAAAACAAGTCATATAAGTGCTGTATATTATAATATAATAAAACTATATAGTAATATACTCTAATAAAATAACATACTAATATAATATAGTAATATAATATAATAACATAATGTAGCAATCAGGGTTGGGGTAATTGTAATTTGTAATTGTAATTGGTTGTAATTAATTACATTTTTTCAAGTAATTGAATGTAATTTGTAATTGATGTATAAAAATGTAATTGTAATTGTAATTGTAATTAATTACATTGCTAATGTAATTGAATTTTACAATTACTTTATAGTTACATGTCAATTACTTCAAACTTTTAAATCTTGAAAAATCATTATTTTCCTACCATCTCTACTGTTAAATAACAAGTTCAGATTAAGTCAATATAGTATAGGGTCATTCCATGCTAACTCACCACATGGCCGGTGCCTTTGTGTCTCAGAGTTTGTTCATATTTACACCAAATAGGCCTACATATGTTCTGAGTACTCTTTTTAAATATTTTTGGCCTGGCAGAAAATTTTTTGAGAAATGACTACATTTGTGGACAAAGGTTGGGAAAAACTTTAAGGAAAATTGGTGATTTCTACCTTTAGAGCAATTTATAAATGTCTATATCTCAACCATTTTTTTAGACTAAGTCTTAAAATTTGCTGTGCGGTTTGATTATACCTATCAACTTGCACTAGTAGCAACACATATTACAGAATAATTTGTGTGCATATATGCTAAACCATCGAATATGGGCAAATTTTTGTAAATTTTGAAAAATTTCTAAATATCCCCCACATCAATTTTTAAAGCTCAGTTTAAAAAAATGGTTGAGATATAGACATGTATAAGTTGGTCTAAAAGTAGAAATCGCAAATTTTCCTCAAAAGTTTTTTTAACCTTTGTCCACAAATGTAGTCATTTCTCAAAAAGTTTTTGTGTCATGTCAGAAATATTCACGAATAGTACACTGGACACGTGTAAATATAAGCAAAATCTGAGAAGCAAAGGCGTGGGACCCCTTAAAATTTAGTTGATTTGGCATGGATTGACCCTATAGTGTCACTATTGGGAGCAAAGGAGGTTCACCACTGTCAACATTGCCCCTGGTAGTTGGACCCTAGAAGTGACATTGTATAACTTCTAGTTATCCCTTGTGAGAACAAAAGTAATTGTAATTGTAATTAATTACATTACCATGTAATTGTAATTGTAATTAATTACATTACCTTTTAACTGTAATTATAATTGTAATTGTAATTGACAAATCTTCATGTAATTGTAATTGTAATTAATTACATTTACATGTAATTGACCCCAACCCTGGTAGCAATATGACATAGTAACATAATTTAGTGATATAATATAGCAATATAATACACTAATACAATATAGTAACATAATACAATATAATATAGTAACATAATACACTAATAATATAGTAGTAATATAATACACTAATATATTATAGTAATATAATACACTAATATAATATAGTAATATAATACGGTAATATAAAGTGAAAGACAGGAAGTTTCCATACCTTCAGCATCCAACATACGAGGAATGTCAAGGTGCTTCTCGGCCACATCAAACGCTGTGTTCAAGTTTTCCATTGGATTATCCTATCAGGACAGACGACACAGTCAATAAACCAATTACATACAGCCATTCAACAAATAATTGTAAAACACTACAAACATATATCTTTAGATTTGTTTAAAAGAAACTTGGAAATGAAATATTCTATGTAACAGTAACTAGACTAATTGATTCCACAGAGGAAAAGGAGGAAGAAAAAGCATGAAGGAGCAGAAATAGTGTTAAAACATTCCAATTGGTACCCATGCAGCTCAAGTTACACATGCCATTACGTAGCAACAAAACTATGCTTGTAGGGATGGCAGAGAATTTACCTCCCTTGCTATCACAGCCTGTGCATGAATTACTTGATTTAGATCAATAGAAGTTAGCGCCTTACCAGTCCAGTTTGACTTGGCATTGACTAGCCTCCTTACCTTAGACAGCTTGTCATAGTCAACCAGCTCTGGCCGGTGGCGGTGTATTAGCGCACAGAAAGCAAGACCATCTTTAAAACTAAAACACAGGGACTGGGAGTTAATACTAGTATTAGCTGACCTCTACCTTAGCCTGGGCACACCTCACAGGTTGAGGTGTTGAGGGTGGTGGCAGTTCCACCCGTAGAAGAGCCAGTAGCACAAGCAGCACCAGCTCAGTATCAAGTTGAACCTGACTTCACCTCTGTTGGTTAAGTTTGTGTTTTAGAAAGATTTAGAGCCGGGTTCTACTGATACGGAGCTGGTGCGAAGGGGAATGCGGAGGCACCCAGCCAAAGCAAGTACATGCAAGCTTCAGCTAACTGTGAAATGGAAGGAAATTAGTAGACATGACCAATCACCAGGCTTAGTGGAAAAACTGGAGCATGCTTAATTGAGTGAGTGGAAGATAAGTGGCTAACGGAAGGGACGTGACTAGCTGTCGGCCATCTTGTGACCTCACAAGCTTATTCTCACCCGTGACAGCTTATGATAATCGATGAGCTCTGGTCGGTGTCGATGAATAAGAGCACAAAAGGCCAATCCATCTTTCCAACTAGCAAAAACAGTGAGCGAATCAGCATACAGAACACGTATAAAAATCAACATTGCCAAGAAATGTAAATGTGTATACAAGTCATCATACAAAATCATACAAATAAAACGCAGTAAGTCTACAGTGACGCTCACAAAATTAACTGCTGCTAAAAATTACAGAACATCCATCATTTTATCATATCAAACAGTTTCACATCATTAAACAAGACATGAATGAGTTGAGATGGTAAATCGTTGCAGTTAATCTGCTACAATATGGTCATCTATAAAGAAAGTAATGCATAGAACAATAACAATGCTGTACTTTACCCACCAGAGAGATTTTAACAGGGAAATTAGATTAGATCATCTGCCTTACATGTACAACAGCATGCAGTTGCAACATATAATGAAGGTTACACAACTCCAACTTATAGAAATGTGAAACCCTTGAACTGTTGACTGTTTACAAACACTGATAATAAATTATTATCATTATTGTGAGATTGTAAACAGCCAACTTTGATGGTGAATATAATAATTACAGTCATCAAGTACAGTGCACAGTGTAGTCCCTCAAAAGGTCAATAATTACTGTGTTACCCAATACTGTGTACAAAGACAAACACATTGAAGGTGCAGCAACACTGGGTGAAAATTCGAGAGAATTCTTGCAGCTAGAATATCATAGCACTGAATCATTCATGTTTTGCTGAACACATTTGATGAAACTGTTTGAAAAGATGCATTTCTATTGGTTCAATCTTTTTTAATCTTAATTTTCTCAATGACAATAAAATCACTTCAATGTGAAAAAGCAAAACGTCCACCGCTCTGTTGTACAGTGCAGCAGCAATCAAATGGTCAGATTCTGTTAGTCAGACACTTAGTTTCACCTCTGAGTAGAAGAATATGTTGTGTATCTTTCATACTCCCATTTTCACCCATTGTGTTCAGACCTTAAAACCACCAGCTATCTAAAGTAACCAACTTGAGACCTCTTGTAGTTTCAATTTAATATCAAGTATTTAAATTTGGTTTTTTTGACAACTTTGGCAATTACATAAACATGTCTAATATTGATCAATTTATTTGATGAAAAATCAAATTTATGCTGACAAAAGATCTTTAACAAGTATGTTAAATGGAGCAACAGCTAACAGATAGAAGTGTAAGTGCAAGTACAAGTGACAATACAAGTATAAAATACTACTAGTGTAGCTGGTGGTTTACATTCTAAATAATATGTATAGAAGAGTAAGCATGCAGGTCTACTGAAGTTAGTGTTACTAGCAGAAGGATAGAATCAGTTTTATCACTAATCTCATGGTTAGCTGCAAGGGGAAATGCATTCTACTATTCAACACACACTAGAGAGCAGACAATCCCGAATTTGATTTGAGCAAGTGAGGCAGTACAACAGTTGTGTATAGTAACAGGCCAATTTCAAATTGAGCTAATGTCAAGGTCAAAAAAGAGCATTAAACTGCATGGAATTTTCTAGAGCAAAAGTATTATTACTGCTCATGAATATGAGCTGTAAAAGATCTAAGATAAGAAATTTGAAACGTGAGCATTTAAAATTCCAATCTCGAAATCAATGAAAGGGAGGTTTAACTGATGATTAACTCCGATGAGCACAGTTGGCGCTGGTACCTCATATGAAAGTTTTTAACATTGACATTGGCGTAGGGCTCTGTCTTTCGCTGACACCATAAAAGTAGTCCCTCCTTGGCGGACATTTCTGTAAATCACGTTTCATAACACACTGAGTGAGCATAAAGTGAGTACAGCTGCTACGAGGCAGTGAAAGATCTTGAAATACGTGAGGCAAGACACTCTAAAGCACTTAGCAATGACATAATGGCCCTGATTCCAAGGTTATGATTGCTACGCAAGGAAAACACAAAAATGTAAGCATGCACTACAAAACTAAATAACTAGGGTTGCATCGAAAGCAGTAATGAAGCCAACTGGGTCAGGTTAAAGCGGTTAGGTGGAAACAACACCAAAATCCCACATATAGTACCTTATATGGAAATTCTGAACATTGACATTCTTATATGGCGCAGTCTTACGCTGACACCATAAAAGAAGTCCTTCCTTGGCTGTCAGCTCTACAAACACGTTGCATCAATGTGTTGAAAATATTATTAGGAGTTGCTACTACATGACAATACGGAATACTACATGAAGCTGTGGAATGGCTAGAGATGTGATGTATCATTGTGGGTAGTTTATACTTAGTAAGAGATACTAACCACAAAAACAGAATAACTGAAATAAATTCAAATTATCAGGTGCTCTAATAGCTCTTGCTATGAATAACAAATATAATATAGTAATTGTGGTGCAGAAATTGGGACTACAGAATATTTGTGTGATTTTACACCAGGCTAGGGAAATCCTCAGTACACTTAGCAGAGAGCATTGCTACAGCCCTGTATTCACCATGTACCGGCACAGAGCTACGCTTGTCCATTACAGCTCATTCAGCCCTAACTATCTTATCAGTGATTGAGCACAATTAGTGGCATAGTGGAAGCTGATAGCAGTGTAGCATGTGACAAGTGCTATCAGCCATTAGTACTCTCATGTTACCAAACACAGCAATCTTACTACACAATGTATCAGTTTCGTATCTTACAAGATACTAGGAGTGCTATTGACTCATCCCGACATACTTTCTGCTTCTTTATAGAAACGACTCCATGACTTGCTATGGTTGATTCACCACATAAATATGGCTACCACTATAACCGTTTATACAGGGGAAATAAACCCAATAGTGGTTTGGTAACGATTGAGTAACTTGTTTACGATTATTACAAAACATTTGGTTGGGTTGGGATATAATTTATTAGGAAACTATGTGTAAAAATGTTCCCTTTACCTTCCACACTGATGTCCTGAATGGCAAACCTAAGGATGATGGTCCAGATCATTCCCAGGGTCATCTTCAGATTCCCATCCACAATTTCTACAAGACACATCAACAGAATTACGGCTATATTATAGTCTGTGGACCAGAAACAACTAATCTATAACTGCCTAAAGCTAAGGCAAAGGGCAGTTTCACTTTGACTCTACCTTAACTGTGTTACTGACAGAGTTGACAAGATCATTAGTTGAGTTATACTACAGCCTACAGTGACCAGTGAAGCCTTCAACTATGACAACTACCAGCTCTCTGTATGAATGACTCCACCTTCCTAACATCTACAGACTTATAATGTGGGAAAATGAGTGAGTGTCACTGACTGTACACAGTTGAGTTGGTCTGAACCCAGAAGAGCTGCAGCTATGGACTGTACACACTATGTAGAAGCAAACAGATCCCAGTCTAACAGCTACATCTGTAGCACCCCTCTCACCTTCTGCGCCAATAGACACCAGTCTGACCCCCTTGCTCTCTATGAAGGCCAGTGCTTTGTTCACATTGGCAATTTTATGCACTCTCATTTTCCCTCTCTCTGGTCTGGGAAGAACCTCACCAGATATAACCTGAAACAGAGATGTACAGAGCTGGTGCTGGAGCTACATTAGTGTACGACTAACAGGCTACACTAATTTTGTGTGCCAACGCAAATAGAAGGTGCTGATTCAACAATATTTATTCTACCTTTAAATACTACATGGTCATGATACAAGGGGCAGAAAATAGGTTATTAGTGCCGCTAACGTGTTCAAAGGATTATTAAAGATGTTTATAACTTGTATTTAGAGAGTTTTATTCTTGAATATAATACCAGCTTGTATTTCACACTGCAGCATTCAACATGATTTCAAAGGGCATACAACTCTCCTACAATATTAACACAAAGCTAATGGAATGTCTCACCTCTAAAAGCAACATCAGCTTCAGTCCATTTCTAAAGTCTTCGTCAATATTCTCAATATTGGTGCCAGCTTTCCTGAGATGGGAGTTGCACCAGGCAGTGAAAGTCTAAAACCGGAGCACACAATTCTTATTATTATTACAATTAGTTGTGAAAAGATGTGTGAATGGTTAAGTAACAACAGTTCTGATTGGCTTATAGCAGACATAAGTGACCAATTAGAGAGTGCTTTGTGTAAACAGAAAGAAGGGCTGGTAGAAGAATGTTAATTCAACTGTTGAGTGGTTGAAGCTGGCAAAACCGGCAACCCCCCTTTCTTTACTATCAGATCTTTCGCCCAAGGTGCATGGCAAATAACTTACAAGACATTAATTCAATATTTAGTCACAGTTTGGTTACTTCAAACTTGTGCTATCTTCACACTTCAATTCCATTGCAATGAGAGCACAAAGGACAATACCCTGCCCCAGTTTATCTATAAGTTATGCACATACTAGGAGAGTAAAAGAGAATTGAATCATTGTTGGTGTGTTGAAAGTCAAGTGATGTGTCTTTGCAGGAAATAAAGAAGTCATTGTATGCATAATTTCATAGATTATTGATACACTGCAATAAGTAGTAGCAGATGCACAGAAATGGGATTCAGATGATGAGCTATGAGCTACAGCCTAGGATGGATTGCACCTGTCAGGGAACGAAATCCTTTATTTTAGACATAACCGATTGAATGATAATAGAGCCATGGCAACGACAGTTGAATACCAATGATTCAATGTGGTATGCTGATATCTGATATAAAATAATATAATATAAATGTAGCCACTAAGCCTCTTGTAATACTGATCATTTGCATCACAAACAATGTACTTCCATATTTGGATGTTAACTTATAGGAATGCAAAGCTAGCAATGTCAACATTGCTTGCAAGTCAGTTTATGCTTAGAATGACTGCATTTCATAAAATGCACAGTGTACTGGTAAAAGTTGGTCAATACATTGTATTTAGTTTAATGTCTTCTAACCTTTACTAACAACTTTTTCAAGAGTTTGTGCTAAAGTAATGACAATTCTTAAACTGAGTTTGCCCTTATTTGATGGCTACACATTTGTGATTTCAATCGAAAATTTCTATCTAGAAAGGGACAATTTCACTGAGTTGTCTAGTATCATAATATTGTTGTCTTACAAGAGAGTATAAAACAAGTGCATCGAGTGGACATAACTCCATTATATCAGCTACAGCACTAGGTTAAGATAAGAGTTTGTATAATAGCTACTATTAAGAAGCCAGGTCAGTTTCTGGTGACTGGGAAATACAGCATTCTTTACTAAGTACAGAGAAACCAGAGCAGACAGGCTTATGTATAGTGTAGATCTAAATTTAGATGTTTCATGATTTTAGAAGATGTTGAAATTGGAAGAGGGATAAAGCATTGTGATTTAATTTAGATATGTTAAAAGTAGAGATAGACTTTACACTTTGAACTGTAAGAAACCAAGAGATGCTGGCATACGTTGATGATATTTCTTTCTACAGTTCTCTGCAACAGTTGAAGCTAATACGAGTCGGTTGCTGTGATTATGAAATATTGAGAGTAAAACACTAGATGATATATTTGTGTATGGTATAACTAGCAAAGAAATGCTGCAAGGGAGAGGGTAACACGTAGCTAACTAACTAAAACTAGTATACTAATTTAATATGTAGATGTAGCCTCCGGAGGGAAGTCATTACTACTACTATGAGATTACACTGTAGTAGTTGTACTAAGCCTACCCATTCATTCTTGAATGTGTAAAACCGCAAGCCAAAAAACTTATAAAGCCTATGATCAATCAAATATGTGGGGTAGACCGCAGCTAATTGTCAACGCAAATATTTTTCATGGGAAGTGAGACACTGCTGCTGAGGTGTTGGCAGGTGACAATAAACATGATAGTTTTATTACTAAAACTGCAGGTACTGGACAAGGAAGTTTGATACTGGCAAAGTGCCCTGTAGCATAAAACTTGGAAAATAATATAGGAAACCAATCCTTTCATTGCCAGCCTCGATCTGATTTTCTTTAGCTGAGGTAGAGAGCCATGATTTATGTCCACTGGCCAGCCTAAAAGCTAATCTGATTACTAAATGCTTTAACTGCATGTAGCTAACAAAACAGATCAAATGCCTAATCAGAAGAGAAATTCTACTCTAGCTTTGAGGATTGTCGCAAAGTTGCAAGTGTTACTACCAATTAGTAATGATGAGTGATAGCACCAACTGTGACTATCACAGGTGGACCTATTTGTCCCACAAATCATCTACCAAATCCCATTCCTAACAGAAAAGTAGCACAAAGGAAGACACATAAAATCAGCCAATCATGAAGCGGAACACAAGTAGCACACAGCTTATTAGTCTAGTAGGCTTGCACTATTTCCAAAGCGAATAATTTTAAATATAACCGATTTCAATAACCTGGACTCATTAACAAATTAGCGGTTAGCTCTTTTAATATGTGCAGCCAACTTAACGAAATGAATAAAGACCACGTAGGTTTTTTGTATATACAACAATAATTGTTTAGTAATGATAGGCATTAGCACAGGCTCTGATCGGAACTGGCTGGAGTATTATCAAAACAGTATTACACTGTGCAATCATTATTAGGATTAGGAGGCTGCAGTGCTGCTAGTACTGTAGTCTGAAGTCTTGCAATGCACTCGTGTATACTTGCACAATGCACAGCTATATGCAGTTGTACATGTAAATATACAGTCAGCAATGTGAAAAATGCATCAACTTAAATTAGTAAAAAGAAAAACCTCTGAAAGAGTTTGCTAATAAGTCACAGTGATTAAACTATCACTGTGGGTAGAATACACTACTACTGTGGGTAATAATACACTGCTACTGTGGGTACAATACATCACTACTACTGTGGGTACAATACATTACTACTACTGTGGGTGAAATTCAGTTGGTGTCAATGAAGATGGTAAACAGGTACATGCATGACCGACTCTGGTAAGAAAACCATAAATTGTGAAAATTCCTGTAGCATATCTTGCATATTTTAGGTTGTCCTCTCATCTAATATTCCAGGGCGCAGTAGCACCTGACAATTTACCAATAGCTGTCAAAAATTCACTAACAAATGAGAAGACAAAGTAGTAAACTTGTGATCAAAACACTTTCCAGCAAAACCACAATGAAGAAGCTAGTTTCTCTCTTTTCAAACCAGTCCCAGTTTCTGTGTGTAGAGCAACATTGATTTATAACCAGTCAGATAAAGTGAGTGGAGTATAGAGACAATGGGCCCCCTAAGTTGATAGTGAGAGGCAATAGAACAATAGAAATAAAGTATATTCAGAATAGATTGGGTTTGGGTGTTATTTTTGGGTCCCAAATGTTAAGAATTTCCTGTCAATGTGAGTCAATAGTAGGGCACTGACAATGATTGCACCTCATTATCTACAGGATCTGAAAGTCTGGATGGAAGACACCGGAAGGAGCAGATTTATTCAAGTATTTAGTGACTCAGACTGAGAGAGATAGTAGATAGTATACTATGTCTTCAATCAATTGGACAGGTCGGAATGAGTCCACAACACAACTTGCAGGATAATGGTGAATTAATAAAGGAAATTAATCACTATGGATATTTTGAATATGGATATTAGTGACTGAAATAAATCATCAATCAAATTTGATATGATTTTTATAAATTGATTTTAAAATATTGTTATATATATCTAAATGGAGAATTTATTAATTTTGCAATAAACATGGGTTCCCATTTTTCCGGTAGATATGTATTAGATTTACTTCTTGCTACTAAACCTGGGTCAACATTTCGTTGCTCTATGTACAGGAGAGATATGGTGAATTTATTCAAGGCAGCAAACCAAGTTTATATTTCCAAGAGTACTTTCATAAACCTGTTAGTAATAACAAGAACTACAACATGGCTAACCAATGATTTACCCCTAACTACACCTTGGGGATTTAGAGTGGATTGGAATAGTAGGCGAGATTAATATTTAGGCCATACATTTAAAAGGCAGTAAATATAACAAAATTGTAAATGCACATCTATATAAAATCTTATCTACAGCACTACACTAGCATTTTAATAAACACCTACAAAATGCAGCACTTTGGGGAGATAAGTGAAGACTAGAGATCTTATGATCATAATGATAAAGCTTATATTACAATAAACTATAGTAAGCTAGTATTTCGATGGTTTCAACTGTGCATTTACTAAAATGTAACTCTCATAAAAGTTTAAGCAACTAAAATTTTGTGAAAAAAAACTACCATTGATGTTGGCAATTATAAAGGAAGCATGAGTGAGTGACCAAGTACAAGTTTTAATTGGCAATAAAGAGAATGAACTAATTCAGCAATCAAAATGAATATCACAAGGGTGCACTTTTGGCAAGAGAAGGATCACTGAGTTTTGGACATGGCAATAAAACTCAGTGATCAGCAAGAGCTTAGGAATGTGGTTAATTAAACCTAATTGCAAATTTTAATAGCAGATCATTAGGTTTAGCAGACCATCACCATTGTAGCCGGCTTTAGAGAGTGAAAATAATTAATGGCCATATTGAAGTTAATGACTATTTATACCATTTTGGTCATTATGATTAAATAAAGATTAGGTGGTAGGGCAATCAAAACAGGAATACATTTTATACTAAAAAAGCAAAAATGCAATAATCACTGTGTCTACTAGCTATTGTGATATTTAGTAGTAGATACTAAAGATAAATGCCAAGAGTAAGCCTAGCAGTTTGACTAAGGTTACCAGTGACATTTTCAATGTAAATACGTATGGTAATATAAATATATCTTTAAAGATCATTGAGGACAATTGCAATCAGCAATGTAAATTTTGGTTCTAATTTTCTATTCAATTTGATGTAACAATCATAGTGATTGTCACAGTTATTAATTTTGAGAGTTGAGACCAAATCGGAAGCCATGACAGTGTGAAACTGGTGGTGACATTAAACTTAATGACATATTTTGGCATTTTGATCGTAAGTTGCTTCAAGTAGATTCAAGTAAGGTGCATTCATGTAAAGACTTTGTTCACTAAACACTTAAAGTTAGAGTCAGTCTCTCCGTTTCACCCTGAAGTTGATAAATTACTAAACTAAAAGTAAAATCCCCTAACTATAACATTAACTATAACTATAAGTATAAGATCTAAATTAAATATATCTAATAACTAATAAGTAATATTTATATTAGTATTACTACTAGTACTACTATTACTATAAGTATAACAGTTAAGCATTACACTATTACTCTAACTGAATATGAATTCCAATATCATGATTAATAAAAAATAAATAAGACTAACTCTAACTTTAAAGTTAGACTATAACAAAATCAAAATGAAAACATTGTTGTTTTTATTGGTGATTACCTTACGCTGCTGCTTTTCCCACTCTGGGTCAAGAAGTCCTTCTCGCTCCCATTCATTTTCTTGTGCCATATATTCATCCTTGTATGGGTCGGCCATGGCTAAATTTCGGCCTGTTCATTCACGCAAAATTCGAAATACTACTCCCAAGCACTTGAGGCTGAGGGAAGGGAAGAAAAAATCACCTGCCAAATGCTGCTACCGGGTTGGTGTGAAATGGTCATGTGATGCACTCGATTGTTTATTATTCGTTAGAATAGCAGTGGGCGCGGTTTTGCAAAGCGGAGACAAACCTTCATAAAATGCTTCCGCATCCTCCAATTAAGAGACGACAACCACTAAAAAGTAAAACAAGTTCTACAGCTGCATAGATCACGTCGGGTAGTTAACTACCAACAATTAAGTTCAATTCTTACCAATAACCAATCCCAACAACATTGATAAGCATACAAACAGTTATCAACACACCGAGACAGCAAAAAACATGTAATTTCAATGGCTATAATATATTATTAGGGTGAAGAATTAAAATAACTTCTATGACCAAATTATTATAACTGCAAATAGTTATTACAATGAATGAAACTCCAAGTAAGGATTAAAAAATTAACATAAAATTTTTGTTTGCAGCGTTTTAAATGTTTAATCACAAAATTTTTAAATTGACAAGAATAAATTATAAAATATATAAAACAAAAATGCTTCTTTAGTTCGTCCTTTGAAACAAATATAATATTTGAGGTTATATTATAGCTGCCGTCTATGTCGGCTCGAGATGTTGGAGGTTTTTTAGAATTGTTATTAAGGATAATTGTGTTATTGTTATAATATAACAGTAACACAATTATCAATATTAATATCATTAATATTTATAACTTTATTTTTTAAATATATGCTTGAAGCTGTAGTTCAATTTTTTTCATCAATAAAATTGTTTTAATTAGGTACTTGTTTTGATTTTAGTTGCAGCATGAACAACTACAAGTGAGCATGAGTATAAGTATAACTATAACATTAAGTTTAACTATAACTAAAAATATTCACATTGATATTGTCATTGATGATTGATATTCATATTCACTATCAGTATCATATTGCCACACTCACTATCACTCTAATCATCATTGTGATTTTTGCAATTCAGATTGTAATAATAATAATTATTTTTATTATGATTAACATACTGATAATCATAATATAATTATAACTGTCAACATCATGATCATGATTTTGTGTATTGATATACTATTATCCATAATACTCATACTCATACTGTGCAAACTATAACTATCACTGCCATGCACTCACTGTGGCATTGATTAAATGAGATTGAAAGTTAAAATATAATAAAATCAAATGATATTGTTGCAGTACTGATTAAAAAAGCTAGAGTGTTCTAATTCAAATTAGTGGTCTTTTTAAATAATTTCATTATATTTTGAAAACTAGTTTTTTTATTTTCAACATATTAATTTTAGCATATAAGTTATCAAAAGAGGCAATAACATGGCATATTTTTATTCTGTAAACTTAAGCTTTTTAAAACATGAAAACCGTGAATGCATTTTGAAATATTTAAATATTTTTCATTACTAGTGTAAAATTCAACGAGTAGATATTTACAGGGTTCTCAATTTCTTGTTTATTATCAAAGGATTGTACAGCACTGCTATAATCTACCATGACACCACACTATATAAAGCAGGCAAATTATTTTACCTAATCTCTACAATATATATGTATGACTATTGTCGAGCAGAGATCTATGCCAAATCAGATTTATTTTAAACTAACAGTATTCGACTGCTCTGATATATTTATAATTCACAGCCAGTAGTCTTCATATATTTTTCAGATCAGCTACAGCTTTGATACTCTACATAACCAGTATGGGCAGGTCCTCAAAGCTTTTCTAATGTTGCCCTATTGACTTATAGCTGAGGCTGATATATATGCTGGTATTACCAACTTCTTTGCTTTAACCAGAAGGACAAGAGTATGGCGACTTTCAAACAGGGCTCGAAAGCAGCTCTGCCAGTAAGTGACTTATTCATGAGTGTTTAAGCCTTTGTACTGTACACTAGTTCTTTATGGTAGAGGGAAGTTTACAATATAGAAAGTTCAATTAATTAATATGCTAAAATACACTAAACAGAGCTGAGCATATACCTATGGAGCCTGTGCAGTATAAAATGGAAAAGCATATAACTCCACCAAGAATAGATACAACTTATGTATGTGGGAATGTTTTTATATTTGTACACCCAAACAACAAACATACACACACACAATATACACAAAACTTACACACATAACATGTATTACACGTACATAGTTTTTATTCATCTTCTTAGCAATGTTATGATGAAAGAATTATTAACACATTATGGTTTCTTAATTTATATTGTTACAAACCCAACTCACAGCTCATGCAAAATGTGTATCTAATGACATGCTAGATGTAAAGCAGCACATGTTAAGATCTGCTTATGTCCAATAGAGTTCTGGATGAAAAAAATGATCAAAACTGATGCTTGTTATTGCAAACATCATCTAGCTTATAGTAACTGAAGGTATTTGGTCACTTTGTAATAATTTAGTATAAATTATTTAATAAAAGACTAAAGCTCGTGGAGGGGAAGGCAGAAGCAAAAAGAGTTCCCAACTAACAATAAACAAGTCTAATAGTCGGTTGAATATGAGGCAGAAAAGAAAGATGGCATCTCTTATGTCAATTTGCGCAGATGATGTGACAAAACTTGAACTACCTTTTCAAGATCAGGCTTCATTCTGCACTGTGGGCAACACTCTTATACATTTAGTTAAATGTTCCACTGAATGGGGAAACAAGCGTAAGTGTTTGACTGCATACTATATCAGCAATAATTTGATTATCTTTTCCATTATACAGTAGATGTGCACTTGTATATACTTTATGCTAAACACAATTTCAGTAATTTGTTCGTAAAAAGTTTTTCGTGTTGGGTTATCAAATAAATTAGGTTTTGGCACGCGATACTAATGAAATAAAATAGTTTTTTTCTTTTGACACATTTGCAAAGATATGGGTAATGTACAGCTCAAATAAACTGTTTTTAGTATGTTTTATCATTTCAATAATTTACTCGTGCTTCTCTGAAACATAAATATGTTTTCTCAATATATGGTTGTTTACATGGTTTTTTTATTTAATCAGATACATCAAATGATAATTGCGATGTGTGTAAAGCTGAAAGAAAGGCCATCATTGATGAAATAAAACAGAAAATAAGTGACAGGTTGAACTCCCACCTTAAGGCAGCCAATCAAAATGAGGTAGACATCAAACACATATTATATCTATTACATAATGAAACTATTATAGTGTTGGAAATAGTATTCTTCGAGAAAATATAGTAAATGAATGTATGTTGCATATGGTGTGTTTTCAATGCTTACACTGTGGTTAATAAAAGATATTGTACGTCATAGCTAAAATGTTCAGAGCTATGTTTAGCAGAAGCTGGGGGATTCAAATGAAGTCAATTTGGAGCAAGATCCAGTAACAGTCATGTAAGTTCACATCTTATGCATGTATAGAGTAACCGCAACATGTTTTGTGGAGTTTTTAAAGGTAGACTAGCTCGCATAGTTTATAGCTTTAAGTCATAGAAATTCTATTTTCAATTCTATTTACTAAATTAAATACAATATTAATGCAATTCTTTGTAATCTATGCAGTAAGTGTACATCAACCTCCGATTATATACATTCTACATACTTACTGTATATATTTAGTTTTAAAGCGTTTATAAATACTTACTGCAGTAAGCATATATAGACCTTCTAATATAAGCAGAAGGGCAATTAACATGGACATGCAGAGATGCTGCCAAAGGTTTGTAATTAATTAAGTGTGCAGAATGAGGAGGGCACAACTTCTCATTCTGCTTGGCCCATAAACTTCCTTTTTTCCTCTTCCTAAGCATATTATCAATAAGACCATGGCCTGTGTGTAATATGTAGCATGAGTAACTTTTGGTGACTATTTATATTTATAGCCCAACGATTTAGGGCCTCAGTCTTATTTATGAGGTTAAGGTCAAGTTTAGGGCTATTGTGTTGCATAGTGTAAAACCATTAGTTAGTATGAAGCCTGTAACAGATTGGCGAAAACTTGCTAGATGGACTGAAAAAGTTACTTATTTTATGTGAAGTTTCATCTCAGACAAAATTATACTGTCTAGCGAGACTTAGTTGTGCTTTTTTCTTTGAATGGTTAGGGTGGATCCAGTCACTCCTCCCGTACATGATACTACGGAAAATCAGCAACATAAGCCTAAAGACGTAACGTTCACAGGAGGAAAGAGCAGCACACTGCAGCCCCACATTTCTGGCATGAAATCAAAGGCTGGGTTATACCAGGGTGCAAATACCCGGGTTAAAGGAGTATAGTTCATTTTATTTAATAATAACTTGACAGGTTTTTTATTCATGAAAGCACAACATACTAGCTTAAATCATTACTAGAGAGAAACTTAAATCCCACATCAGTGACTTTCATCTTTTTTCAAGGGTAGATATACTCTGTCTATGACTAACATAAACAAGCATAAGTCAACTCTGTTGGCAGCTCGGAAAAGTCAGCTGTCGGCCAAATCTTCCATGGCCAGCGTCTCTAGTCAAGGTGTGTTCCCATCGTGATTATAGTAGTTTTTATAGCATCATGGATCATGGTTATACTTCTTGCTCAAAATTAAAATATTTTGTGAAATTTTAGTTTGCAAATTCTAACGCAGTTTTTGTTGTGTACCACATATTCCAGTGTGTGTTATAAACATACAATGATAAATAACATGAATCTCTTGATAGAAAAACTAATAAAATCGATCCATGATTTATAGGCTGACTAACTAATTTTAAAGTAAAGATAAAAAATTTGAGTTTTAGATTAAATTTGGTAATATCTTTTAGCTATGCTTGTGTAGTTGGTAAAAATTAATGTGGACGTATATTGTGTTTGTTATACACCCACTCTCCATGTGGTGGTTATAGCGTGGTGAATTGTTGTACTACCGTTTACTCTGTAGACTCACTGAATGGCAAGTTAATCAGCTACACAGAATGGGATAAAATCAAAGAACAAACCTTAGAAGCCTTATACGAGGCTAATCCAGATATTGATAAGCTTTATGGGTAAAGTTACTATTGATGGTTCTATTTCTTTATCACAATACTATCTTTTAAGTTACTAAAATATGTTGTATTTTTAAAAATAACATGATAAAGTATTTAAGTAAAATATAGTATAAATTATAATGGTTAGTTAAGTCACTATATACATTTATATTACATATGGAATATAATAGATATAATATATAAAATGTATAGTTACATTATTATAGAATGTACATACATGTATAAAGGTATGTATATACTGCTATAGAATGTACGTGTATTACTATAGGGTGTACCATCATATAAAAAAGTGTGTGTATATGTCATTATATAATTTACTCACAGATAAGAAAGGTATATATGTTATAGAATGTACGTACAGATAAGAAAGGTATATATTATTATAGAATGTACGTGCAGATAAGAAAGGTATATATGTTATAGAATGTACGTACAGATAAGAAAGGTATATATTATTATAGAATGTACGTGCAGATAAGAAAGGTATATATGTTATAGAATGTACGTACAGATAAGAAAAGTACGTATGAACAGCCCAGAGATGTCCAACACATGTAACGAGTCGCAGGCTCTACTAGACAATACAGTATCCCAGCTCTATCAGACCATGACGGACCCCTGCAGGGAAAACATGCAGCTCAACAAAGTACAGGATACAGAGATGTCGGTTCTCACAGTGAGTAACTTGAACACACTTCACTGCAATGTAGAAAGGCATTCTCCGGTAAACAATACCACAGTCAGAAATTTTCTAGCTCTTAAATATATAGATTAATAAGCTATGTTTGCTTCCTGTCTGGGAAAATATTTAAAATGTCTTTTTTTTAATTGTCTTGCTAGTTTCTAATGTCCTTTTAATGAAATCATTCTCATGGCTGTTTCGCCATTTTGAAATGAAAGTATTATAATAATTAGTAAAAGTTGTTTGGCAACCACTAGTAATAGAGCTCAAGGTTTGTTAAGTCAAACAGACATGAAAGCAGATAGGCTATAAAAGCAAAAGTACTGATCTCAGGGCTGTGTAATTTGTAATTTCATAAACTAAAGCATAAACTCATTCTGTGTTATAAAATATTTAGTTACAACACTCAGTTACACTTTGGTTACAGGTAGCTCAGTGCTTCTCTCCAATTGATTGGTATATACTGCTTTTGTTGAAGTAATATGTCAATAAGTTGATATGTCCACATGTTATAGCCTAACGGAATATCTTCTTAAATGAAAAAAAAGGTTTTGGTAAGTTTAATCATGTTGTGAGATATGAACTAGTCACCAGGATTGCCATCTAATATATGTGTTATACAGAGTCTCATACAAGCCACACAGACTCTTAAACATCAGCTTCAACTCTTCAACATCTTTGATAGAGACGGGGTTATCAAAAGAGCTGAGGCTAAAATAAAAGACAGGATTAAAAAGACTATTGCTGTGGCTGCTAAGTCTAAAAATAGGTCAGAGAGAAGATAACTGACGCAATACATGATATTATCTAGCTGTTTAACTTTAATATATTTTGTATACCACATTATATATCTGTTAAGTTGTGTAATTTCAATATATCTTATATGAAGCCATATTATATCACATATAACTGCTCAATTAGTAAAACAAGCTTAAACATTTCACAATACCCATTAAATGCTGAGCTTACAAACACAAAATTGAACAATCTGGAATTTTGGTTACGATTATAAAGAAGCAAGACACAATTTCAAAAGTTTCTATCTTTTAACAATTTATTTCGAGAGTTATGCATGCAGGAACAGCTTCATGGTATCAGACTAGACTGGCCTTAGAATATTGTCCAATTAAAATGATCCCTAAACTGATACGCAATGATGCTGTATAGATACCATAAATACTGGCTGTGATAAACTGCCTATCAACTTATTCTTAGTACCGTAATTTGCAGAGACCAACTAACTGAACTTATCATCATTATGAAGAACAACACATTTCTCAAGTCACATGACCTGCTGGATACAGCCAGACGGCAAGTTCAAGGACTAACGTATGATGACTTCATCACGAAACACAGTAACAGACTGAAACAGCAAGGGCCTGTTACCAAGAAGACTGGTACTAGATAGAATGTAGTTTATTTATAATATAGCTTATCTATATCTAAAGCAGCATAGAATGCATTCTATATTAGCTTTTCTGTAGCAGCATACACAGAACGCCTCATACTTTGTCTATGATATAGTCTGCTGCGTTTTACAGGCTGTCTCACACTCACATGATCAAAGATTTCATAACTCAAAACTACAGATCTTTTTTAAACTAAGAATGAAACATTGCAGAAAGGGTTTACTTCTGAATTTGTTTGTTATTTGCTTATACAGTAAATATACTCCAACACATCCTACACATTACTTTCTACATCATTTAATTGCAGCTCTGCTCTATACACCACTGTGTGCATAGTGCAGATTACTAGAGATGAGGAAAATAGAACATAGAAGTGTTGTAATTTTGAAAAAACTAAACCTTGTTTACTGTGTACCATAACTTATAAACAATATTATATTATATACAGCAGGAGTGAAGGAAGAAAATCAACTGAAATCAAAGCTGACTAAACTGGTACAGGAAATAGAAGCTGTACAAGAAGAAAATGGCGAAGATGGTGTAAATGTGGAGCTGAACAGTCAACTTCTGATTAGATTAATTGAACTGCTGGAGAAGTATTTGAAAAAGTATATTCTTACAATAGGGCCTAATTATATTATTATTTATATATTTTATTGCACAGTGTTATAATTTTCAAGATATGGCTTATATGACCCTGTATCTCAGTTTATGACACTACAATATACCTTAAAAGATGTATCACATTAAACCAAATATTATCCATGAAAAATTAATTATTTAGTAGTTGTATGCATGAGCTAAAATGGCTGATATTAGCTAAAGCTGATGACATAATTAGTATAACTAACACATTTTTGGGTAGGTGGCAGTTTCCTTTTGCCTATAGAAAATTTCCACTGTAACATGAAGCAATGACTTATAAACTCAAAAGTTATAAACCTAAGCTACTCAGAGTTTAGACCTAGTAGCACCTGTTCAGCCTGCTAGTGCACCCAATGTGTTTATAACGGGAGGTGCTCACGTGCTCCTTGCTGTGATGTAGGCTGGGTGATGTAGAGAGCGTAGAGTATTCTGGCGGTTTGGAACTTTACTATAAAATCATAAGAGGAGCTATTCGAAGGGTGAGTCATATTACTCAGTACTCTTAGAGTGAGTTATATTCCTGCTTTTCTACGTCTGAGTTGCCTTCTCTATTCTTTGAAAAAAAATCGCATTTCTCAGTACACTTGAAATACATCTTGTCTAGTACTTTATGCTACTTTATTTTCTCAGTACTTGCTGTACGCACAGGTATTACTCTGTTCTGTTTATTCAGACCGTTCAGGCTAAAGACTCTGGAGAAGATGTTACCAAGTTACGCAAAGTTCTACAGACACGAGGTCGTACCCTCCCACTGCGAATCAAGACCCTGGAGTTATGTCAGTTAGTAGACAGGTACTGTATCTTAAATATGTAGTTTGTTTGGTACATAGGTTATTTAGAGCATTGCATTTTGTAGATCCATTGCATTGATGATTTATCCAATGCCAAAGTTTATTTCACATGCAAAACTGCAATACATAAGCTGAATACAGTTTTCATAAAAATGCATTCTTTTCATCCTAAAATTGACACAATATAAAAATTTTTCTAATGCAATCAATTACCCAATTGTGTCATTTTCTATGCAGCCTGCCACATACTTGATGTAAATATTATGTTTATTGAAATCTTAATTAGTCTTTCAATACAATGAAACAGGTTTCGGGTCACTAAGACTCTGCTAGAGAATTCACAGAACAGAGACCAGAGCGCCACCAAGTCGCACGTCCAAACCATCCATGAAGTCAGCAAAAATCTACATACTTTGCTAAAAGACCCCAAATGTTAGTATAATGAGCAGCAATTGTTCTGCTTATTTCCATTATGAGCTTTTTCTGTAGAAAGTTAATTATAGAGCATATAACTTAGTCTAAAAGTCATTGATACATGAACATGGATACTCTGTGGGCCCCTCACCACTTTTAACAATGTGCAGCTAGATAGCATGGAGTAACAACTTGTCTGAAATTTTAGTGAGTAAAATAGCACCGGAGAGGTTGAGAGAAACGCTACAGAACCAATCAAACCAGCTCCTTCAGAGAAACAGACTGGAGACAACAGGATCTGAGAGTACAATAGAGTAGAGTAAGAAGAGCAGCTTTCTCTGCATCTGGTCAACTGATGCTGTCTATAAAAGGTTGATTTTGAAAGTTGTGTTTGATGACCAGATTTTCGTTATATGTCTGTTATGGTTATAGTTTCGACAAAATCATAATAATAATAAAAAAGTTAAAGATGACCAAAGTTTTTCAATATCATGCAAAAAGAGTTTATGGATGACTAAACTAACCAATTCATTTCTCAGTTGTGTTTGCTACTACAAATGGTTTATGAAAATGTGGGTAATTATTTTATTCTCCCAATTGAAAATCGCAGTTGAAAACATTTGCAGCCCCATACTGTTCAACATCTAATGTTACCAACCCTAGTTCTCAAATCTCAACTTTGTATTTTATGAATTGGCTTTGGAGAAGTGGTTTATTAATTGAATATTGAAGCTACAACTCAAAGAAGAAGCTTTAGAGCACATGTTAGCTGGTGTCAGCTTCGGCTGATGATACCTAATAGTCAAGGCCGTGTCAGTATCGCCCTGAATTAGCTGTAGAAAAGAATATTTTGATTTGAATGCTGATTGAATAAATTGCTATTGTTACCTCACAAATTATATATGCAGAAATTGAAGTCACAGAATAGTATTGCTGACCCATTTACATATAATACTACATTTATGAAACATTAATATATAAGAAATAGTTGATTGCTGTAATGAAAATGCTTTAAAAATGTCTAATAATCAATACCAAAATTGGATATTTGTAATCAAATGACAAATTGCCACAGCTATCAGCGTTCCAATATGCACTGTATGAGAATCCAGTTACTAAAAATTGTAGTAGAGTATAGAAAGTTTGTTTAAGAATTATTTTACATAAATTAACAGGCCACAGTACACTATTATATAGCAAATAGTTTTACCAAAACTTACAAAAACACTACAATTATATAAAAATTGTCGAGGATGAAGATGGCCTATGTTGTATGATAGCATACAAACAAGTGAAAATGGTCCAGCAAAGTTAACAGAGAATCGACAGGCACTTGTATGTAGTGTCGAATGATGCAAGTCACTTGTGTTGATGTCAGAAGTCTTGCAAGAAGCCTTGTTAATAGTTGCCGTACTGAGGTGGCAAGTTACCAGTGTACTGGGCAGAAGGGGGCTGGCCAGGCTGGGTTTGCTGAGGTAAACTGTTCCCTCGCTGCATGTACTGAGGCCCGGGTGCGTGGACCATTCGACTATCTTGCTGTGACTGCAAAATTACACATAGCAGGGTACAAAAGCATAACATTTATATTATATTCATTAAAGAAAGTTGACAAATCTAAAATTACCATAAAATCCTAAAAAACACTTCTGAGTTGGTGCAGAGGGTATGAAATTATTCATGCATATGTGATTAATTATTTTATTCACACAATTCAAAATGGCAGTTGTAAAGAGTTAACAACTTCACATTATAATTGTTTGAAATATCATTTTACAAACTTAGCAATCAAATCACATGGATCCCAGCTGTCCAATTAAAAACCGGCTATAACCGTAGCATCTTCCAAATAAGCAAGACACAAATGCATAAAAAGAAAAGTGAGATGATGGCATCTCTCTACAAACTGACCTGATAATGCTGAGGATACTGAGTGTTGTAAGCTCCCCCTGGTGGCTGGGCTGCAGGTTGACCGCCTTGAGCATACCTGCCCATAGGCTGAGAGGCAGCATTGTATGACATCATAGAAGAGTGAGACTGCTGACCACCACTCATCATCATGCCACCTAAACATGGAGGACATCAGGTTAAATGTCTTTCTCATCTCCCAATATTAGCGAATCAATTTAATTATTCACAAACTGGAAATAAATAAAACTTTTAAAGGCTGTCAAACTACTAAATGCACTTCCAAGGGTCGCAGTTGCTTAACATTTTCCAATGAGGAGTTTTTTGTCCCTAATCAGGCCTTTACTCTTTCATCACAGGTGGTAGACCTTTATTACAGTTATTTTTCTATCTTATATTTTAAAGTTTTTTTTTCACAAAAATGAGTAAAATTAAGGATTGTTAACTTGCATCTTCCTACACTGATGAGTTCTGATAAAGTTCTAGTCCAGCTATGTTAATGCACAAGGTTAGGATCTTAAGCTAAAGAAAGTGATTTTAGAAACCATCTAGTAATTCTAAAACTGCAAAATTAATGAATTTTATAGAGAGTAGATAATTGCAAAGTTTTAATTTCAACAGTAGCTTATAATATACATGTATAGAGAGAGTAACTCCACAAAGCATCAATAAGGCAGACAATGATAGCTGCATCATTGCCTAGCATAGTGTAAATGTGTTCATACCTTGAGGGGGGTTAGTAGGAGCCCCGTAACTTGGTGGCTGAGGCATGTAATTCTGTGAATGCATTCTGTTAGGAAATTGTGCACTCGCAGGATATTGTGGAGGCGGGTTTTGTTCGTAACGGGTTCCACGCCCAACTCCGCTCTTATTCTTGATGAACATAGTCAGCTGCTCCTTTGTATACATGGAGCCAGAAGGGGCGTCTATACCGTACCCCCCTACTGCATGCTGGGGAGGTACCTGGCTATGTTGCATCATCATACCTAGAAGATAATATAAACATGAATAAAATGAGCAGCGAAGGTGGCTACAAACTCTACTGATTGAGTAGCAGAACTCAGCTATAACTCACCTGACTGAGCCTGTCTATTTCTCAGGTGATGGTCTAGCGTCTCCTTCACATTAGGTCGGGCAGTGGGGTGTCTCACCATCCCGCTACTTGCTGGTATGTTGTAGGAACTCGCGTAGCCTTGGGGCGTGCCTCGTGCACCAGTAGACCAAGAACCTGTATAGATATGTCAACAGACATGAGAGAGAGAGAGTGGTTACTCACAATGTCTACTATTAGAAGGTGTTACGTGTTCTGAGTCATCACCTGGTGCTGCCGCCATGGAGCCCGCTGCCATTCGGTTGTCAAACTGCGGCTGAGAAGGAATAGTGGCGTAGGGAGCTGCCTTCGCGGCGCTGCTGTTGCGAGACGTTCGTCGTTTGGAAGGTTTGACGGGAACTTTCTGAACGGGAACTTTTGGAACAGGAACAGAGGTGGCCAGGTGCCTGGCACGTGTGTCGCTTCCTGACGCTTTAGCCACGCCCTCGTCCTAGCATACGACAGAGATTATCAGTAGAACATCGCACACTGTATTTTATACACAGAGCAGACTTTTCAAACTTGACTTTTCTTAGAAACAGATCAGTATAAAATTTACTGAAATAAAACTCACGCTCCCCTCCGGGATTTCCGTATCTATCTCCTCTGGCGGTAAAGGGGGTGGAGCTAAGAAATCAAGCGACCCTGACGCTCTCGCCATCTGGTGGTTGTGCTGAACAAGAAGTCTGTGCTGCTCTTCTGGATCCAAGGCTTTTCTTTCCAGCTGTTACAAATATGTACATTGGTCAGTCACGAAAGTATCGGCCAATAGCATGCTCTGAAACTTAACATGCTTTAAGCTCTACTAACATAGATTCAAATTAAGTGAGTACACACACACACACTCGCACACACACACACACACACGCACGCATGCTCACACACACACACACACACACACACACACACACACACACACACTGTAAACTAAGCAGCAGCTGTAATAAGTGTGATAATCACCTTGACTGTGCCAAACCACTGCCAGCAAAGAGGGGTCGGGTTCTTTAGGCCTTCGATAAGTTCCCATGGAGATATCTTGTACTTGTTGGACACTTGCAGCCCCGACTTCTTACTGATAGACTCAAATCCTTGAATCTTGTTTCCCTTGGCATCTAGAATGCTATTGTGAGATTCACAGGCTATCACTTCCACGTAATGTTTGGGTATTGGGAGTAACTGTCGTACAAGGTTGAGGCTCTCCGATTGCTTATCACCAACGTCCTTCTATAGGAGTATCGGATATAATATGATTACTGAATTGTGTTCAGATAAAGCACTATTGGCAAGTGGTAACCATGCCAGAGGCGTGGATGTGAAACTAAAAGGAACCACTAAACCCATTACAAAATCTAATGACCTTGTAAGATTAATAACCTTTAACCTTTAATAGATAGTTATTTGAGTCAAGGTTGTCAAATTACAATCAAAGTCAAACTCTCTCTCACAACTATTACAAACACTAGCAAACAACAGGCCAACTTAACAACTCAAAGTAACAGCATGACGGGATAAACGTACCTTAATCTTCTTAATAAGTGTGTGATATGCTCTCTTGCTGTTTTCCACGCTGTCAGCGCTGTCAGACACCAGAGTAGAGTGAATGAGAGCTGACAGCATGTCCAGTACAGTAAAGAGTAGCTCAGAGTTGGTCTGCACATCCACTATGCCGTAACATATGAGCTTGTTTAGAGTGTAAGCCCACTCTCCAGTTACCAAGTGTGTCCTCTGTATCGTATCAAACATTCCCCCTACCTGGAACCCAAAAACATAATTTACAGGGCTAGAGGTTATTTCAATAGTAAATCTGAGGAAACTATGCTGTTGGCTTCTAATTCATATTCAGAAAGATGAAAGTTTTAACCAGATAAATGTACAGATATCTGGAGTCATGCCAAAGATCAAAGGAAAGTCATATATTAGCTTGCATGTATTTATAAAAATAACTATTTAGACTAAATGATGTAGTAAAGGAAAAAGTGTAGTTCTGTGGAATAACTCATAAGGAGGTGAAGAGGGTATGAAAATGTATAAGTTGGTAATAGTTTTCGAGTGACAAAATCTGCTAATACAACAATGATAAAAGTGAAACAATCAAAATGATAAGAATCCTATTTCTGATTTAATAAGTTGAAAATTATTTGCAACTTTCACCAACTTCAGAATACTCTAGAATGTAAACACAACCCGTTGTTCTACATGAATATTGAACTATTATAAGAGCCAAGAGCTATAAGAATTCAGTTTATTATGAGCTTCTGAATGGTATATATCGTAGCAAGGTTTCAGATCGTTTCCTAGCAACAAGCTAACAATAACTTTGCAGTGACTGACCAGACTGAGGCGTAGCTGTAGCGCCTCATACATGAGTTGCTTCTGCTGAGGGTCGGTGGGTAGACTGTCCTCCACGGCACAATCTACAAACTTATCTAGCTGAGATTTAAGGGAGGAGAGCATCCCCTCCCTCTGCTCATCGTGACTCTTCAAACACGTGAGAACCAGGGCTAAGAAAGGCTGGTGGTTGAGGAGAGACATGCTGAAAGGAACAAGTGGAGCTTCTATTACTCATATGTTGACACTTTACTACTCATATGTTGACACTTCTATTACTCATATATTGACACTTCTATTACTCATAAATTGACACTTCTATTACTCATATGCTGGCACTTCTATTACTCATATGTTGACACCTTACTACTCATATGTTGACACTTTAATACTCATATATTGACACTTCTATTACTCATATGCTGGCACTTCTATTACTCATATGTTGACACTTTACTACTCATATGTTGACACTTTAATACTCATATATTGACACTTCTATTACTCATATGTTGACACTTCTATTACTCATACGTTGACACTTCAAATACCCATATATTGACACTTCTATTACTCATATATTGACACTTCTATTACTCATATGTTGACACTTTACTACTCATATGTTGACACTTCTATTACTCATATATTGACACTTCTATTCCTCATATATTGACACTTCTATTATTCATATATTGACACTTCCATTACTCATATATTGACACTTCAAATACCCATATATTGACACTTCAAATACCCATATATTGACACTTCTATTACTCATATATTGACACTTCATTACTCATATGTTAAAACTGGGAGGTATTTCATTGTGCATTAAGCAACAACTTAGAGCATGTATTGCCGTGATACCATCTAACTACATGTACTGCTGCACACACTACATTTCATGGCAAGTTTACCCTAGCACCTACCTTGATCTACATTCACCGATGGTCCAGATTTCACTAAACACAAAGGTGTTTACAGTTTAATCGGAGTTTAATTTAACTGCACAACTACCAACACTCCCTCTGTTATACTTATAAGACTTGAACTTAGCTTAAAAACAACATCCTGATTTACTAAGAAAACTAGATTACACAAGTCAAACTTTCTAAATCTTCAATTCAACTCAACAAAATATATGTTGATGTCTGAACAAACTAGCACTCAAGAAATTACACCAGATTTCCCTGTGCCATTTTTACCAGTGAAATTCAGTCCCACCTGTTTTCTCTCTCTTTGTCTGGCTGACGCTGGTGTGACGGTGAAGAGCGGGGAGGATGCTGCCAGAGTTTGTTGGATTTCTCTAGAACCAGTGCGGCACTTTGCAGGACCCGCTCCTGTACATCGGTTGGTAACTTGGCTATAAGTGGAGCTACAAGCCACACCCCTTCCTTCTGACTGTCATGACTCCCCTCTGCCTCTGTAACACACCCACACTTCTGTAACACTTGCTCGCTCACTCACTCACTCATTCACTCACTCACTCACTCACTCACTCACTCACTCACTCATTCACTCACTCACTCACTCACTCACTCACTCAACTACTCCATGACTAATTATGCATACAACTACCAACACAATCAGCTACTACCTAAAGCTAGAATATCTGTAATACAAACCACTGCCTGTGTAGCTGTGGAATACTTCAATTGTTGCTCTGGCAATATTATCAAGAAGGATGGACAACTCCCCTTCAATATCGCTGGGATTCTGACAGGTATGCATTAACTAGAATAATGAACATGAAATATATTACGGTAGTGACAGTATAATAATATTTAACATAATGTATTACTCTGACTAGAGTATGATGTAGTACATGTGTGATATAGTGTAATATGTGCATGTAGTATATAAGTATTCTTAATGAATATAGTATTTATGTACTCAGAGTGTAGATGTAATCACAGTGTAGATAAAGTAAGTATATTACACTAGACGTACCTGTAACTCCAGCCATGCTACCCTGATAGTCCACAAGTCTAGACTCCTCAGTATCCTAGCAATGACAGCTTGCTGCTTACTGAAGTCTATGATGTCATCCTGTTCACTCTCCGCTGTTGATCTGCGTCTGCATATTAACTGAACCAGACGCCACACCTAGAAGTGACGAGTTAGTGGTATGAGTAGTATATGATATGATTTAGTAGTTAGTACATGATTTGAGTTAGTAGTTAGTATATGATATGATTTAGTAGTTAGTATATGATATGATTTAGTAGTTAGTAGATGATATGATTTAGTAGTTAGTATATGATATGATTTAGTAGTTAGTATATGATATGATTTAGTAGTTAGTAGATGATATGATTTAGTAGTTAGTATATGATGTGATTTAGTAGTTAGTATATATGTTATGAGTTAGTAGTTAGTATATGATATGATTTAGTAGTTAGTATATGATATGATTTAGTAGTTAGTATATGATATGATTTAGTAGTTAGTATATGATATGATTTAGTAGTTAGTACATGATATGATTTAGTAGTTAGTATATGATATGATTTAGTAGTTAGTATATGATATGATTTAGTAGTTAGTATATGATATGATTTAGTAGTTAGTATATGATATGATTTAGTAGTTAGTATATGATATGATTTAGTAGTTAGTATATGATATGACAAAGGTCATACAACTAGTTAAACAAGTATTAAAAACAGTTACACAAACTGTTATACAGGTACCTACTGCACAATGTAACAAAAGTTGGTGCTAAGTCATTTTAATTGGCCAGTGCGTTACCTCCATTATAACAGATAACAAACTTGAAAAATTTGCTCTCTATAAACCTGGCAGCTATAAAACATATTGTATTGTAGTTTGATAGACACACCCCCTGAGATTCCAGACGCCTGTCCCTTAGCTGCTCTTTGTCCAGAAGAAGAAACTTCTCTCTTACCCAATCTTCATGGCAGATGTCAGAGAGCACCTGCATAGTAGTATTTGTTACATAACTTGATGGTTGTTCAAAATGTATATACTCGTATATAAATTGCTTCAGCACACTGTCTATATTATAACACTCACCTGCTTCGCGTGTCATTCATATAACACTCACCTGTTTAGTGTGTCATCTATATAACACTCACCTGTTTAGTGTGTCATCCATATAACACTCACCTGTTTAGTGTGTCATCCATAAAACACTCACCTGGTTTGCGTATCACGCATATAACACTCACCTGCTTCGCGTGTCATCCATATAACACTCGCCTGTTTAGTGCACCATCGATATAACACGCACCTGTTTAGTGTGTCATCCATATAACACTCGCCTGTTTAGTGTGCCGTCCATATAACACTCACCTGTTTAGTGTGCCATCCATATAACACTCACCTGTTTAGTGTGCCATCCATATAACACTCACCTGTTTAGTGTGCCATTCATATAACACTCACCTGCTTCGCGTGTCGTCCGATAGACTCAGGCTCCTCATCGTCTTCCTCCTCGTCAGTTATGTCCTCCGCAAGAGAAGCAACAAAGTCGTGTTCTCGAGCTTTCTTTTTTGACTTGGCTGTATTGGCCAGAAGAAATATTGCCTGAAATATATGGTTAGTCATAATTGCTCCTGTGCCCCATCTGAATAAGTCTTTAGTCTGAGTTAACAAAAAACCCTTGTTATCAGGGTTTCCTCACAGGAATGGCGACTATAAACCTGCGTGAGTGAGTTATAGCGTTAGTCATGTGACAAAACTAATACAGTAGTTAACAGTTTTCTAAACAATAAATAAGATCAAGCCTAATATTATTAGATATTAGATGCTTTAAACAAAAGCTAACAGCTGAAGTACCTTTAAAACTGCCAGTAGTGGATTAATAGTTATACTTCTGTTTGCTGCAGCAAGAAGGTGAAGGTCACAGGAACTGTTTATATACTCGGACCGTTTCGATATGCCACTGTTGAGTTGCGTGTCTGCCTTGAATACTCTGAGAAGTATTTGTAAAGTTAACCTAGCTCCACTTTCTCCTCCGGGTTCCCCTGAATGCATGATATAAATAAATTAAGAAATAAATATATAAATTAACTATAACACTAAAACAAGTAAAACCTTTGCCTATAGACCATGTCAGTTTATAAGGCAGCATATTTTTTATCTGCCTCTTGCTAGTCTAGTATACACGGTATACATGAACACAACACAATATAACATGATACAACAGAATATAATAAAATACAACGCAATACAACATTACAAAATATAACAGGATATGACACAATATAACAGGATATGACAAAATATAACAGGATATGACAAAATATAACAGGATATGACACAATATAACAGGATATAACAAGATATGACACAATATCACAGGATATGACACAATATAACAGGATATGACACAATATGACACAATATAATAGGATATGACAGGATATGACACAAACAGAACTTACCGACAGGCCGGGAGAGTGAGAGTAGAGATACTTGCAGAAAATCATACAGACTGAAGCAGTGTCTGGCTATAAGCACAGCGCAGAAGACTGCAATGTTGTCTGACTGCTGAGCACTGAGATGGGATACCTGCAGTATGATACACTCAGACTATGAGTAGAGTAAACTCAGACTATGAGTAGAGTAAACTCAGACAATGAGTAAAGTAAACTCAGACTATGAGTAGAGTAAACTCAGACTATGAGTAGAGTAAACTCAGATTATGAGTAGAGTAAACTCAGACTATGAGTAGAGTAAACTCAGACTATGAGTAGAGTAAACTCAGACTATGAGTAGAGTAAACTCAGACTATGAGTAGAGTAAACTCAGACTATGAGTAGAGTAAACTGTAGAATACACTCAGACATACAAACAGGTATTCAACTCTTAGCTAAGGAGTTAATAAAACAGAACGATAAATGTTTGTTTTCTCGGCTTTCTTAAAATTTCACACGCATTCACAAGTGAAGCCAATATCGTATCCATTATGACACTCTGCTAGTTTTGGAGAATATGAAAATACACTAAAACTACTAACACTGCCTACTTCTACGTTTAACAGTAACTACTACTAGCAAATATGTTCTGTAACTCTAACTCATACCTTGAGTATAGCTAACAGTTCGGTATAACCACAGGAAACGGAAGAACAGCATAATGCTTTCAGCACACCCAGCCAATCAGCTGAGAGATGACTACAATAGGCCGTGAACTCCGAACACATAAGAGCTACTTCATTCACTCTGAAAGATAACAGTAAAGATTTCCTGTTTTAATGTTATGATATAAACAAACAACAAACTGTGCACATATAAGTAAACAATAGACTGGGGGAGGAGGGTGTAGCATAAAGTAGGGGGCATAGTAAGAATACCCAACCTGGCAGTACATTGGATGCAACTACATACAATCATTGTGATAACACACTGTTGAAAAATACCTTTTTAGTAGAATTTATTTCATGTAAATATTATAGATAGTAAAATCTATATAGAGATGGGAGTAAGATCTATAGAAATGAGAGTAAGATCTATAAAGATGGTAGTAAAATCTATACCGCTCAAAAGTATGAAGCTGGCAGAGGTAGAGCATGATGTTATTGACAAAGCTGGTACGGTTCTCCACCATTCTTCTACTGAATATGGCGTCACATCTGAACTTGTACATGCTATCAAACATCAACATAACACACTACAGCTATAGTTCAACACATATATCGTGATCAGCGTTGTTAAATTGAAACAATGTGAAACAATGCATTGTGATGAGTCAACATTGATAGTGGAGTCTCTAATAATTAATAGAATGAGATCCACAAAAACTGATCTTGTTACAATCATTGACAGAAACCATTGCTAGTATATAGTATGTAGATCTATAGGTTCACTAAGCAGAACTCTAAAGTCTGGAAACTCAAAACTAAGCCAACTGGTGGAAATAAAACAAATCTAAACTTCACACACCATATATCAGTGCATTACAATGCTTTCATATGCATTACAATGCTTTCATGTGTATTACAATGCTTTCATATGTATTACAATGTTTTCATATGCATTACAATGCTTTCATATGTATTACAATGCTTTCATATGTATTACAATGCTTTCATATGTATTACAATGCTTTCATATGTATTACAATGCTTTCATATGCATTACAATGCTTTCGTGTGTATTACAATGCTTTCATATGTATTACAATACTTTCATATGTATTACAATGCTTTCATTTGTATTACAATGCTTCCATATGTATTACAATGCTTTCATATGTATTATAATGCTTTCATATGTATTACAATGCTTTCATATGTATTACAATGCTTTCATATGTATTACAACGCTTTCATATACATGTATTACAATGCTTTCATATGTATTACAATGCTTTCATATATATTACAATGCTTTCATATATATTACAATGCTTTCTGACTTTAAACCAAACAGAAGAATCATCGTTTTTAAAATGTTTTATCAATTTAATCAGGTTTAAATTAGGGAAGAAGTTTAAGCTAGAAGACATGGGAGAGGACTAACTTGAAGCTCGCGAATGACTCGACCATGAATGACTTGTTCCAAGTACCAGAAGACATGGCTGGAGTCACACTAACACACAGCAGGTCTTGAATCTGTCTGGTCACCTGCTCAAACTCCGCCCATGTCTTGCTTTCCTTGAAAAGTACACCATTTAGTTGTAACCCAAACAAGCAGACGAGAAATGAGATAGATATTTTATAGAACATAAAAATAGTTTTGTTACAATGTGAAAACTAACAAAAACTTGTACAGATTACATTCATTAATTAAAAAACTTGTTATTAGTCTATTAGATTTTCACACCTATGCGGTCATAGTCCTGTATTAGATATTATTTAATATACCAACAGCCAATTATATACCCTCTTTCATATTGATAGCCAATTGAATACTCACTCTCACGTTACGAGAAGCCTGGTAAAGTACAAAGAGAAAGAACAAGATACATCTCTGTGCTGAGCTGCATTCCGCAGTTACTCTCAGTTCCCTCACCATCTGCACCATGCTAGAATGTAGAATAGCAGATATAAGTAAACACAGTGTAATATCCTAGAATGTAGAATACTATATAAATACAGTACACACAGTGTATCATAGAATATAGAATAGCAGATTTAACTACGCCCAAGAGTTTTACATAACACACAGCTAGTTTGGAATAAATAGTGTTTATTTGTACATCACTCAACTTAGGAACAGTTAAAAGACTACAATTTGAGAAATAACTTGAAGGGGAAGCAACTTTCACACTTTAACAATATTACAAGTTATGCAGCGACAGCTATAAAAACTTTAGTCGACAGTTATAGTTGAGAGAGGAAATGAAAGCAACGACCAATAGTAGAACTGCAATAGACATACCCTTGGAAGAGGTCAAGACAAGCCTGAGGATCTAGGAGTAGAGAGGGGAGATGACAGCGAAGCACCCCTACACAGTAGACTGTGATGTGTTGAGTGTATTTCCCTACAAACATGGGCTGCTTAGTCTCCACTTCAATCTCCCTGATTCTATACTCTATAGACTGCATTCTCACCACCAGCTACAGCGAGTCCAACAGATGCGCTTTGTTACACATAAACACTACCAGAGGGAAAATTAAAGGAGGTACTGCGATGTAGAAACAGTTGCAGTGCTCCCTCCATTTCCCACATCTTCATTTCTCAGGAAATTCCATAGGTCATGAGAAGGGCTTTGGCTTCCATTTTGTGGGCTTATGTATGAGTGTATAGGGACAAAATGACTGAATTTACCGAATCCATAAGTTAAATCTGGTATTCTACTATGTCATGAATTTAGGTTTCGCGACCCGCAGCTTAGTGAGACACGGAGGGAGCACTGTCTAAGCAAGTTCTTTGTTACCAGAGATAAAATCACGCCAGTCACACTGATTCATTGACTGGAATAAAAGTGATATAATGAAAAGTTGATTGAGAATGTAATGACTTCATATCCGCTCATTTCTCTATCCACTAAGAGATGACATACTTTCAAGATGTCTTAGTCTAAAGAACGTTGGAGATTAAGCAGCTGATACAAACAATGTTTTTAAATAAATACAACCTCCAATTTCTAGCAGCTAACACTAGTATATGAGGTACTGAAACCAAAGTATAAATATTTTCCCACATTCAAGACATTAAAATTGTCTATAATATAATATTGTCTATAAAATATTATTATAAACTACAAAGTTTAGATATAAAGTCATTGTGGAGACAACTTCTTCCACTGGATACGGTTATTCTGTCTATACACAGCATTACACCAGGCAACTCTAGAAAGTTGAATACCTTCTGACAGAACGTAATGAGAGACGTGATGTTATGTGAGCTCTCTACCAAGTCAAAGAAAAATATTATATGCTCGACAAATGGCACGTGTGTAGAGGTCTTGGAAATGAAGCATTCAAACATCTACAAGTAGACAACCAATCTTAAAACATGGCACTGATAAGTCATTAATCACAATAGTATAGCAGTTTGTGTGTTGTGAGTTTATGCGTGTGTGCGTGCATGTGCGTGCGTGTGTGTGTGAATGTGTGTGCGCGTGTGTATTGTGCGCGTGTGTGTGTGTGCGGGTGTGTGCATGTGTGTGTGTGTGTGTGTTCGTGCGTGCGTGTGTGTGTGTGAGTAGTCTAGATACAGAAGAGATAACATAAACAATATAGTAGGCTAGTAGCACACATATATTTGAAGTATCACTCTATATAATCATACTATACTACACACAGAGAACTAGACTCTACGCAGTACCTCTAAGATATGGTCCATAGTACTACTGGCTATAGAGTATACTACACACAGAACCAGGTTCTACCTCTAAGATGTGGTCCATAGTACTACTGGCTATAGAGTACTGGTCATAGTATGCCAGGGACTGGAAGCGTTTCAATAGTCCATCCATCTCTGCATCAGATCTCACCTTTGCTTTACCTGCACATCAATTCGGAATGATTCCAACCGCAATAATATAAACCAAAAAGAAAAAGAGTTAGAAATAAAACAAGAGGAAATAATTTGAAAAGCAGACTTGGTATAAAATGTTGTCATAATGGAACAGTGTAACTTGACTTCCACAACTAACGCCTTCCTACACCGCTAGTCTACACATACACAACTTCCGAGCTGTGTAGTACAGCATAGAATTGTACAATTACTAGTTACACACTGCAGGGTAAAACTGCAAATAGTAGAAACTTGAGAATAATAATTTCCCAAGAGAAACGCCTCACCAGAATCTGCGACTCCGACTACGTCAATAGAACTCTTCTTACTGAACAACTTTTGCAAATCTTTCCCCACCTTCTTCAGGTACTGCTTGCTGGTTTCTCTACCTGCATACGACAGTCATACTCTGTGATGTCATACGACAGTCATACTCTGTGATGTCATACAACAGTCATACTCTATGATGTCATACAACAGTCATACTCTGTGATGTCATACAACAGTCATACTCTGTGATGTCATACTCTGTGATGTCATACAACAGTCATACTCTGTGATGCCATACAACAGTCATACTCTGTGATGTCATATAATAGTTATGATACAAACAAGATTATGGGATGTTATAGAGCAGATATAGTACAGAAGCAAACTTGATGAAATCCTAATGTAGATATAACTGAAAGGCTAAAAGTACGCAATGACTTTATGATGTCATAGTGTAAATGATTAGAACAAGTATTTTCATTTCGCAGCTGAAATCTTGAAGATAAACATACTTCTTAAAGTAAACACAGTAATTGGAGAGCCTTAGTAAAAGCATTACATACCATACAAAACTCGAAATTTGTAGAAACTTATCAAAAGATACTATCTGCTTACTTCTACTAGCCACCGAGTACAAACATTAATTTCTAAACAGTCTATACATGAGAAATAAATTATACAATTCAATCACATGTAAAACTCAAAAGCAAAATTAAGACTAACCTTTGCCCACTCCAAACAGCACAACGGATCTCTGGTTACATTCGTGTACAAACTGTTCATCTTGAGGTATGGGGAAGTGTGTGAGGTACTGCAAGTGTCTTGAACCTTTGGTGTCCTACACAGAAGTTAATCTAACAGCTATAGAGTTGATTCTAACCAAGTCACCTGGTAACTAAGTAGTACTAGCATAACACTAAACTAAGTACTACTAGCATAATACTAAACTAAGTACTACTAGCATAATACTAAACTGAGTACTACTAGTATAAATATCATCTACTGTAACATAGAGATTATACACTAGCCTGAGATTTAGCTCCGGTCTCAGTAGAGGAAGTTGCAAAGTCAGTCGCCATTTTACTCGTCTCATCTTCTGACTCCAAGATTCCCTGCAGCACCGACTAAAATATATCCAGTCATAAGTCAAGACAAAATTACGTTCCTCCATTTTATCACAAAATAAAATGATGCACAGAGTTTCACAATGTAACAGCAGCAGCCATGATATAAAGTGGGTCAAGAATAAAGTGATACTACTCAAGAATATACAAATATAATCTGCTCAGAGAGATAGATAGATGTATGGATAGATATATAGATAGATAGATAGATAGATAGATAGATAGAGTAGATAGATAGATAGATAGAGTAGATAGAGTAGATAGATAGATAGATAGATAGATAGATAGATAGATAGATAGAGTAGATAGATAGAGTAGATAGATAGATAGATAGATAGATAGATAGATAGATAGACAGATAGATAGATAGATAGATATATAGATAGATAGATAGATAGATAGATACCTATAAAGAGATAGATAGATAGATAGATAGATAGACAGATAGATAGATAGATATATAGATAGATAGATAGATACCTATAAAGAGATAGATAGATAGATAGATAGATAGATAGATAGATAGACAGATAGATAGATAGATAGATAGATACCTATAAAGAGATAGATAGAATACTGACCACGGAGGAGCGGTCCTGGGACAACTGGCCGTATGAAGAAGAGTTCAAACTAGCAGGTGTTGGTTTATTGTTGAGGTCACCTCTAGAGATCAGTGTGCACACATAAACATCGTGAGAGAAGAGGTCAAGGCGAATCAGCTCGGAATACAGAGCTACGCAGTTGGAGAACGGTCGTCTGCTACTCTCCCTACCATCTTCATCTAAAATCACAACAAGAAGCACGGATAGTAAATCTTCCAAGTATAGACCAAAGGGAGCAGCAGGTCTAGAGTGGTCTAGAGGTTAGAGTGCCGGCTTAGTGAACACTAAGTCATGGGTTCCATCCTGAGTAAAGGCCATTGGTGGTGTGAGGAAGAGCATCCAGTTATAATTGCTCCTGTGCCTCATCTGAATAAGTATTTAGCCCAATTCAACAAAAGACCCTTTCCATCAGAGGTTTTCTCACGGGGATGGTGACTATAAACTTGCGTGAATTGTTGGTTTACATATAGACCACACAGGAGCTGTTGGGCGGTGGAATACATACCTAGTACAGGTGAGGTACATACCTAGTACAGGAGAGGTACATACATAGTACAGGTGAGATACATACCTAGTACAGGAGAGGTACATACCTAGTACAGGTGAGGTACATACATAGTACAGATGAGGTACATACCTAGTACAGGTGAGGTACATACCTAGTACAGGTGAGGTACATACCTAGTACAGGTGAGGTACATACCTAGTACAGGTGCCCTCTTATCCAAATACTTGAGTAGCATGTTGTGGAACAAGTTATCCTCTTCCTTATCCACACTGGTGTCACCATCCTCCATCTCACCATCTGCTGCGTTCCACAACTCAATCTGGTGTTTCTCCAGAAGTCTGGCCACAATCTGGGGCCTGTGGTCACCGAGTCTGTTGGTGGTGATCGCCCAATCACAGAGCAGGAAAACTAACGGCTCCAGACTTGAAAATGGCTGCACACAAAAATAAACATGATTCTAAAAGCGTATAAATTATATTATAAATCTTAGCAATTGCTGATGTTATTGTTGGTTGGTATAGAAGGTTGAAGAAAGTCCTGATATGATATTATATTTAGGACAAACAGATGAAACTCAACCAACTTAATTTGTAGACACGAATATAGAAACTAAAGAAATTCACAAAAATCAAGGATAGTAAAACTTGTCATAGTTCTTCATCATATTGTTTGCATCACACAAATCACCAGCTCTAACTGAGACTAGCGGAAACTACCTCACTGCTTGTCTTCTCATTCCATATGCTCATAATTTCAGAGTAGAGTTGATTTATGGCCGGTGAGGTGTCAGCTCTGTCAAAGTTAAATCTGTCCAACTTGTCCAAAATACACAGCAACTTGCCAGTTATGAGACCTGGAGACAGAGTATAACAGAACATGTACTGTAGGATACGATAGTGTATTATATTATAGCATGTCCTGTATTACATTATGTAACATAGTATAAAATACATTATAAAGTATGTGCTCTTTTAGTGTATTATAAATATAGTATAGTGTATTACATAATATATAACATTTTAGTGTATTATAAAACATAATAAACCATGCCATAAAGTATGGGATATTTTAGTATGTTACAGAGTACATAACATTTCAGTATACTGTTTACAGTTTGTCGTATATAATATTATAGTATATTTTATAGCATTGTATAGTACATAGTACATAATATTTTAGCATATTGTATAGCATTACATAGTACAGAGTATAAAATATTATAGTATATTTTAAAGCATAATACAGCACCAGCCATATCATTATACCAAAACTAGAGTCACAAAATTCGGTCACATGATCTACACGGCTATCAGCAGGAAGTTCACACCCACCAGTCATGCTTTGCTGCACCTTGTTGGAGGACCAGCTCAGTTCTGCCGCCATTGACCTCCGAGCTATCTCAATCTCACACTCCCTAAGCGTCCTGCGTATCTACAAGTGATGAATTGTGTAGAGCTAGAAATTACGTGACAATTTTAGATACAGTACTCATTGTAAGTGTGGTTGGAACACACTAGAAAGAATGCTTCATTGCAATCAAATAAAAAAGCAGCCATCCTCTCTCTATACAAAATGGGGCTTCAAACAGTACAATGTTTACTAAGAAATGAGGAATTTTTTAATTGATGCTATATTATTTTTACTATCATATTATTAGATGTTATATTATTATATATTATCTTATTATTATATATAATAATTTCTCCAAAAAACTCCATGCATCAAGTTTCATAACACATCAGTGCTGAGATGCTCAAGATGAATGATGACAACAACTATAATATAATCACAAATAGACACAGTATTTATGTATTTAATAGTTGAAAAACTCTTTGGTGAACCTTGCTAGATTAGTATTTATAACTGTAAAGGAAAGTATTAAATGCCTCATATGTTATCTGATTAGAATAATACCTCCAATGAATCATCCCCAGCTACTACAGGTAGGGTGCAGGGATGGCAGGGTAGGAGGTCCAAGGGGGAACCTGTAACATCAACATTGTCTGATATACTATATAGCCTAGAGAAAAGTAGTTTCAAGAGAAGGGGATACTTTGGAAGTTTTACAAGACTATAAAAAATATACCAGATGTACCAGGAGTCCGGTTGCACCAGATGTATACAAACATACAAGATATGCTAGATATTCACATGTATACAGATTTACTAGATATATTATATGAACTCACACAAGTTTATAGTCACCATTCCTGTGAGAAAACCCTGATGGAAAGGGTTTTTTTGTTAAATCGGGCTAAGGACTTATTCAGATGAAGCACAGATATACTGTATTATATATATTATATATTTAGATGTATACACTCCTGGATATGTGTAAAGCTGCCACGTATTCAGGAACATTACTCTACTCTACTCTTACTCACCTGAATGTATAAACGAGCTCTTTCCCTCCCCGAGGTTCAACCAAACGAGAGCAGAAGGACAGCCGAGGACTACAGTCTGCACCATTGAACAGGCCATGTACATAACACTTCTATGCTGCCCACACTGCTTGTAGTCGGCCCATATGGAGCCCAGCATGTTCATGGCAGAGAGCTGTGATGCAGTGTTGGCTTGCTGACTAAAAAGAGAGATTATTTGACTCAGCAGCCAGATACAAGTAATAACTACTTTCAACTCTTCATTTTAAAGGCAATAAAATCTAGGAGGGGGGGGGGGGGTAAATCCCTCAGATAAAAATATGATACACCAGAAAAAAAATCCTCTCACTGACATAGTAAATAAAAATTCAGTGTGCCAGGAAGCCATCTTGCTTAAACTTTTTTTAAATATTAGCATCTAGAAAAATAATAGCCTTCTTCATTTGTGGAAGTTAAAAGAGAGTTGCACAAACTTTATATTGACACTATTGATAAAATACCTATAAAACAAGCTAGAAAAAAAAATATATAAATAATCTATAAAACTAAATAGAAAACAACTAGAGAACTATCTAAAAATATCTCCAACAAAAGACAGTAACAAATGGAGTTGCAACATGCAGCTGATAGAGAAAGTAGAAACAAGATGTTACCACACACTTGTTAGCAGAGGAGTCAAGATGGGGCGAGGAAGATCGAGGGGAGACATAGCCTGAGGATGTAGTCATCTGTAACAGCTTCCTGGCACAGAACTGAGCTAACTTCCTAGATAGCAGGTACTGTTTCACAACTTCCTTTATATACTGCAACAGAACATTTGTAACTGCATGATTTACTAACGGCACAACATCAGATGCTGAACATAGACAGAATGAGGAGATGTGTTTATACCAAAGTCCATTTAGTGGAATAACTGCCTAAGCGTTTTTTATTAAGATATCGTGTGGATCCGCAGTAAACCGATTTCCATGTCTTAGAAAAACCTTAAAACTTGCCATGTACTCAAAATAAGTGAGCGGCTTTTCCGTACCTGAAATATGAGAGACAAAACGACACGCAAGAGATTGTCGTCGGTAAATTTGGAGTTCTCTAGGAGATCTATGGCCCAGTTGAGGTACTCTTGTCGGTCCAGCAGACCCTCCTGGTACATGTGCAGAGCTAGCTTGTCACAATACTGCCACTGCTTGTTCACAGAGTCTATGTCAATCTGCGTTCCGGTGGTGAGGAAACCAGGGACAACTGAACTTTGACCCCCGCCATGGTAGTCTATCATCTTCTGCAGTAACTCTCCCATGTACTTGGTAATCGTCTGTGTCCACTCTGGAAAAGTAATTCAGCAGTGAATAAACAACTGTAAATGATTGGCTATAGCAGGCCTTAAGATTTCAATTAAACTGATACAGAAAACTGGTCCTCTTCACAAATTCAACTAACCTATAAATCCAAAAACTGATCAATATGAAGATTCTGATGTATAAGACTGTTACACAGTTTTCATATTGCATGAGCAAACTCATATAAAAGTACAAAGAATATATCTTACAAAACAATCAATAGGAAAAGTTGTAAAGTGCATCTCTTGAGCCTGACTGGTTATCTGAAGTTGTAGCATTCTCCCCGAGTATGTACTATTGTGATTTATCAGCATCACCTTTACTTAACTTACATTTATCGCACACAAAGATGTATATAAATATGTATTTGTAACACCGAGGAGCCAGTTTAAAAACATGGGAATTGACTAATTATGCCACATGCGTAGCCTAGTATGATCCCTCGAGTATTATACTTGAAATGTAGAGCATATATTTAGCGGTAACTATCACACAAGTACGCGCAATGCTTTATTCATATACGATTGAATTTTTCATCTATTTTTTCACCATTATGGACAATCTACAAGTTTTGAGTTAAAGGTCTATAACCGAGAGTAACAATTGATTATAAAAATTTTAATTTGTGGTAAAATTCCCACCCAATTAGTCATGATTTGAAACAATATAAAAGCTATTTGCTAACTTTAGTTTAGAGTCAGCTGCTACGACAAACAAGATAAAGACTAATAACCTTGAGCAGGGTCATTTAAATGCCTGCGCGGAGCCTTTCTATTTTCGTTTTGAGTTTGAGTGTAAGCTGCGGCCAACTTCAAATACCAGGCAGCGCTTGAGTTCGGCACAGAGAACTCGTAAAGATTCTGCAGATACTCCTCCTTCTTCAGATATATGGGTACCTGCAGAAATCAAAGAACAAACTCAAAACATAAAAATTGTACGTCTCAAAATTCAACAAAAGTTGTCTTCTCTTTTCAGAACATGCGACGAATGAAGTAACACTACAATGTAAATAGCGCAAAACAGTTGAATTATGTAACCTGAAAGTTAATTGGCTAAAAATGGCTATCCTAAACAGTTTGATTTTGAAGATTTTATGCATTTTACAGGAAATGTATGAGCAGTTTACTCTCCAATTATTGCTCATGTAACATAGCAGCACAATATTTGTTTAATAAAGAACATAACATAGCAAGATATGGCTCTGACTGCACCACCTCATCAAGGTGTAGGGAGCTCTTAACTAGTATACTACCAGCTCAACTATTCAAAGGTGAACACTAAATAGTGAGCTTACTAAGCACTTACTGCATCACTCAACAAGGTACCCCTAGTTCCATATAATAGGTATTTTTATTTCGTCACGTAAATGCTTCATTAATTTGAAAGCAGTTTTATGCTAGCACGGTGTCTCAAAAGATAAAGGCAATTCCAAATAAGTTGTGCAGAATAACATTGTATGTAAGTTGTCATCACACTATACCACTATCAATACATTTATTACCTAATAAACTACAACGCTGTGTGCTATATACATAGCAAGGTGCACATTATTCAAACCTTTTTTGCTAAAGAGGATAGAGCCTTTGTCCCATTAGCCAGCAAGGTGAGCCATTGCTCGGTATACTGTTTAGTCTTGGTAGTAGCAGACACTAAAATGAAGTTCTCCTTCTGCACATTTGGCTTCTTCTTGCTCGCATCTGACAAGGTGTTGAACTCTGTCTTCTTGTGAATGATGCCATTCATGTATGCCACAACCTGAAGTTTGAAGTATTACTATATTATATAATACAATTATGTTTTGCTATATTACACAATGCAATTATGTTTTACTATATTACATAATACAACTATGTCTTATTATATTATATTGTAACTAGCTAAAATTGTTGGGGCTCAAGAAAAAAATGTCAAAAGAAACATAATTACATAGAAGTGTCCCAGCTTTCCTTGGTCCTAGACCTTAGTACAGTTTCTAAGCAATTAATAACTAATTTAAATGTTAAAAACTCATATTACATGGTAATTACCAATCTAATCATTCTATATTGCATCTATCCATTTCATAGTTTATAGCTTCTATTAATGCAGGTGCTATCAAACTATCATAACACTTCTGCTTACCGCAGTTAACAACATGGTAGATCAAACAAAATAAACTATAATCTTACGCATAGAAGTGTGCTTTAAGTATCAGGTAGTAGTTTTGACACAATTTTCTACATAAAATAAAAATAGTAAATACCTGAAGAGCACTGAGTCCATGTAAAGCATCCTTCTTAGCAGTTCCATGCTCATCTGGACACACCAACTGATTAGTATACCCAGAATTTAACGATGCATACGTCAATTGATCCTAAAAATAGTTCAATTACTAAAAATTATTAAAATGTTCCAAATTAAACAGTTTTAATCTAATATGTAGAACTATTTATTTAGATAATGTAGAACAAGCAGCTGTAACTTTTCAATTAAGCACAGCTGTCCATGACTAAAATGAAAAATATATTCTTATTATATATTTTTTTCTGAGCTACATTATCATAAATTTACCATTTTAATCAACTTTATTAGAGTTTTTCAAACATTAATAATATTTATTATCAGCCTCTTGTATTCAAATCAGGTAAAGTAATAAAATAAGATAAACAACACTATTGCCATTAGCCACAAAGTCAAAAATATAACAACTTAATAACACTGATAGTTCAGAAATTGGGCAAGGGCACTAGTCAAACTCGTAGTTGTAGGTTTAGAGATAAACAAAAGAATATTTAAGTTAGTGAATCATAATTATAGTGGTGGTCACTGTCGTATGATAGTGAAATTCAATCAAATTCCAGATACACTTGATCTTATATCATCACTGTACAGTGACTGTGAGTAAGATTCGTTAAATTGATAATACTAATTTACACATGAATATTTATATCATTAGTTACTACTCAAGTGAAATACCTCTTTTTGCTCAACACGCTGAGCATACAAATCTGGTGGTCCTAATGTTGGGCGCTTTAGAGGCCTTGTCTCTTGGTTAAGCATCTTGATCTTCTAGTTTTATGATTCGGATGTTTATAAATTCAAATTGTTAAAACAACAATTATAATGACTATTGAGTCTCAGTCTGAAAGTGAATTATAGCATTATACTTTATAGTAATATTTATATTGAATTCATCTCCGTGTCCGGGTGTCTTTCAGTATTTACTTTTCATTTTGGTAGCAGTAGTAGTACTATTACTAGTAGTAATGGTGAACTAGTACTGGTAGCATTAAAATTGAATTTAGTGATTAAATCATCAATTTTAAATTTAATATTTAAGACTACTCTTCATCTAAATTAAAACTTGCACTTGTACTTGTGTCTTGTACTTGTAGTGGTAATACTACTACTAGTACTACTAGTACTAGTAGTCGCAGTTGTGGTTTTAATTTCAGCTCTTTTAGTTCTACCAACTCATGAGCTTGGAGTACAGCTTGAACTAGTACTAATGCTACAGCTGTAGAGATGGCTAATTTTTAGCTTAAAAATCCGAGTTGTGGTATGAAAATAGAATTGAATAGAGAAATGAAAAACTAAATATGACTTCTTTTACAATTCAGTTTCATTGAACTTTATAATAACTATTAGACCTAAGGCTAATTGCTACAGCATGATTGTTAGTACAATGGCTTATCTATGTATGTTAGCCAATCATTGGCGTATACCATTTACACTGTCCGATCTATCTTTCGTATTCATGTAAATCAGTGTGGTATATTTAAGAGTGTTGACTTTAAACCATGAAAAATCATTATGTCGCTAATGGTACCGCAAGTTTATATAAGTTATAAAGGAAAAATTTTGCCACTTTTGTGATTTTATTTTTTTTTTTATATTATGTGTTCATTTTTTTTAGTTTTGTTTATTGGTAAAATTTTTAAACATATTTTCAATACATATAAAATTTTAAAAAAAATTAAAACTTAATCATGCACGTAAATACAAAGCTATAAAGTTTAAGCTTCGCTGTGATTACAATGTGAATATGAATTGAATAATGCTTGCAATAACCATTTTACACAAAATACGTTACAGTTGCTATAAATGTAAGACTAGTAAATTGGATGCAAATAGGCACGGTAATACTATTTAATTTATGCTATTTTTGAAATTTGTAGTAAATATTCGGCATGTATTATATATATATATATATATATATATATATATATATATATATATATATATATAAATATATATATATATATATATATATACATATATATATATATATATATATATATATTATAATAATATATTATATATTTTTATATTATATATTGTTATATTATATATATATTATATAAGTATAATAATATTATATATAATATATATATACATTATAATAATATATTATATAATATAATAATATAATATATTATTATATTATATATTATATTATATATATATTATATATATATATAATATCATATAAAATATATTATTATATTATATTATTTACAAAATATATATATATATTATAATAATATATTATATATTATTATATATTATATTATTATATATATATTACACAAGTATAATAATAATATATATAATATATATATATATTATAATAATATATATATATATATTAGAATAATATATTATATATTCTATTATATATATATTATATATATAATAATATCATATATAATATATATAATATATTATTATATTATATATTATATTATATATATAATAATATCATATATAATATATTATTATATTATATATTAAATTATATACATTATATATAATGATATTATATATAATATATATATATATACATATAATAATATTATATATTATATATATATATAATAATATTATATATATATATATATATATATATATATATATATATACATGCCAAATATTTACTACAAAATTCAAAAATAGCATAAATTAAGTAGTATTACCGTGCCTATTTGCATCCAATTAACTAGTCTTACATTTATAGCAACTGTAACGTGTTTTGTGTACAATGGTTATTGCAAGCATTATTCAATTCATATTCACATTAAAATCACAGCGAAGCTTTAACTTTATAGCTTTGTATTTATGTGCATGATTGAGTTTTAATTTTTCTTTTAATTTTATGTGCATTAAAAATGTGTTTAAAAACTTTACCAATAAAAAAAATTAAAAAGAATGTACACATAAAATAGAAAAAAATTAAAATAACAAAAGTGGCAAAATTTTTCCTTTATAACTTATATAAACTCGCGGTACCAATCTCGGCATAATGGCGCCCATATGATTCCGTAAGATTTGCTAATGACAACACTCTTAAATATACCACACTGATGTAAATTAATGAATATAAATAGTAATAATTTTCAATGAGTAGCCTGTCCAATCATCATTGTGATGTACTGCTGAATCCATTTTCAGCCATTATTTATACTAATAATTTCCGGTTAAATGTAGCGCTTCTTGCAAGGAGAGTAGATTTGAGTTTTGTTACCACTCATCTACTGCTAAATTGCTCATAATTGCAGATTATTAAATATGTTTAGGGCAGGATCGTGATCAAAGTCTCGGAGTTACTTCACATTAAACTACAATCACAAGTATTTCTAACCTGGCTACTGTGCCCAAAGTGCTATTGGACAAACAGAGCCAGATGTCTTATGATGTCTGCTGTGTCAAACTCAAAGGCTTTGTCGCTTCGTTCTCCTGCCTCTGCTGTAATAGAAATAGTAAAATGGAAAGTAAGGAAAGGAAGCAAAGTGGACCCTGGCTCAATTCTTATGACTTATAAAGTTGATGGACAAAATGAAATTAAAAAACTGAAATCTCAACAAATTGGGAGTGTCCTAGAGTTACTCAAAAGTGAAGGTGATAAAGTGCAGCCTAGGTAACGTCTATTTCTATTTTTCTATCACTGTGATTCTCATTTTAGCTGTGTTTAGTATTTATTTACTTGTTTTATTGGCTTCACTTTTGTTTTAGTTTATTGAAAAATGATTTTAGTTTTCCTAATACCCGTATATGTTGAGTATAAAAAACTTTATTTAGCATGTAATTAACTAATGAGGACTAACGACTACTTTTAATTCTTTTAGCTAGTTCGTTAGAATACTGTTTCCAGCTACACTCTTACTATCTAATTCTAGTCAGCAGATACTGAAGCTGGTGGGATGCAGTCACAGTATAGTCATCAAAGACATGTGTGCAGAGTGTGGCAAAGACTTGCGCCCAGAGAAGTATGTCATATTGAAACTAGTCATCTAGTTATCTGCCATTTGATGTTTTAAGAAAGATACTCGAAATACTTTGGATGTTTGAGTTCGAATGTAGAGTTGGGGGTAGACAACTCTAGCACATTGGTAGTTATCACCTCACAGTCAGAGAAATTATGAATAGAAGCTTTCTTTAGATGTTCTGGCATGCAGTATTCATCGCAGTCATGAACTATTGTTCGTGTTAGACTATGTTCTAGCTGCTTCTAAACATTGCCATGCAACACATGTTTGATTAATTCAGTTCTTTTACATCCTCTATTTCTTGTTGTACATATTTTTAAGCTTTTTTATTTGTTTAACAATTAGTTTTTTTATATTTGCTGTTTGCTATTGAAGTATTTGAAATGATTCTAGTGAGGAATCATCTGTGGAAGATATAAAAACTTCAAATAAGATGAAACCATCAGTTTCTATGGTACACAGTGTGCCCGAACTTGTCGTCACAGATAAGGTACATTTTTTTCTCTGAAAAATGTTTTATACAATTTAAAAATATACTACAATGTAAATAGACAAAAATGTCTACAAAGCCAAGAATTTAATAATCCATAACGTATTCATGGCATATTTTACACCTCAATTTTATGAAGTTTCTTTTTCCTAGGCACAAAGATTCGGTAAATTTGATAATTGAGACAGTATAAAAGTGCTATTATATATTCGTGACTTTGAAAGTGTGATGCTGATAGTATGCATTGTCTTGTGTAATATCTTATGCCACATTTTATCTGTTAGCATGCTGAGGAAATTGGTAAAGCAGACGTGCAGAGATTACGAAAGAGTAGAAAGTTGGTCCTGTTGGTAGATCTAGATCAAACTCTCATCCATACCACCACAGACAATGTCCCTAACAATCTTAAGGTAGTCCACCATTCTTCTTGTTGTCATAGCAGTGGGCTATCTTAGCAATCTCTTTCTGTCATTGGTCAATATCCCACAGCTAAATGCTTACCAATGTTGAAGTGGTCTGTTGATTATGTACGTATCAGCTTTTAAAGTCATGCTATCAAGCTGCATGTGTAGATAATTCCGATATGCTGTCAAAGTTAATTTAGTGTTTTTTAAAGATTTTATTTCAAATTATTTCTTCTTGTATATAGGTGTGGTAGATAAGTAAGAGTGAGTAAGTACCTAAAAGGTGAGGATTTGCTGTTTTTGTCTTGGTTTTATGAAATGACAAGAAAAGTTTCAGGGTGGGAGTAAAGTTCTAAAAACAACTCATAACTAAAAAACTAAACTAAAGTAAATATAATATAACAGCTACACCAAACTTTACATTTTTCCCATTTAACAAAAGCTTAGCTGATCAGTTCATAGATTATTTGCATGGCTAACCAACAGGGTGTGCACCATTTCCAAATGTCCGGCGTCTGGTACCACACAAAGTACCGCCCAGGGACAGAGAAGTTCCTGCAGACGGTGTCCAAGTACTACGAGCTTCACATTGTCACTTTTGGTAAGTTTATTACAACTTCTTTTGTTTTGACTTTTTTCTTGGTATAGTTCTTATATATACTTTTCTCCAATTTATCTTTGGTCTTCAAGTGTTACTACTATTGCAGCTTTTCAATATATGCTTTAAAACTGTTTATGCTCTATTTTTATATTTCCAACATGTGTTTACGTATAATCTGACACAAATATGCTGCTAATTATAAAAATAAGAACCTTCTAGAAAAAGAGGAAATAATTGCAGCTATTTTAGAGTGAGGGTTATTCTCTCTCCGAATATCTCACTATAGCCTTGATACTTGTATACTACTGTGACTTTAGGGGTCAGACTCTACGCCCACACCATTGCCCGGCTCATGGACCCTGAAGGAAAATACTTCTCACACAGAATCTTGTCACGGGACGAGCTTGTTGATGCAAACACAAAAAAAGCCAACTTGAAGTAAGTGCTTGTGACTATTGTATCAGTTGCGATTCCATTATACAGTGAAATTATGAAGAATATTTTTTATTTCTCAATTAGTTTATCACCTGCATTTGCAATGCATGTTTCTCTTGGCTAAAAGTCGTAAAGCTATAGGTTTTCTTGAATCATTGTTGATTTTTTGTCACCTTGACCTACATCTTTGTAGGTCACTGTTTCCTTGTGGTGAGGATATGGTGGCTATAATAGACGACAGAGAGGATGTGTGGAACTACAGCTCCAACGTCGTAGCCGTTCTACCCTACAAGTTCTTCAAAGGTTGTTCTAGAATTTGTTTTAGTTGATCACTTGCGGTCCTGCCACATGGAGTGAAATCATATGTGATGAGATACCTGTACGCTGCCAGTGGGAGCAAATACTCAGACTTTATTTCCGTCTGACTTTGTTCTAGAAATTATTTTTTTATATGAAATTTTACTCGCAATTCTCAACATCGGGCAGTCAACAATAATATAATGCAAAGCTGAAAATGTTCAACAGTGCTTAGTTGATGAAACCACTCTTGCGGGGAATTTTTTTTACAATGCTTGTAAAGCATGCTCATTGCACATAGTTCGCACAAAACAGTCCTATTTTGCCATCTGTGTGACATGTTCACTCAAATATGTGTGGAACTCAGCTCCATGTGGCAACTGCCTAAGCAATCATGTGTGAGATTTCTTATTCTTGATTTGCCACTCAATGCTGACTGCTCAAAGCTACAGAAAATAATTAGTTTTGCTGATATCTTTTACAACCTTTCTACAAAAGTCTGCAGATTAATAGAAAGATGTTTTCTGCTCTTATCTCCCATTAGCTGGCCACTGCAGAAAACATTTCAACACATCGTACAAGCCTTATTCTCTCAACTTTTATATGTATGTTTTACAGGAACAGGTGATATTAACTCCCCTAATAAACAGCCCAAACCAGCGCCATCTGAGAAAGTAAGTAACACGGATAGCCAAGCTAACACTAGTCTGGATACACCACTGTATGTTGACGTGAATCTGCCCAACTCTAATCAAAATGATGACAATGCTGGTGGTGACAGCAACACTGTAACCAATCAGAATTCGTCTACAAATGAATCCACCAATCCAGACAAGTCTTGCTCTGTGAAAAGAAACGCTGACTGCATGCTGCCAGAAGATTCAAAGGAACCACAAGAAAAGAAGATAAGGGCTGACGTAGAATGCAAAGAAGAGTGTAATAATAGCTTAACTGAAGGTAGCGGGGTTACCATTGTTTATTTACTGTTACACTCGTAAAGTTGCAAGGTTAAGGAATTTCAGTGAAGTGGAGCTAGGGCTAATTTGAGAGTTGTCCTCCTTATTATTAGTGTAGTCGAACTTTATTGTAACTTTATTATTGATTTGCCTTCAATCCCAAAAAGTTATTCGAGGAATGACAATATATATGCTTTGCACTTGAATGTCTTTCTCCAGCTTTCTAGTCCATCGAATTCAATTCAGTAAATTTATTATACATTCTATAGACTCTGACTCACTCCCCAAACCCTCAGTTGATGAGACGACTAAACAGGAAGTAAACTCTGAAAACATTCCCGCATCATCTTCAACCGATGAGCCAGAAACAGAGGACAATACTGAAAGTGTCTCCTCACCAAGTAAAGATTCTGGTACCTCCGTAGAGTCAAAGGAACCTGTAGAGGTTGAGTGGGAAGATACAGACACTTATTTAGAGGTCTGTGTGTGCAGACGTTATATATGAGATTGAGTCATAGACTAAGTAATGTGTATTTACTTTCATTGTAAGTTCATTTGTTCAGAATATTAGTTTCAAAAGCATTGATAATCACATATACTCTTTACTTACACTTACTGATTACTTCACATACCAGTTACTTACACATACCAGTTACTTACACATACTGATAACTTAGACGTACTGATAACTTACACGTACTGATAACTTACGCATACTAATTACTCACACAGTTCTACTTTCTATTGTAGCGCCTGACAGATATTTTAGTAGATTGTCATCAGGAGTTTTATAAGAGAGACTGTGAACCAAAAACTAAGAGTCCAGGCAAGAGAACTAAGGCTAAAGCTAGTTCAAGTCAACAGACTGTAGCCTCAGTGCTATCTGCTAATCGTAAAGAGGTAGGCGAAGAAGTTCTGCTAAAGTGTCATTTATTCATTATAGTAAGTGGGGCTTTTACTATTATATTATATCATATTATTATATTATATATTATATTGTTTGAATGTCTTTAAACCATGTGACAGTTGAAGAACCTGCTAGGTAATACTTTGGGGGGAGGGGGTATAATAACACCCTGTACATCTACAAAGAATCATTTCTACACTAAGAGGTGGTTTTTTATGGTGGAATTCACTATTTCAGTCTAACGTAGTATTTCACTGATGATTGTGTTGTTATATACTAATATATAGTGTATACATGGTCATTGTTGTCTATATATTAGTATCAGTCACTGTTAGTAGTAGATTTGGCATTAGCTCCTGTTATTACAGGTTTTAGAAGGGTGTGTGCTGGCTTTCAGCGGGCTCTTCCCTCAGTCTATATCTCTGTATCACAGTCTTGCATATGGCATAGCCACTAAACTCGGAGCTCAAGTAGCTGTGAATGTGGAGGATAACGTCACCCACCTTGTAGCCTCTAGACTGGGTAAGTTTTACAGGCTAGGTTGCTAACCTACTACTCTGTTGTACGGGTTTTGTGGCAGTTTCAGAGACTTGTTAGTCAATGTTTAATCCTTTGCGTTGGTGTTGGAAAGAGGAGATGACTCTCAAATCGTAATTTATCAAGCTGATGATTTTCGTCTGCATTTGCCCGCTCATACACCACTGCTAAGTTGTTTATTCTAATTATCTACAATGTGGATTGTCTAATTTGCCTGTCGTTTTAGCTGCATTTTGATTTGAGTTATCACTAGTGCTGATGTAGTATCAGATCTATGAGTTGATGCTAATGTTGGCCCAGTACCAGATTTTTTCAGTTATTAAACAGAATTGATAGCCAAGTGTCTTTATACTTTCACTTTTTGCTATAATCCTTACCTTTTCTTACCTTCTCACCTCTAAGAGCATCTTCTGTGACAGGCACCAAGAAAGTGCGTCAGGCAGCAAGCAACCCAAGCTGTACCATCGTCCACCCTGATTGGCTGTGGCTCACCTGGTACAACTTCCAGCGGGAGAATGAGTTGCAGCACATTCTGACTAAAGACAATGAGGTTCCTGAGCCTAAACCTGGCAACAGTAACTTACCTCTCATGTGTGGTGTAAGTACATATATATAATATATACATATACTGTAAAACTGTGTGGTGTAAGTACATATATATATATATATATATATATATATATATATATATATATATATATATATATATATATATATATATATATATATATATATATATATATATATATATATATACTGAAAAAACTGTGTGGTGGAAGTATATCTCTACTGTATTACTGTGTAATGTAAGTATATATACACTGTACCGCTGCGTAGTGTAAATATATCTCTGCATTATACTACTATGTGGAGTAAGTACATATATACACTGAAATGCTGTGTGGTGGTATAAGTACATTGTACTCATGTGTGGTGTAGGTATACCTCTACTGTACTACTGTGTAGTGTAAGTATATCTCTACTGTACTATTGTGTGAAGTAAGTGCATACATACACTGTATCAACTGTATGGTATAAAGCGATATAACATAAATTACACTCCTTAGAATTATGACCCGTCGTTTGGCCGTAAGAGGAAAATGCCGGATGCTGTAGAGGTCAATGAAGATGAGATTCGCAAGGCGATGATAGCGGATGTCGAGTCGGAGTATGAGGAGGGGTATGATGATGACACGGTTATACTACAGAGAGAAGACAACTCTGTCGGTGAGTTCTAAGGTCAAAGGTCAAAGGTTCACAAGCATAGGTCAACTAGTAACCATCAATTATAGCATATATCTGTAGAAACGAGGCTGCTAATACTTTAACTATACAATTTCTATTTAAATGTTCCCAGCTTCCTTATTCAATGAGCCATCTTTAGAGATGAAATGTTGAAGTTAAACAAAGAAGAAACACCTGAGTTATATTTCATCTTTATTTATCGTTGATTGTTTGAACTGTCAGTTTTATGAAACTTATCGCAAAATTTTCTAGTCAACTACTTTGAGCTCTAAATTATCTAATCATTGTGTCTGCAGAGGCTGAGGAGCCGAGAAGACGATTCTCTGACACCCTCAACCCAATCATGCACTTTGATAACGACGAGTTGGACGCCATGGGTGCCGAGATAGAGGGCGAGTTGTCATCGTCATCCGAAGATAGCGACGAGGAAGTCAGTAGAGATAAAGAATTACGTGAGTCATATTCTATTCTCTCCCTTTGTGAGATAAGCTGCAATACGTCATTCTTTTTTGTTGTATTTTTCTTAGTGAGAGTTATAAAAACAATTTACTAAAATGCTGAGCTAATTGATAAAATTGTTTTTCATATTTTTTGGGCAAGTACTTTAATTCGTAACTTTCTAATAAACGGGTGAGTTTATACTATGTTACTAATAGGTGAGTTTATACTACGTTGCTAATAAGGTGAGTTTATACTACGTTGCTAATAAGGTGATACTATATTGTGCTGCTTTGTTGCTGAAGGTAAGAAAGTTCTCTCATCAGACGAGCATGAGTCAGACTCTGGTGAGTCACTTAGCAATGACTATCCTAAAGGTTGGGGTCCGAGGAACAGACGAAGGAGGTCGTCTCCTCACGACTCATACGACGAGCTGCACGAGGAAGAGTACATGCAGATGCAAGAGGCAGCTGAGAATAGTGTAAGTTGTGTTCTCTTGATATGATATTATCCTCTCCTAAAGCAAACTAGTGCCATTTCCTGATATATGCAGTTTTTAGTTAATATTATATAATAAAATAAACTGATAATAGTTCTGATTTTGTATAGTATTATAGTAAACCAATTATAAATATATAACTTATTGAGTGCTCTACTGCTGCGTAAAATGAAACATTATTACAGAAGCATAGTAATTGAGTTCTTATAGAGCATAGTTACTTCTGTCCCTCTCCTGCAATGTGTCCGCCTTTTACTGTGCATTGTGTGTGGAGTTGTCATCTATTTGCTCTGAGTAATCTTGATTTAGAAATATTTATACATGTTTTACAATAGTGAAAAGCCTAGTATATACTATATGATAGTTCATTGCCTTGTGCATAGACTGAGGCCCCATTTAGTATTTTAATTAGACTGAGGCGCCACTCTCTCCCCGCTTGGTATGCTATGGGTGCTTACTTTTTCAGCCAATGGAAATACACAGCTCTGACAGCGAGGAGGATGACGCAATGGCTGCCGCTCTAGATAACATGCTCTCCTAACTCACGGAACTCTTTCTTCCTCTCACAGTCTTACACAATATAAGTGTGGGAAGGTGCTATGTAACTGTAAATATGACTAAGTACATATATCTGTAAGTACACTTTACTGTGTTTACTTCTGACTTAGTGTATATAGTACCATTATACATACAGTTGACTGTATTGAACTCTTATTAGTTGAAAATTTCTCTGTCTCAATTAGGAAATAAGCTATAAAATACTTTACATTGAACAGTTCTCATTGGCTCAAGCTTTAACCCATTGAGATTTTAATTGTTTTGTGACAATTCATTTTAATGACGTGATTTCCAAATGAAATTTTTTTCTTTACAACTGTAAATATTGAATTCGATGTATTTACGTATTATTGGAATATTTTTGTACGTAATGATCAATAAATTCTCATATAATGTACCAACTTCGAGTTCATGAAGGTAACTCGATGATGAGTTTTACCTCGAAATTTTATTCATAGAACAACTTTTATAGCTGTCGTATGTAATGTTGTGTTTTGTCATTGTTCTCCTAGTATGCTTGAACACTTCTTCTAAACTATACTGTACTTGATCCTGAGAACGGAAACTTTCTGAAAAGCATTTGCTTTGTTCTTACAAAAAGTGAAAACACTCTGGCAGCAAGATAAACTTAGACTCTTTTTCAACAGCTTTATTAGGAGGTAGGTGCAGTAATGGAGAAATTGGGAAAAGCCTGTGTTAAAAAATATAGCAAAAGAAGTGATATTCTCGCAAATTTGCAAACCTAAACCAATAGTTAATAATAGATTAAAAGAACTTAGGTTATGTCAATTTTTTCACTACTGCACCTCTACTCTGAGAATAGCAGTAAACTAGTTGTTGAGTGTTAAAACTGTGGTGGCACATTGGACATTGGAATGGTGTATTCTTACCGCATGCAGAGGTACAAAAAGAATTATTCATGTTTATTTAAGGCTTCAAGTTTAGATTTAATACTAAACTATCAACTGCAGTCTACCAACTGAACATAGGTTTGAAAAAAGAACTTTCAAAGTAAAATTTTTAGCATATTAATAATTTTTGCTCATTTTATAAAATTTTTGCATGCATTTCAGAGGAGCTTAGTTTAGCTAATATGTGTTTATAAATATACTGAAAGAACTGTGGCTACAAAAATAGGGAGTAGCCGAGGGAGAAATGATGAGTAATGTTTTGGCAGCTGTGACCTAATTAAAAGCAGCTATACCTGACATGTGTATATTTATATACACTATATAACAACCATTTATTAACCATCATACCTATGCTGTTCAACACTAGTATCACTGCACCCTGGTTCATAGTGGCACATTGGTCCAAAGTCCACTGTTCTGAAGGTCCATTGGTTTGAAGGTCCATTGGTTTGAAAATATTTTCCTAGCAACATGCACACATATGGCAAACCAATTCTAGGGGTTTAGGGTTGAACCTGAAACAGGTACAATACATGTAGGCCTACACAAGAAAGATAACAGTTTTATTTTATTAAACAACTTCATTAGGACCGATGAACCTTGGACTAATGGGCCTTGGGACTAGTCACCTTATAGCTCTCACCTTTGTTCCACATTACAGAATGCTAGATTATTGTAGAGTTAGATCTATTGGAAAATAAGGTTTCATATTAAGGGGAGTCACACCAGACCATGGAAACTCAATCTACACACTAACTATTGTTCCTTCTATTGTTTGTAAGCTCCTTTGTACACACACAGTAAACAAGTTTTTTGTGTACTTATGTACTTTGTACTAACAAGTCTGAAATTCAGTACAGTTATAAGTTTTAAACTAATTAGCACATACTTACTGGATTTTTCTGGTACTTTGTGACAAGAAAGCAACCGGATAAGATGTAATTACAAGTTCCATTTTATCTGCCACTCACCTGATAACACATTGGCCAATAATAGACTTTGAAATGCTAGCCATTATGTACTGTAAGAAATATTGATTGCCATGCATAGCATGTTTATAGAGTGTTAACCCAGCTGACGTAGGCGTGATTATCCAGTATTTATACTCCAGCTCAACTGGGGCAAACCAGATATCTACTAAGTGTGCAGGTAATAAGCAAGGTGCTTGTAAGGTGCTCTTTAGCTGACAAGATTAGACAAGGTGTTGTAAGGTGCTCTAGTTGACAGTATAGTTTGAGGTTGGAAATATACACATAATGGACACTCTGTATATAGAAAAAGCTAAGACGTTAGAGAATGGAGAGTTTCCTCACATGAGAAGTAAAGCGAAATACAAGGATGCAATTAAAGATGAAAAGGTAATGATTAAGAAGTTTTCCATTTATTTTGTATTTGACTGTAGCATAGAAAGCTGCCTGAGCCACCTTAGGATTGGTAACTTGTTTAGCTTGTAGCAGCTCGGCAGAATTTCTTATGCAGCTTAGATGCAAGCAGCAATTGATGTATTCTTCCACATATAAATATGCATATATTAATATAGTTCAACTTCATACTATATGTGCATATTTATTTTACTTATAATATTATTATATATATTGTTATAAGTAATATGCGTGTATATTAAATATTATATTATATATTAATATACTATATTATACATTGTGCAGAGCTGCCTTAAAGTGTCTTAATGTATAACTACGGGCAAGTAGCTTATGCTTTAATGTTCCTTTATTGATTTATTGTAAGATTTCTTGAGCAATGTGCAATTTGCCCCATAAAATGCCCTCTTGACCCTTCTTTAACTTCTCCGTTATCAAAATCAGCACCATATCACCGGCATAGATAACATGCATGTTGCATGTGACAGAGATATGTTGGTTAGGCCACTGAGGCCACTCCAATAGTGCCAAATCTACAGACACTTTATGGGTTGCCTTCTCTTTGCACTCTGTAGCCTCCTTATGAGTCCCCAGGCACTCATAGACATGCTGATGCAAGTATGCATGGGCTGGATACTTATTTCCTTTTCAATAAATGCTGCCAACAGTGAATTAGTTGACTTTATGTATTCAACAATCCATAGGCTATATTATTTCGTTGAATGCTGCTTTAACTTAGATCTAGTTCCTTGCTGAGTAAAGTATGGGTCCTGCCATCAATGCTCCCTTATTTAGGGGTTACTCTTGCATGTTACTTAGTCTATGCTAAACGTAAGCAGTAAAGAATTGATTGTAATTAAGAGAATTGATTATGTAAACCAACTGAACTGTGTACTGTAAAAAGCATGCCTAGTTGATTAGTCCGTGCAGCTAGTTTGCTTTTCTACTAGAATGTCACTCATACTTGTGGCACTTGGTGTTCAGGGTTGTAGGAAGACGGTTAAGAAGTTGTTGCACCTTTATTCTGCATTCACCTCCGCTGTAAGTCCACAAAAATCCCTCAATATGCAGCTGTATTCTACAATCTATTTGCATGCGTAGTTGTATTTACTAACATGTTTGTTGTAGGTTGTTGAAAACGGAGACGCAACCCACGATGTACGGAGTAGTGATTGTAACATCTCTGAGTCTAAGGAAGAGAGGCTCACTACATCAGAGATATTAGATATCAGGAAAAACAAATATGGGTGAGTTTGATTCATTGTACTCAGCTCACTCCTACTGACTGACATTGAGTTGCACTAACTGATATTAACTCATACTGACTGACACTGACTTGTACTGACTGATATTGAGTCATAGTGACTGACACTGACTCACAGCTTGACTCTTACTCTTACTCATACTAAAAATACTTTCAAACTCTACTCTGTTAGCAGTATTGTATCTGCAGGCCAAACTTATAAAACTCAGCGATTTTCCCAGCTTGTAAAATACTTTGCAATATATCCATTTGTGGCTATAGTGATGCAATATAATAGTAATATAGTATATGATATATTGACATGGTATAATACAATAATATAATATAGTAGTATAATAATATAATATAGTTATATGATGATATGTAGAGTGCTCCTTTTTTGCAGGCCAAGTTGCATGCTGTTCTTTGAACAAGCTCCACTGAGGATAGAGAGGGGGTTTGGTCAGTACATGTTTGATGAGGAGGGAACTCGCTATATTGACTGTATCAACAATGTGGCTCACGGTAAGAGCCCCCTTCTTCTAATAACATTAGACTTGTAGATCACGGGCTAGTAGTTAGAACGCTAGCCTGGCTTGAGTTCTGATCATTGTGACAGCCGGAAGAGAATCTGGGCATAATTGCTTTGGTCTCCCAGTAAATGCCCTCTAACCATGTCACCAGCATAGTGAGAGGCATGTCTTTAGCCCAGTTGTAAACATTAGCGATGGATACTTTAAACTGAAGAAAGCTTTTGTGTAGATCATAGGATATATGTCTATCTCTTATACTATTCTTCTAGAGTTGAATCTAAAAGAATCGCACCACAAATTGATATAGATCTTTCTGTTTACAGTAAAATTGTCAGTTTTTATGGCTGTCATACTGAAATGAAATATCATCAACACACAATGCTTCGGAAAATTGTAATTGTTAAACCAAATATAACTGTTAGGCTGACTTTGAACTTTGGACTCATATCCTTTTCGAGTTTTAGGCATCCTGTTTACAAGCATATATGCTAAGTCATTGTTTTATTCTTTGGACTTGATTAGTATTTTATAATATATGTCATACGCACATCAGTGTGAATAAATTATTTATTAGACCAGACTACTCTGTGCCTTAGTATTCAGTACTAAGTATGGGTGACAATCTAAATCTTGTGTCAACATTCCTACTACATTCTACTACAGAAATTTACCTTCAACAGTGTGTCTCAGTTATATCTTTTCTATATAATTATCTTTCTGTAGAATCAACGTTTCTCCTGTTAGAGCCACATTTGCTTTACAGTGTTTCTTGCTTCAGCTGCTCCAAACAGATTAGAATTTTCTTGTACCAACTCTACATTAAAATAAACACTGTTTTTATCAGACAATTTTAATATATTTTTCTACAGTAAAATGATTTACAGATTTTTCTGTTGCATAAACAAAACACATCTTTAATACTTGTAAGCTTTTTTTACAAAATTCCCAAGTTTCTCTAAATGATTTTATTAATTCGCCATATGCTGCGTTTTTGCATAGTACAGCCCAAACAAGTCAAATTAATTTATTTACCTGAATTATTTTAATGTAAATTTTATGAAAACCTGTTGATATGTTGCACCAGTTGGCCATTCACATCCTCGCGTCACTGAGGCAGCAGTCAAACAGATGAAGCAGCTTTACACAAACAACCGTTACCTGCATAACAACCTGCCCAGACTAGTTGAGAAAATCACTCAGACTATGCCAACTGATCTGTCTGTCTGCTACTTCACTAACTCAGGGTAAGTTTGGCATCGCTAGCGGCTACTTGTTGGTCATCTACATGTATACCTGTAAGTTACCTTGTATATACCTGTAGGCTACCTAACCTGCGGGTTACCTCACCTGTAGCTATAAGAATCTTTTTTTAAGTAAAGTTTTTCTTTGATTTGTTAAATTCATCACATAAACCATTGACTCTTGCTCTCTATATGAAGTTAACTAGATTGCAATGAAAGTTGTAGTTTCAATGAAGTTTCAATAAACTGGCTGCTAGTGCAGATTTATTTAGTTATAATTAGAATTATGGAGAATTAAATACTAAACAACTATAATTGTGTATGTTTTACAGGTCAGAAGCAAATGACCTTGCCCTTCAGCTTGCTCGAATGTACAGGCATCGTCATGACATCATCACGTTAGACAAGTTGGTATTAGTAACTTACTTTCAAATAGTAACTTACTCTCTACTAATAACTTACTTTCAAATAGTAACCTACTCTCTACTAATAACTTACTCTCTGCTAGTAACTTACTCTCCACTAGTAACTTACCCTCTGTTTCTGTAACAGTGCCTATCACGGAACAGTGACCTCTCTCCAGCAGATTAACCCTTATAAATGGAAACAGGTGGAGAAAGAAACCTCAGACATGTATAGAAGTCAATGGGTTCATGTTGTAAGTTTATCATACGGCTAATTTTTCTGTCTCACTTTTGCTGCGCTGTCTTATTGAGTTTAGTGACTCTGTAATAATCGGCTGGAGGTGTATTTTTATTTTTTGTGTTCTTGATTTTAACACTTTTTTGCAAAAATGATCTGGTTTAATTGACGATCTGTCGCAGAACAGTAACAGCTATAAAATTACTTTCTAATATTACATTTTCCCTAAACTGTTGAAATATTATGTTTAGCCTAACTATAGGAAATTATGTATAAAAAGCTCGAAGTTGCGGGTGACTAAGTGCAGTAGTTCGCGTTTTGAGTTGAAGATTCAAAGTTTCAACCTAAACCCTCAACTTCAAACTGAAGAACTCCAAACTGCTGCACGTAGTTGCACCTAACTCCAAACTGCTTATAGATTAATTCTAACTACAAACAGTACTATAATAGCACACTATACCTTGTATACTCAGGTACCTGCTCCAGATAGCTATAGAGGTAAATATCGAGATGATGAATACACAATGGAAGAGCTCACTGATCTCTACGTACAGGAAGTGCAAAATGTTGTTGATGACCTTAGAGATCAAGGACGGGCACCAGCCGCTCTGATATTAGAATCAATGCAAAGCTGTGGAGGTCAAATTACTTATCCTTCTGGGTATTTGAAAGGCATTAAGAGGTCAGTGTGATTATACTGTTAGCGTAACAAGAGGTTGTATCTATCTAAAGGGCTAGGTTAGTTTTCATATAAGATGCAAGCTTTACATATTACTACATACGTGCCTGCCTGCGTCTAGTAACTGCGTGTGTTGTTGGTGTTTCACATGTAATATTTACATCCATGCAGAGCCGCTGAGTTGTTACTGAGAGCTTATTTTTCCTTCAGTGTAGCTCACTAGGCTTTCAGTTTCTCATCGGAACGTTTCTCACATTCTGATACAGAACTCTACTGTTACAGGATAATGGACGAGTGTGGTGGACTAATAATAGCTGATGAAGTTCAGGTTGGCTTTGGGAGAGTCGGGGACCACTGGTGGGCGTTTCAACAATACGGAGCCGGTAAATTGTGGATTTCAGGCTACACTATTCATTTAATAGTTGTGTGTTCTGTCCTAGTTAGCAACCCCTTGTGGCCCAGGTCGACAAACTTCAATTGCTGTGGGCTGATTGGCTAGTTTTAACACACCCCTTATGCTGATTGGTTGATTTCAACACACCTATTTTGTTTATCACCTCTATCTATTGTGTACACAGCTGGGCTTATCTTTTAGTTGGATTTTATCTGAAAATGGTAGCATCATGGTTAGCCTGAGCACTGTAAATAGCCTGTGAGTTTTAACAGTTTTATTTGTCATCATTTTAATTCAACCAGAAGCATAGATTACATTGTTTACTTAGTGGCCATCCATAAATTATGTCACACTTTATTCAGCACTTTTTGACCCCCCCTCCCCCCCTTGTCACAAAGTGTCACGCTTATATGACCCCCTCCCCCCCATGTGATGTCACACAGATTATGTAAACGCCCTTTTAAGATTAAATACTCCATACAAAAAGTACTGATTGAATGGTTTATGTTTAGTAATGATTACAGGCACAAAGTTCAATATTTATGAATGCAACTTTTTAAGAACCTAAATTTATTTATTATCCAATGACAAGAAAATCATAAACATTATTGAAACCATGCTTGATTTAATAAGGCAGGTCATAAGTTCTGGCCTATAACTGCTATTTTTACTGCCTCAGTGGTATTAAAGTTCCACTAGAGCATGAAGTCTGTTTTTATTGTGCTTTATATTGACAAAAAATACATGTATTTGATGTTTTATGTTCAGTATTAATACATATCTGAAATATTTTGTTTTGGTAAAATATTTGAAAATGTGACATCACACATATCTACCCTCCCCCCCTCCCCCCTGTCACAAACTGTCACACATGAGGGTACCCCCTCCCCCCCCCCTTGAGCGTGACATAATTTATGGATGGCCCCTTAAGATATGAATCCATCACCAAACTAATGAACTGTGTGATAAAAACAAATGAATTTGTTTCATAATGTTCCACCTTAAACTGGTTATTGTTTAAGTAAAATGTTACATGTTTTAAAATTATAACAACAATTATTAAATTGATTTTTCTTTCTTAAAAATACCTATTGCAAAAATCCTTTTAGTAGTTTGCTAAGTGTCACTTGAGGCCAAAATGTATAATTAATTATTTTCATTTGTGCAGATGTCTTTCACTTCAACAGGTGATTAATTGCTTACTCATGTAAATTAACAGCATAATAATATTATGCTGCATCTGTTACTTATTTACATAATATATTATGCTTGATTCACATTCGCCTTTCTGTACTGAAGTATTGTAAGTGTATGGGGGGTGTAGCTCAAATGGTAGAGCGCTCGCTTAGCATGCGAGAGGTACCGGGATCGATACCCGGCACCTCCACATTTTTTTTCATTTTTTAATGACCCCTCAATCAGTATTTTTCATGGAATATGCAGTTGATCGCTATGCTGCAAACATCTTTTATAATAGCTTAACTTTAAAAAGGTAGCTAAATGCTGTATGTGTGTAGTTGAAATAATTCATATTAAAACTGAAGAGTACACTAAGACCATAGCTATGGGCTTCTTCAAAGTTAAACTTTTACAAGCATAAACTTTCTAGTTTAAATTCCTATTGTTGCTGTTTTTTAATATGCCAATGAAATAGCGAGAGCCAGTGGCTGCCATGTTGAAATATAATACACACTGGTTAGGTGCAGGTGGAGATAATACATCTTACTTTGTTGTAGACTTCGTGCCAGATATTGTTACTATTGGTAAGCCAATGGGAAATGGGCACCCAGTAGCTGCTGTTGTGACCACCAAAGAGATTTCCCACAGTTTTAAACTGCCCTACTTCAATACGGTTGGTTCACTTGATAATATGCATAGTAATATACATACTAATATATCATATAGTAGTTCACTTTTAGTAATATATTTAGTAAAATACTATAGTATATTTAGCAGCTCTACAGTGCTATATCTAGTCAAGTGCAATGCTATAAAATGGTAAACAATTCGATATTATAATTTCCGAACTTTGTGTTCATCTTTAATTATATTGTATTGCCTGATATAATATTTTCAACATTTCCTGTCTCATTCAACTAATTTAAAACATTCACATTGTCCTTGAGGTCTACATACACATATTAAACAGATTTAGTTTTATTAAATTTATTATAATGAACGAATATATACTAATATAATACTTATAATGTAATAGTAAACTACATGTACTCATGATGTACTACTATGTTCTATTTCAGAGGTAGCATTAGATGCATATACATGTGTGTATGTGTCGGCTAGTATGAGGTCTCCACTGTTTTAGTATGGAGGTAACCCAGTTTCATGCGCTATAGCTCTAGCAGTGTTAGAGGTCATTGAAACTGATGGGCTGATGGAGAATGCAAAGGTTGTGGGCAACTATCTTATGGATCAGATGCGAGGGCTCGCCTCTAGACATCAGTGTATTGGGGATGTCAGGTACATGTCTAACTGTAGAGATCAGTGCGCTTGAGGAATTAACTGCATGTGTAGAGCTCAATGAACTGGTAGACTCTTTCTAGTTACACTCAGTCTGAAGTAGGCTAATAACATGTAGTTGATCGTTAAATGTTGAAACAAGATAATAAAGCAGTAGCAGGCATATGCTAATCAGGATAGCTTGGGTCACACACACACGTCATTACAATCTACCATATCTGGGGTGGGTGCAGTAATTGAGAAATTGGAAAAAGCCTGTGTTCTAGATTAGAAATGTAGCAAAATAATTTATGTTCGATCAAGAATTTCAACCCTGCCCCAAATCAAAACTTAACAAAAAGATTAAATAACTTAGGCTATCTCAATTTCTCCACTACTGCTCCTAAATGCCATATCTGACACAGGGCAGTTACCAGGATAAGAAGGTAACTCCAAAATAGTATCTGTCCCTCCATATTCTGCTTGGTTATAGCATATATAAGTTTCAGTGAAGGAACCTGCCATGCACATTTATTGTTGCAGTTTATAGAAATATTAATAACAGATGTTGGTGACTTTATTTAAGGGGGCGTGGCTTGTTTTGTGGAATGGATCTTGTACTTGACCGAACCACTAGAAAACCAGCAACAGAGCTGGCCAAGTACATTGTCGGAAAGTGAGTGTATTACCATACCTGTATACACCTGTATATTGTCATCAAATATCTGTATACATCTGTATATTGTCATCATATACCTGTATACACCTTTATACTGTTACCATACCTGTATACACCTGTATATTGTCATCATATACCTGTATACACCTGTATATTGTCATCAAATATCTGTATACATCTGTATATTGTCATCATATATCTGTATACATCTGTATATTGTTACCATATCTGTATACACCTGTATACTGTTACCATACCTGCATATACCTGTATCTTACCGACACACTGTATATCATCATTGATATTCCCGTAGACTACGTTACGATGGAGTGATACTCAGTCGTGACGGGCCCCACGGGAATGTCCTTAAGTTTAAACCTCCGATGTGCTTCTCTAAACAGGATGTAGATGAAGTCATCACCAAAATAGATAAACTCCTTTATGAATTCTAATCAGGTTTGGAGTTATATTCCCTTGCGTCCAAGTTGCATTTATTTATTTCAATCTGTAGTATCAAAGTTGGTGTGACTTGTAAAACATTGGATCAGCTGTAATAATTATTGTGTGCATTAAGTTTGTGGTGGGAATCTTTTGAAATATACTGTTAGTTGCTATGAAATATACCAAACATACGTTTTCTACAGTGCCTTACAAGTCATTAAAACTAGTTATACGGGAATTGCTCTTTCTCCTTGAGTAGATTATCTATGACATCATCAGTTTCAGCCAACATCCCTCCCTTCTGAAGTCCAAACAGCAATAGGTGTACTAAACTACATAGCTTGGTTTTATATTGTACTTGTTTTAAGACTCTCCCACACATTTTAGGCTATGTATTCCATTATTTAAATGAAGCTCATAGCTCAGTATTTATAACATTTACTTACATTGTTATAACCATATTATATGCTGCTTTCAGGGTCAACACTGCTGAAGATGGTCTCCGTTATCAACCAGTAGTTGTCTACTCACGTTACAGCTCTTGAGTACAGACAGCTGTTAAATTAGCTGAATATTATACTATGATGCTGAACTTCTACTCCTACTTTAGTACAATTTGGTAAAAAATATAAGCCCTCAGGCTGTCATTATCCTATTATTCGCAGCAATATTGCTTATATTAAGCAGACTGGTGTGTACGTTGATTTTATTAAATTGCTTATATTAAGCAGGTTTAAATAGCTGATTGGCTTGTTACTGGCTAAGTGCTGTTTGCTATTTGCTAGTTGCCAGTTACTATTTGTCATTTACTAATTGCTAACTGCTGGTTTCCAGGTGCTATAATTACATAAGTTTGAAATATATATATAATTTAACTAATTGAGCTTGGAATGTTGATTTACTGTTTTTCTCAGAAATTGAATAAAATTATTTATAAATAATAAACATTTTTATTACTTATGATGATACTTTTTTAATTTTGCCTCTCTGAAAATATAAATTCAAAAACAGCAAGTATTTCAGTGAATATAAATGATAAAGCTGTGGTCAGTTACCGTACAACAGAAAGAGTATTATAATATAAGATATACCTTAAACATACAGGAAAAGGTTATGCACATAGTATTCTGAAGTCTTGTTATAAAGACTGATCATTCAAAGTTGAATCTGTGTTATAGTCTTTGAGCTGGTTGCTATCCTGTAGTCAAAATAGGCATTATGGTATCTGAAAACATGTCATCTTCAGTCACAGAGCACCTGCTTGCCATTGTCAGCAGTAACTGACACAAGGGCCACTTACCTCTCTCATAATACACACTTAATCTAACTGTCTTCCAACACCACAGACATATAAGTATCATGCTGCTTACGTAACAGAGCTGTGTGAGTTTGCTGCCGAGTTATACTGCTGCTGCCGAGTCTATCTAGTACTGCTGTCGAAAGAGAGAACTGGTTTTGATGAAATGTTGTCAATGAAACCCACAGAGTCTGATGAATTACTTGCAGTTAGAATTAATAAGGTAACAACTCCCTTATAGTTGGGATATGTGCATTCACTTTGGTTACAGGAAAGAAGTCTTATGCTAAAGTCTATTGAGATTAGTAATAATCTATATACTTTGTGTAAGGGGGTAATTTCGAAAGGCTAATGTAAAACTAAAAGCTGGATTCAAACACCAAGTTGTAGCCTAAACTTTCGATCAATGTCTATCTGCACACGTATACTAAGCAACTGATTGTGCATTGTAGATAGAATTATATGTATTTATCTTAATTGTCAGAGGGGTGCACCTAACAAGCCCTGTGATGAAAAGCTTGGAGCTGTAGTACATAATATTACTAGTATAATAGTAAAATACAAGTACAATTTTATATGCTGGTTTATAAGATGTACTTTATGTGTAGGTTGAAGGTACAGAAATGATTCTGCAGCAAAAAGAAGAAGACTGCCAGAATAGATACAAAAATCTTTTGGAGTTTGACGAGGTGAAAATTACCTACAATACTATAAGTTACTATAATACCTACAATACTGTAAGTTATTATAATACCTACAATACTGTAAGTTACTATACTACCACCTACAATACTATAAGTTACTATAATACCTACAATACTGTAAGTTACTATACTACCACCTACAAAACTGTAAGTTACTATATTACCTACAATACTATAAGTTACTATAATACCTACAATACTATAAGTTACTATAATAGCTACAATACTATAAGTTACTATAATAGCCTACCTACAATACTATAAGTTATTATAATACCTACAATACTAAAAGTTAATTTACTGTTTGCTACACAATAATCATATCCTAACATTTTCACAAAGCACCTGCTTTTATTCACCCAGAGTTCCAAGTAATACATTACAGTCCTGTATTGAGGTATAATCATGTATTATTTTGACTAAGTAGTAATAATTTACCAGCTTTCCATAGTGCAAGCTTGGCCTATAGACATTTTCTTCCTATATACAGAAGATATAGCTTATTCCAGTCATCATCACTAAATGAAACACCAACACTTCACCGTGAGAGTAGAGATTTCAGATACATCCTGTGAGTAAGTAAGCTCAAACAGGTTATAGAATTCAGATTAGACCTTTACATGTTTCTTCCAGGCTCTTCGTTTACTTCAAGCTGAGTTGAGGAAAAAGGAGACAGTTTTAGATGTGAGAGAGGAGCTAATAGAGTTCATAGAGGAAGGCCACCATCCTTACGAAGCACTGCTGAAAAGGTCAGTATAAGTTGTTCTCACAACTTCTTGAAAGTGAGGCTACAATACTCCTTTTAGGTGCAGTATAAAGAAGATAGCTTGAGCTCTTAAATTCTTTTGGTAAATGTTGGTTTGGGGCGTGGGTTGAAATTTCTCATGTTAATATATATTTTGCATTACAACATAAATGGCTATAAAGAACAGAAATGTTTTAGCCTAATTTCCTAGTCCTAATAATGCTTTATATACTTTGAGGCGTTACAAGAACCACCCATAATGTTACAGCCACCTCAGTGAGCAGAAAGTAAAGAAACTGACTCTTGATATGAGCAGAGTGCAGCAAAAGCTGGCCCAAGCATATCAACAGCTACTAGAAAAAGACAGAGAAATAATCCACCTGAAAGAAGAGGTGACAACTCTTCATAATAAGATTGTAATGAGCTACTGTATATAACAAAAATAGGCCTGTACACCATATACACAGTAGCATCTTATAGTTTATTCCTATTAAATGTAGTATAATCATTTTATATTTTGTTTTAAGATTGCCAAAGTAGAAATAACTCGAACCAACGTCAACTCTTCAAGGAAGGAAAAGAAGTCAAACGTGGAAAAAGTCAACATGAAGAAGTTTCAAGATTCTCCGGCACAAACACCCAAGGATGTAGCTTTCCAAAGGAGACACACGACTATTATTTTGGAAGGTGTTCAAACACAAACTGCAGATCATGTGATGTCTAACAAGAATGCCCCCAGAGATAAAGTTGTCAAGAGAAGACAATCCTTTCCGCTTACTAAAACAGATAAAACTACGTCAAACTACGACAGTAAAGTCTGTATGATACAGTAGAGCAGCTGATCACCAATACTTGACTAACTGATGTAGTCCTCTACATTGCAAAAACATATTGTTTGCAGTAATAGTTGGAATTTATATTAAATATACAGTTTATAAAGTTAAACTGACATCTATATCCACCTAAGCTGATTAGTTTTGAGCACCAAGTTGTGATGCAGAATGAGAGCTCCAGAATTATTTAACAGGGAATTATAAGAAATGGTGTCAAAAGCATGGAAGGAGTTTTATCTAGAGATATCTTTTACTTTATAGTTTGAATCTTCAAGTGCTATCAGCATTATCTGATGAGCCAATAACTATCAAGTTAAAGGAAGAATAACTCAACGCACACAAGTATACCAGTAAATCTAGCCGCTGCAAGTAGGTTGTTATCAAGATACAATCAGATTACAAAAGAAAAACACTTTTAACAAACACCAAGAAGCTGTTTTGGTATATTATTATTGATAGTAAAAGATCTTTATTTATTTAAAATCTTAATAGCAAATAAAAAATTGGAATTTTGATACTAAATAAGTTGCCTAATGTTTGCATACATATAAGCTTCGGCACCCAATTCATAAGTAGCTTTAACAACGAGTTGCATAATGTTAAGAGTTTTCCAAGACTGTACATTGAGTTGCTGCATGCTCATGAATTCTACATGCTAATTTCCAGTAAATATTTAAAAAACAGTAACTACATTTAGATACAAAACGGCAGTCGTGCACATGCAGGTAGAAAACTTACAAATTTGTTCCGTACGCTAGATAAATATGTATAATAAAATTAAGTATCAAGAGAAAGCAACTTCTCGTTGGCTACCTTTTTAGATTTGCAAGTAAAACATGAATGAAAGGGTCTGCAAAAGCAGAAAGAAAAACTCTTTGGTGTAATAATTGAGAATGCTATATACAGATAAAATTGCGTATCGTCAGGGGGCAGGCAACTTCGCTTTCGGGCAGATGTGAAATCAGTAAACCACAAACATGCAAATCGGTGAATCAGCTACAGCACACTGGCCAAGCTCCTAGGTAATAGAAAGTTGTTTTGAGATTATAATTCAGTCAACTCCAACACGGAAGACGATTCGAGAAGAAACCACGACATCACGTCACTACTGAACCCAACAAGTCCCTAGCACCACACAAGGCTCGTGGTTGGTTCAAATCATAGGCCCGCCCCCGCCTTTGGGTATGGTGACGTTGGGGGGTACCATGTTCTCACTGGAGCGGCGGTGAGGGGGAATCATGGGATTGCCGTAGTAATCCGTCAGCTGCACATTGGGTGGGGCGTTTGAAGTAGGCACCCCGTAGGCTATTGTAGACCTACTCCCTGGTATAGGAGTGCCATTTGCCCGCAGTGTAGACATACCAGACCCTCCACCTGCCAGACACAAAACATATACACTTGTACAACCAATCACTTGTAAGGACCACAGTCTATTACTACACAGAGCCTAGAGTAGGAGCATCAGCCTGTAAACTCACCTTCTGAGCTCGACCCATCTCCTTTCTCTTCCTCACGGCGCTTCAGACAGGCTGATTTAGGATTTAGGTTTCTTTCTGAAATGACAATTGCACTAATCTTAACATACGCTTGTGATGTTTATATTAAAACATATCAACAGTTTACCACTATATAAAATAGTATTATATAAAATACATTACTATAATATATAATACTATATATGCAGTGCTTATATACAAGCTTACACTGTCACATAGCATATAAATAAATGGTAACAAATCTACAACAGACACTGATTATAGCAACTGATTTTCGGCTCACAAGTGTTTTCTTCTGTGAAACTCTCAACACTGAAATTGTCTCCCCAAATTTAGAAGCTAATAAATTGTAACTCAAGCCTACATCACAGATTAATCAGTTCTAGACAGACAGACAAACAGACAGACATAGCTTACCCCGAACATTCTTCTCAAGATTCTGGATTATAGACACGGCTTGCTGCAAAACATTGAGCTTAGTTTGAGGTTTATCAGTTTGAAGGTGGGACTGACACATGCGCCCCAATTCTTTGAATGCCTCATTGATGTCTCTCACTCTAATTCTTTCTCTAGCATTGTTTGCCTGTCGTCTTTGCTTCTCTCGCTCTACTTTCTGCTCGGGAGTTTCGTCTTCTAAATCTTCACCACTGAAAAACAAAATAATGTAACCTTGATTTTAAGTCTTTCTTGAATTTCAAATTAGTTACAGAGAGTTGTCTACTCAATATATTATAGGAAAACTTTCAGCATCCTAAATTGGGGCAGATCCATGAAAACTAGTAACTGCCATTTGTGTAGCAGCTACGAGAGTTTTAAAAGTAAAAATGTCAAAACATTCTATTTGCATAAGATCTAGTTGACTAGATATATAACACAAGTAGCCATCTCAGTCGGTAAGTGGAGAGTTGGTAACTGTAAGAGACCTACCCTATTTCCGACGAAGTAGGAGACTCGGGACTTTGGTATCGTGCTCTCTTTGCTGACTTAGACGAGACAGAATCAGGAGGAGATAACACTTCTTCTTCGACTGACTTTGCTGCGTCCAATTTGTGCTTTTTTGATTTAGACTTTGGTTCTTGGGATTTACTAGAACTGGAGGGAGTTTCTGCTGGAAACTGAGGCATATTCTGTAAAATTAATTAGTTCTGATGTGCAACCAGGTTGCATAGACTCACTGGAAAAGGAAAATAGTCTGAAAAAGATATAGCAAGCTAATCTTCAGGACAAAAGTTTAAATAAAAATAGTCTATAAAGTACATGCAGTATAGCATCAGCTTAGCTGCATTCCAATTCAATTGTCCAGCACTGGCACTCATTTTTAACACAAGTGTTGCAAAACTGAAAGAGTATGGTGAGTGCTTTACATGCCAACATATTAATGATAGTGTACGCTATTTTCCGAAAAGACAACTCCAGCTCTAACTGGTACGCAGGTAAATTAGGTTCAGGATGTAACCTACATCCTGGGAGTATGGTAACCTACCATTGAGGCATTTGTATGCATATTGCCAGGCAAATGAGATTTCTGTGTGTGGATTTTATTTGAGCTATTAGGGGGCGAAGGAAGATGGGCGGAGCTACCAGGGTAAACATTAGCATGGCCTTCGAGCACACGTAAAGCATCGTCTAAGTTAGAATCTGGGGTAGGCAAGGCATGCTGCAAGCATACATTGAAAAGCTGCAGGTAAAGCTACTATGTAAAAGGCAGGAAGTGATGAAAACAACAAAGTGGACAACTCCGAACCAGAATAAAGGTTTAGTGTGTGTCACTACAAGTGCTTTTGGTTACTAGCAAAGACGTCAAGTATCCGTTACTTGGTGGTCTTGGAAAATCATCTTTTTTTCAAAACAAATAAAACAAAAGTTATTGAAAAAGATCTCATCAAGGGTAGCCAAAAGCACATGTGGAGACAATCTAATAAGACAATAGCATAACAAACATCTACCAAAAGTATATGAAGCAAGCAATACAAGTCTACACCTAACAGTACACACTAAACACACACACAACAGCACATGGGGAGCTGACTATTATACATTATATTATATTATAGTTCCTGCACCCAAATTTTGAGCCTTTCAAGTATTGAAGGTGATTTCATGTTGTGAACATGCAAGCAAGCAATGAAAAGTTTGAAGAAGAATGGGCATCACAAAATTTAAACAGTGAAAACTTTTTAGCAACGACATTTTGTCTCTTGCAAAGTTTGTGTGTCCAAAACTTGTTTCCTCTGATAATCTAAACAGGTAACACATATGCATACTCCAGCCAATCAGAGGGTTTCTGACAGTACTCTAGCCATTCAGAGTGTTCCTGACAGTCACACATTGAGTTTACAACATGACTGGTTCGTTGAAAACCTGCTTAGTTCTAGTGTGACCCAACCATAAACCTGCACAGCTAGCCACCCACCACTATAACCAAATGGACAGACAGACACCGTGCGGCTACCTACCATGCCTTTGTCATATGGTGGAGACTGGGAGGAGGATACAGGAGTTGAAGGGAGATAACCTCCACGACTAGAGTCGGGGTACATCTACAAAACAAGTTAAGGATGTGTCAATATGTTCTACAAACGCTGCTTCATCGCAATGTTTTGGCAGATGCCTTTTCTGCCCTCAAGTAAGAATTGAGAATTTGATAAATTCAAGGATTGAACCTGAAGCAATAATTTATTTAGAAGACATCAAAAATAATTCTGTATTTTGGCCTACATACGCATATAGATACACAAAGTTACAAGTAAAAGGGACAAAAGCAATGAAACTAGAAAACTAGAAATGTACAACTGCCGCTCTAGAAATGTACAACTGTAGCTCTAGAAACTACAACTGCAGCTTGCTTCCCATGTAGAAAGCATTCACATTTATAACAATGCTAGACTGCTGTCAAACCTGAAGATAAATTACTCAAAATACCTCATCAGTTGCCAGTAGATTATATTTTTAGATGAAATAAGATCTACAAATTGTCAACTAGTGAATAGAAAGAAAAACACATGACAAGGAAAGTATGTTTTGATAACAAACTTGAGCCAATGATGTCAAATATTTATCAACTAGCAAACTTGAAGTAGATTGAGAAATGGACTAACTTAGTTTCTGGAGCTGTTGGATAGACCAGAGTCTTTACCCTGCAGTGAGGGGAGGTGCCCACACGGAGGGGTAGGTGCCCTATATATTGAGAAAGTAGCAGATTTCTACCCCTCAACCTATTCCCAACTGGGAGAACTCTGATATCATTTAGCCATCATGAGAATTTGATGACACAGAATAAAGATCTCTATCTCATCCCAGCACCGAGAGTGAATGAGGAAATTTTTGTAAGAATAAGTTTGACTAGCCATAGTGAACATGGGGTTTAACTCAATGCCAAAGGTGACTTAACATACTATTGCTAGTTCAACAATGCTTCAGTATGAACTGTAGAGAGTACACTTTAATGGAGCATCAATGAGTGATGGAAGTATCAGATGAACATATAATATCTGGCAAACCTCTTGACTTGCACTAAATTGAAGCAAAAAATGCCGAGATATGAGTGAGAACTGGCGTTTAATGGACATAAAAAGGAGGAGCCGAGGTCAAAGGGGCAATCAAAGGGCAAACACCTACTACCAACGAAGATATCACTGAAACACCATGGCTTTGATGAAAGCATTATCATTTTATCTTAATTTTATTGCCTAATTATTTTTATGTATAACAAATTTAGACTTCAAAGCCTACTGTTTGCTGCAAATCTCTTATTGGCATCTTTCCCACTGGATAATTACAAAATTAAATTTATTCGGTAAACAAAATTTTAATTTAGCCATTCACAAAAAGTAAAGATTTATGACTACCCTTCTATACTAATACTAAATCTAGCCCATTGCCATTGCTGGAGAGCTAGACTACTATTAGCAATAGACTAGCAAGCTGATGAGACAACTCCCATAATACACTCAGTACTGAAAAATCCTACAAATCACTATTTTCTAGAAGCTTCTGCAGTGTGAATGCACCAATATGAGACTAAGACCGCCTCAGTTCTCGAACGCACCAGAGACTGCAGGGTGGGTGCATGTGCAACTGTCACCATAAAACTGGGCTATTGTGGACAGAGAAAGCTAACGTCTGCTTACAGAGGAAGACATTGTTTTGCCGAGAGTTTCCGTGGGAGACGTGACTTGCGGACATCTGCTCGCTGCCGGCAGCACGGCGCTGCCATTGTGTTTAGTGGAAGAGACCTCTGGTGGGGTAGACTCGCTGGACTGACTGCTCTGTCGTCTAGGGTAGCTAGGAGGGTGGTTAGTAGGTGTGTGTGAGTTAGCCTGTGAACAGTGCTGTGGAATGACGGGGTGTGCTTGTGCAGTTTGCATGTATACCTGTAACAAGACAGGGGAGATGAATGCGTGCCCGTGGGTTATCTAGCCAGTATTCAAACAGCACACAATTTAGCTTAGCAAATTAGCATATAGTGTGACCTAGTAAAGGTATTGCAAGTCCTGTAACCACTTGCATACAGTTTCTACAAGTTTTCTATGCTAAGGGAAGACAAATTCTAACTGAGATATTACTTAAATTACATCTAGTATTTTGACAATGAGTCAGTAAGGTTTAAAAACTGAAAGAAGGTACTGACAACCTAGATTTCTCAAAAGAATGACTGCTGCTATGAAATAACTAGTACTAGTATTCACATTCAAATATAAATATAATGACTAATAAGTAACCATCCACAACTGATGGCTTATAATTATAACAACGAATTACACTATTAGAAGTGATATAGCAGCTTTAGGTGGGGTTAAAGTTTAATGCTTGTGCCTTCGAGTTAGACTACACCACAGTTGGCAGTTGCTGAATGAAAAAGTTCAGCTCTGGACATAGAGAACTATAGAAGCAAACACTAGCAACCACTTGCTCACACATGCTAAGGAACAACAATGACACCAGTGCCCTCTATGGCTGGTAGGCAGACTATTACAAAGTTATTGCCAAACATACAAACAATCAAATATTGCAGAAGAGTAAAGAGAGATAGCGCTGCAGCACCTACCATTTGCGGTATATGAGCTTGAGGTGGAGCTGTGTTGGCAGGTGGTTGCATGTAGTTCTGTGGTGCATATGGACTCCGGATTAAGGGAGGTGGTTGACATGGATATACACTCCCATCTGCAGACATAGAATGAGAAATTGATGATCATATTGTTAATAAACAAACGGTAACACTTGAGCAAGCATTGATTCAGATTAGCATGTAACAAGCTGTGTTGCTTCAAGCTTCTTTTCTAGTAGCCATTTTAAACTTTAAATAAAAATTCCCTACTCTACCTTCAAGCAAGTACGTAAACAGCATTTGGCATCATGAGTCAGCTTTTAGTGAAAAGGAAGTTTTTGCCAAACAACTTAAGAGACAAGTAGTATTGTTTATCAAAATTTAGTCTGTGGATGCAATAACTCTATCTACTCACGAGCTGCATAGTATGGTGTGGGTAAGGATTCAGCCGTCCCATGAGCATTATATTGGTGATAGGATTGGTACCCAGGCTACAAAGGAAAATCAAGATGAAACAACTCCTTGAGTAAAGTAAAACTTTTTTTGAAGGGGAAAAACAACAAAAATAACAAAATGACACTCATGTAAAAAATATTTGCTAATGAGGGAGGATTACATGGCCAACAAATGTTCTTGTAGTCATTGATTTAATATGATAAAACTGACATAGGATATTGTGATTAGTGAACATAGCACCTTGAAGCCCATGCTCTAAGGTGTCACTAATATGACAGCAGGTTGACATGGTGATGACACCTAAGCAGATAACATTACAGGGCAACTGTGAGAACTTGTCAACCAATGAGTATATAATATATTAGATATGATGGAGCAGTACACCAATACAGCAGCTCAATAGAGAAAGGAATAAACTGACACATATACTAAGCCAACAATTTGAATAAAAATGGTCCTGAAGTTAGCACTTAGTATAATAGGTTGTAACTGTAGGCATTAGTCAATAGTTTAGTAATTGGTTGCTAGTAACTGTCTGTAAAATTAACAGTGACATATCTCACTTTAACTGAAAGTGTGGAGAATAAGGTTGGTGGTAGTTTACACCTGGAATGAAGGCAAATGTGTTAACATCGAAGAAACCAACCTAACAGCTAGTAGCAGAACTGTATAAGAATTGGTAGACAGAAGGTAACTAAAGCTAATCAGTGAGTGCCAACTTGCATAGATTAGTTGTAATTAATAATTTTGCAAAAACATCAAGTAGCTTTATTAGCTTTTCGTGGAGTGCTCGTAGTAAAAGCAGTCACTTCATAACCTTTGTACACTGAAGGTGAATTCACATGTCAACCGATAGTTGAGTATCAAAGGTAAGGGAATAAATTGTAATCAATAGTCTGAATGATATATTCCCATGTTTATTTCTGCATACAATTTACATAAATCACTGTGATCTCAGCGAAAATGTTTAACTACAAAGAAAATTGAAAAAAATAGTTTCAAGAAAATGTTGGAACCATTAATCAAAACATAACATTGCCAAAATATATTTGAAATTCAGACAACAGAGATAGGTTTAACCACAAAATAGCAATAGTTTATTATCCAGTCACGGAGTGACAGTCTAATACCTGTAGAATAGCATTGACTTACACACAGTTAGCTTTTTTTAAATTTGACACAAGACTGGTTTTTAAAATTATATCGATTATTTTTTTTGCTATTTTTTTGCGATTAACTCATACAAGAAAACTTTAGAAGCAGTAAAACAGTATTTGGTAGAGTATTCCACCAGACAGCCTTGTATGAATGACAAAGCAAGTTACTGGACCCAACATTTTATTGGCATGCAAATGTAGTGCCAGCTTGACATTATCAAGGAAAAAATTATTTCTGCAATTAGCCAAATAAATTCTGTCATAGCAATTTCTACTTATGATATGCAAAGAATTGAAAAAAAATTAAATAAATTAGTGAATGAAAATGATGGGATAAAACCATTTAATGTTATTAAAGTTATTGTTTTTAAATTACTCTGCCTTAAATTCTGAAGAACATTAAACAAAGCTACTGAGTTTTACAGACACCTCGAAAGTAGCTACCCAAATGGCAGGTGAACGGTAATAATAGTTACTAAAGTAGAAACTACACAGTGAAACCTCAAAACCACAACCTAACGTCGTGTAAGATTAATTGGTTTCTTCATTTCATAGGAATCAAACCATTTCATCTTTTATAAAATATTTGTAACAAAAGAGGGCGGAGAACCGCGGCCGATGCGTAGCGAGGTTAGTTGTAACTTGCAAATCAATAGTACAGTAGCCATAATCGAAGTGAAGTCGCACTTTACCAGCCAAACTAAACTAACAAGGACCGGAAACGAAATAAAAACATCATTAGAGAGTGACTTATAATAACACTTCGTCAATGGTGAACTACAGAAGCAGTTAGTCCATTGTACTAAGTTAGGTTATTCTGCTAGTAAGAGACATGCATATTTGGGATTATACATCCACAGCATGCTTTTTCAAAATACTAGCAAATCTAGTAAATACTAAATTAGAACCTAAAAGCCATGTGATGGCAGGTAATAAAAATGAAACTAAGAATGAAATAAAGTTTCATAAGAATTTCCAATAACATTTTTGAACACGGATTTTGTTTTTATCTTTGTAAACCTTCCCCAAACTTTTTCTTATGTACATGCAATCAACAAGTGTATTTAACTTTCCAAAAAAGTTTTACCTATTTAAATACATCCTGAGGGTACATTTTGGAGCTTCGATGCTATTCAGAAAGCAATAATAACGTGTATCAGAACTTCTAAATTTGTCTCTTTTACAATAATTTATTATAAGTGTTATAATGTTTTCTCTTTCCCATGTTGTATATTCATAATGCTACCTAATTGGTACATTTTATAATTTCTCTTGTTTTACATTCTCTGAAATACTTAAAGCTATTAGTTACATAACTCTGGAGCTAAAAGAATAAGTGTTACAGCAAGCCATAGCAAATTATTACTTAAAACCATAGTAAACTAGCTGATGTGATGAAAATACAATCATTGAAAGTCTTAAGCTTCCAGAACTAATATTTATTTACTAATTTACCTTATAATTACCAGACAGATTATAGTCTGTTATTCATATTTCAAGAGCTCAACATAATTACAGTTGCAATCGATTAATTTTCCCAGAGGTTGCAAGTCCTTGGACGTTTAGAATATGTAATTATTGAAGAGGAATGACTAATGTGGCACTATGTAATTCTTCACCAGAAATGAGACAATCAGACTTAACTAGCTACTGTATAGTAACTCTTAACTATAACTAACTGCTGTGTAGTAATTCTTAACTATTACTAACTGCAGTGTAGTAACTCTTAACTATAACTAGCTACTGTGTAGTAACTCATAACTAGCTACTGTGTAGTAACTCATAACTAGCTACTGTGTAGTAACTTAGAACTAGCTACTGTCACTGTGGAGTAACTTAAAACTAACAAGTGCAAGACTGCTCTAAAATTTAAATTTTATACAATAAATAACCAAACTTAATTTAGTAGCTCTAAATAAATATACCCTAATGTTTTTGAAAACTATGATAGGCTGTTGGTGTGAGGTTTATAAAGATAACCTGAAATTTTATTTTGTTTTGTATTTCAGATTTGTCAAGATATGTAGAGTTTAATAGTTGGCTAAATAAACATAATATGACATGATATGATGATTGTGAGGTTTTAATTTTATGTTTGTAACAGATGAAGTAACTTTTTGCACATCGACATTCATAGAATTATGTAATTTTTATAACAATATTCTACCTGTGTTGGCTGATCTCGACTGGCGTAGTAATGTTGTATAGAGGGTGGTCGGCCGTTGGGGTGCTGATTTCCGTTGAGCATTTTGTAATCCGTAACAGTCGATACCTTATGACTTATCAATACGACTCTTAGTGCTAAATATTATAATGTTAGCAGATGAACTTTTTGCCCTTAATTACGAGTCAGTACGTCCAGTTCCAACTAGATAATCAGTGTGATTGCGACCGCAGTCATTTCAGATTCCTCCAGTTTGAATTTTACTAAATTAACTTACGCTACTAAAAACTTGTCATGAGCACTTTAGTGTTGATGTTAATGCTAGCAATCTATAAACAAGCAATTATTTTTACAATTACACAAGTCTGCATCATATAAAGCTCCAGGAAAACCCACGAAAATTCTGCGTGAAAAGCGAGCTCCCTACAGCCGCGTTTGTCGACTTTGTTTCATCACTGCGCTATATCCCGCTGAAGGGGTACGCGCAGTGATTCACGGATTACTTGCTACGGTTGGCCAATGGATGGAATAACTGCTAAGAGGTTAGAGGTCACCCATCAAAAGCTCTTAGCATTTCAGCCTTTGTTTGATGATGAAGAGGGAATACAAAGAAAAACAAACCACAACAAGCTCAGTATGTAAATAAATAAGCCGCAGTTTCTGAAAGACTGCAACCTCAAATTTTTGAGCAGGTGTTCCAGACAAGCCAACCTCGAGTTTAATTAAGAAAGTTACGTTTCGCCATGGGTTACACCCTTTAGCTAATGATGTTATATCATTCTGGCTGATCAATTTCTTGAAAGCTTCAGCAAAAGTACAAATTAATCCAGACTGTGTTTCTCCCACATGGTTTGCTGTAAATTTAATTCTAGAACAGCTTGTAAACCCTTTATGGATACTCTTTAGCAGCAAATCCATAGATCACATTCTACAGGTTCTATTACTATATTCTGATTAAATGTAAGCTGCACTAATCAGTGTCTAATAATCAATAATGTTAAAGAAGCAGCAAACTTTTGTCCTGATTCATCAATAAATGGATGCCGAGGCATAAAAGCTGAAAAGGCTATAATGATAACAATAAAAAATTTTCAGCACACTTGCATCAGCTGTCATCCAGGTTTTGGATGGAGTGCAGAGGGGACAGAGTTAGTAAACCCATGCTACTTACCCAGTAAGTTACCGTTAGAGAGATATTATTTTAAATTCTTTCTCACCTGTTTTAGGTCCTTATGGTTAAGATCCACTACAATATAAACAACATCTTATTGAGCTACTCGGACACTACATTGCAATAAGGAAAGTCTAAATCTGATTTTTATAATTACTGAAAAGTTTAGCTTTTGGAATCCTAAAGCAGAGCATGGGGCATGGCTTTAACAAACTGATGGAGTTTACTAAAAGTGTGGAGAGCTTTAGTCTACCACCTCCCCACACTTTCTGTAGGTTTTTAGATCAGCCTGCTCAGACCAAGCCTATGTTTTCCATAGATGTGAAGTTCACAAGCTACTATCACATTTCCTGTCCTAGTCCATAAACTACCAGACTCTATTTTATTACTCTACAGCTAGTGAAACAAAAGCAAGAATATCATTCCCCATCTATCACCCATCTGCCATTCAACAATGAAGACTTATATACACAGCATATACTGAGGAATGTAGCTTTCTTTTTCCAATAGCTAGTTTTTGCTCTCTCCCATTAGCAAGTCTGTATTACAGTCACTAAGTAGGCTTACTGAGATCACTTTTAGGCAGCTTACACAAATAGATGGCAGCAGATAGTGTTGTATTGGAGTTTACAAGCTTTTTGTGTGTCTGAATATATTATATAGGGCATTGGACCCTGTTTTGCCTCTCTCTATGCAAGCACAGTGTTTGGCTGCTGGAATTACCAACTGATCTAGCCACTACTTAGGTTTGCAGACTGTATTAGGATCACGCAACAACTATACACTCATCAGGTGTATTATTCTCCCATAATCTTAATCCACATGTAAGACAAATTAATTACACATTAATAAGATAGTCTGATGCTGCAACCTAGCCTGGAGTTTAATTTTCTCAACCTATTTCTAGTTATATGTTTGTCATAAGTCCCTAAACTTCCCATCGCTCTAGACAGCTTGAACTACTCAAGGGCTATCATTTTACATGCTTTATAAAACCAAATGTTTCCGTTGAAGAGCTGGTTGCATGACAACTTCCTAATATAGTATCTGTTGTACCTCCGTAATATAATTCTGTATATAGTATATTACTGTACTGTAATTTTTGAATTCATTTCTAAAATCTTTGTTTTGATGGTAGACTTATAGATAGAATGTTATAATGTATAATATTGCAGCCATGTGATTAATATCTTAATATCTTTATAGAATAGACAACCCTTACAATAAAAGGTGAGGAAGGCCAACATTGGCAGCTGCAATTATAAGATGTGTGTGAGTGTGTGTGTGAGTGTGTGTGTGAGTGTGTGTGTGAGTGTGTGTGTGAGTGTGTGTGTGAGTGTGTGTGTGTGAGTGTGTGTGTGAGTGTGTGTGTGAGTGTGTGTGTGTGTGTGTGTGTGAGTGTGTGTGAGTGTGTGTGAGTGTGTGTGAGTGTGTGTGAGTGTGTGTGTGTGTGTGTGTGAGTGTGTGTGAGTGTGTGTGAGTGTGTGTGTGTGTGTGAGTGCGAGTGAGTGTGCGAGTGTGTGCGAGTGTGTGAGTGTGTGTGTGTTGTGTGTGTGTGTGTTTGGCAATTCTCTAAACTTGGTAAACTAATTGCCAAAATTTGTCCCATTTCAAAACTATTAAAGGGTTAACAAATTCATATCCTGTTTGAAATCTCTACCACACCTAATGTCTGGCGTTATCTAATATTCTTTTTCTGTTAGGATGCAGTTTAATTATTGCAGTTTGTTTCAAAATTCTATCAAACTAAAGAGTTATAGCGTAGGGTGAGTCAACTAAGTTGTTATAAATTAATTAACTTTTCTGATCACAAATGAAGTTTAAAATATATCCCAACTGTCACTCCTGAATTAACAATTAGCTTTTCACACATTCTAGTTATTCTAGCATTAATGCAATGACAGTTTTTGGACCCCAACTTTATATTTCTGTATAATGAAATGATCCAAAAACCACCCTAATTTGCATAATACTGTATTAGCCGTACAATAAATTACGTATTATATGTTACACAACAGGCAATTTACTATGCGCAGGGAGATATCAAAAGTTCATATTATTTTTTATTACCGTTTCAGTTATGGTTGAATGAAATATTATTATTAAACACTCACTTTGGTTCTTGGAATTGTGGGAGCTCGCCATCATCTGAAATAAAAAGTTTAAGAGTAATAAGAAAAATGAATCAACCAAACCTACATAGTTCTACATAGTTGATTTAGTGTTTGCGTAATCCTTCTATATATAGACACAGCAAATAGCTCAGGAATGTCACACACTGGTTTCTTCACAGAAGCAGTGGTATGGTGAGAAGGCCGATGGATATGTTAGCAGACAAGTTGAGCAATACTCTATCGGCTGCCAACTCATGAGTCACCTTGTGCTGAAGGTCACTGTAATACGTCCTTCACACGCAGGAGCAGACAACTTCTTTAAAAAGTTTGGCTCCCAATTTGTTGATAATTTTCAAAAATTTATTTATTGCCTATACTTGGTGCCACTATATGAATATTACAACATGCACCTGATTTTAAGCCACTTTTAGTCAAAATCTCTAAAAGAATATTTAAATTACCACAGGGAGAAACAGAAAATTGAAACTTTTCAAAATTAAAATGTTCAGCTTTATTAAATCTATGAACTTATGCAGGAAATTCAATATAATTATACACCATACGTTTTAACTTGTAACTTGTGTATCTTAATAGTTAGAGTTATTTGTTTTGTTTAGGCTATGGCAAGTCATAAGTAGGGAAAGCAACATAAGTGGTGTGCTTATATAATGCATTCTATGGTAAAGGTAGAAAGCACAGTAAAAATATTTGGCATTCTTACAATTACTATAGTTTATTCTAAAGAGAACAAGTTTGAGTTAATCAGTAAATGACCAATTCAAATATTACTAAAATCTAAACCATCCAAACAGATTTACTGCTGATATTCACTGGCATGCAGTTTGCTTAAGGACAAGGTCAGCATAGGATGAAGCTGCTGGTAACAACCACCAGTTAGTATTACAAAATGCTGCGCAGATGAGATCAGACCAACAAAGTTGTAAATTAGGTTATGAAGGCTCTCTGGAGACCAACAATATAAAGTCCTGTTGTTATGGAAAGCCATGTTGAGATATACTATTCACTTCCTAGACAATTAGATACTTTCATTAAGGCGATTAGTGATCAGGAATGAAATATGACTTAGAGAAAAACAAGTTTATTCTCATTAATTGCTAATTAGATTGTTTTCGAAAGTTTTTTTTAAATAAGTTTTATTAACAGGTGACTTGAGCAGTTATTGCAGAAGTTCCATGTTTGATAACGGTTTGAAAAGGTTTGCCCTTATGTTATTTGTCAGGCAGAAGTATTTAGACTATTTGCGGCAAGAGAATTTTTTAGCCTAATGGTTTACAAGAGAAGGTTCTGCAGGAATAGAGAATCGTGACAAGTGCATTCTAACACTCTTTGGTAGCTAAGGCTATGCAAGGCTACAGGCAAAGAAAAAACAACTAATGGAGATAATATTATTTTTATTCTATAAAATATATTTAGGGGCAACTAACATAGGAGTACAACTAAACTATATGGTAGCCTTGATGTGGGCAGAAGTTAGACTGATTCACTGTCCATTAGTGAGACTATAATACCGTGTAGCTTAAGATTTCTGTTCTTTAAATTTTTATAAGACAGAGCTTGAAGAGTTGGTTCCATTGTAAAGGGAGTGTTTATTGCATTTTAAATGGAAGTTTATGATTTGTTTTAAAGGCTTATATAGTAATGTACGCAACAGGAGTGAATGAATTATTACATAGCTAAAGCTAACTAGTTACTTATTGTTTAATTACCACACAGTATAGTTACCTGCGTAGTTGGACTCGTACTAGAATATGTGTTGGAGTAGTTGGAAGAGTTGTCAGCACTTGCTGACTTCATTTCTGGGTACATTTCTGGTGAAAAGCCCGGCATGGTGTGCTAAAAGATACAATTCAACACAATACTTAATGTTAAGTTACAAATTCAAACACTTTTTTCACCTACTCCACTTAAAGTAAAAATGCAAACTGCTAGTGGATGGGTTAGTTTGATGGACTGATTCTGTTCCACTGATAAATATTTACAACAAAATAAATTAGTCAAGCTAGTTTAAGTTGTTGATGAAAACTTGGTATGTGACAATCTTTATACGATGCAAAAACACTGTTTGCTGAAACTTTTCCACTCTTGCAGAGTTACTAATCATTTTAAACAAGCCAACCGCAGAATATTTTAATCTGTGACTTTATAGTTTCGGATAGAATAAAGCCATACAAAATGGAAAGCATTAGATACTGTTTACCATTCCCATATTCAGTGCCTTTACTAGTTCAACTACAGGGTTACTTACTCTTAAATCTGCACACTCTGGCCAAGCTGGTCCTCCGCTCTCTAAAACATGTATAATGAAATAATAGAGAAATTGCGTAATAAATGGCACTTCTTACCTTCTAGTTCTATAACTGTGTGAGAATTATGTGTGGGAGACACCGACTGGCTGTGATGAAATGGCAACAGTTATTAACCTATTGTTTGGCAAGACATAAATTTCAGCTTTATTCAGCGTAGCCTTAGAGAGGTCTAAAATAAAGCCCACCTTCTAGCTGAATGGTGGTTGTTATTACTCTTAGAGAAGCTTTACCAAAGAATTGAGGACTTTCAGCCAGGATTTTCAGCTTTATTTTGCTTTTAGGTCAAACGGCTTTAGCCCTTAGATAATGACTATGGATAGCTAAAGCCAATGTGTATATTTAGCAAACTAAACAAAATAGTATAAATAATTATTATGATAATAAACTTGGGTTAGGTAATTTACATTTTTGGCATCTAGACGTTATGCAATCAGTAACTCCATTGAGAAAAGGTGTATGTTTGTTTGTATCAAGAGATGTAAAGCAATGTTTGCTTGACACGGCAGTGAAAAATTGGAACTTCAACATTGTTAAATTACGGTGTTGCTGAAGCTGACTGGGCCCAGCATTGCTACAGCCAAGTGTTTTTCCCTGCTGTATGTATGCAGCAGAAGGATGTGAAGAGTGTGTGCAGACGTGAAGTGTATTGAGCCCAGCACAACCACCCTTTAATTAAATTCCATAAAGACACTTGAAGGTTATAAGCCTGACACCTGGACCCCATTCACGCATTAATAGCAACATAAAACATATAATATCAATCAATTGTCTAAAAGTAAACAAATTGGAAACTGTATAATATGTATAGGTTCAAAGCTGTGGAATTACGGGACATATCTGATTCATGGCACCTTCCAGTGAGGGACTCAGCAGTGAATGAGATTTGAGGGCCGGTGGGTGCAAGTGAGTGTGCTAGGAGAGTGTGGAGGTGGTGTGATCAGTGCCCAATGATACTGATTATTACAAAACCCGCTGATCAGTGCACTCGGCTTTGGGCAAGCAGCATATAAATACAAATTAGCGATACAAAAAACCGATAGCAATTTGTTGTGATGAATGAAAGATAACAATAAACTCGCAATGATCCCTTGGGCTTAGTGCAGTTATTGTTTTTATACAAAAGAGAAAGTTGGATGCGGTGAATCATGTGCCACAACTATTTACTCACAGCATAAGATGAGTCATGCTACATGTAACCTACTACAGTTCCCAGTTCTTCACGGCTACAGCAAGCCGGCCCACGTGCACCTTCGACAACTTGTGTGAGAAAACTTTCTCATAAGAAATTTACAAATTCGGTATCTTTTGATTTTCAAGTATACTGTCTTTTGCAGGCATTGGGAAAGATGCTGCTCCTACATAATTGCTTGTTTGTACATAATTAGCACGTATAGAGAATATTGTGTGACTCCTCCCAGTTTATAATATAGAAATATCTTTATGTTGTGTTTAGTTATTTATTACATGTATTTCTCAGATTCACGTGGGAGCCCCTAATGGTAAGGGTTTTCACAGGGCTAAATATTGTGCCCCTTACTATGTCAGCAACATGGCTTAAGAACATTGGCTGTAGCAGAAAAGAAACTATGACTAGATGCTTTCTAATGACCGGTAAGATTCGAACCTGTGGCCCAGTATAGGTGTGTCATACTAGGCCAGTTTTCTGAATCACAGCTGCTCCCTGACTATATAACATCAATATCTCAGCAGGAATGAATGTGAGAACTTGTATATATTGTGACATGTTAGGTGGTATCTCTTAGACTGCCAGTTTTTACAATTATTCATAATAGTTACAGTTGAGTATGTTAAAGATTATCCCCAATGTTATATACATTCGGTTGGCTGCATATAAATTTTTTTAGTAAAATGTTCAATCAGTTGGTTAGGCAACTCCAAACTTGGCCATAACTTTGGACCACAAAAACCTTGTCAACAAGACGATAGTCATCAATCAAGCTCTTAAAAACACTCTGCATAAAATATATAATTATTACAGTCAGGTATGAATTTTAATACGAGAAGTAATTAATAATACTCTAATAATTCCTCTCTGTTTTACATAGTTCAACTATTGGCTTAATCCATTCGCAATTTTTAAAGAGGAGATTTTATAATTACAACATTGCCACACACTGAAAATAATTGTTAAATTAATAAAGTCATGCTTTAAGAATTCTGTGCTCAATATGCATGAGCTACGGCAAGCCCTGTAAGCTGGGGGAGAGTGTGCTTTAGTGCAGCTCATATTTGTACAACGTGAAGGGCAGTGAATTCTATAGAAAAATAAACTCTACTGTAATTTAATCGACCAAGATACTATTGTTCAAAGGTAACAGCAATAATGAAATGAATTGAGCAAATACCAGTAGTGTTATGTAAGTGCACACTAAAGTTATGTAACCTGGTATTATTTTAGTTAAGAATACAATGGCTACTTTATGTTGAATCTAAACACAGACCGTTTCAGACTAGATGAGTCTTCACAAGTATCAATCTCTCAACTCAAAGCAATATTTTTATATTTGCTGAAATGCAGATCTTGACTGGTTCGGTGCCAAAAATAATAACTAAGTAATAGTAACAATTATTTAGGTTACTTGCAGTAAAGGATTGACTAAGATGCAATATTATTATAGACTTTATAACCTAAGACTGGCTCAGCTCACGGCTACTTTTTATGGATTTTTACCAGGACTAAATATCGCAAAAATATTCAACTATATAAACTTTTTTTTTATTCTATAAACAACTTTAAAAACTGACTCTGTGCTCATTTTCTAAACTACACTTTGAGAAGCTAACTGCCATGCACAACATACATTTAGCTCATGCAGGCAGCATTTGTATAGGCAGCATAATGAAGAATATTCACAACAAATTTAGCACATATTAGGTACAGTATCTCAGACATTAGAGCTACGATAAGCTATGAGCAGCTCATGGCTTACTCCTACCACCTGGATGCAAAAAACAACCAAATATCCTATCAATAGGAATCCCAAAAAGTGCTTGCAGGCGTTTATGCACAATACACTGGAATGCAGAATGAGACTGATTAGGCTTCCCTGGTTTGTAGTCTAAGGTCTAAATGGCCTCATAATAAGGGTGTCATGGTGTGAGCCTCAGGATATGGTCTGCATTGCTGCTGAAAACTTTAACAATAAAGTGCTTAAAAATAAATTTCATGACCCAGCTTGGTGCATTTTGCCAAAGGAAATTGTTAAAAGCAAAGAAATAATTGAAATCGTAAAATTTTTGGCTTCAAACCAGCTTGCGTTCACAATCCAAGATATATTCTATACATATATATCCGTGTAGTACTGAGGGGGAATATATTTTTAAGAAATTGCAATTATATTTTTGGTTGAAGATTAAATTAGTTGCGCTTTGTTAACAATTTGAATGCTTTTGCTACAAAACTGTTCTAGCTTTAAAATAGTGTCAAGACAAATATGCAGATAGTTGATAGTTCAACATTGTGAGTGTATATTCACTGTTTAGCAACAGGACTTAATAAGTTCTAATTATTTAAAGAGGTAAAGCACTAGCTTTAAGATTGCGTCTATCTTACATTGTTTTTACCTTTTTAATTATAATATGTATAAAATACATTGTCAATTTCTAAGTAATACTGCACATGTAAAGATTTAGAATTTTCGATAATCTTTAATGTAAGAATGTGAGATGTGGGACCTGCATTGGTCTTGTATAGAATTATAGATAGCATGTGGGTATTGTATAACATTGTAGACAGTTTGTGGGTCTTCCATAGAAATATAGATTATAATAGTATGTGGGTCTTGTACATAATTATAGACAATATTATGTGGGACTTGTATAGCAATTATACAGTATGTGGGTATTGTATATGGAAATTATATACAGTATGTATTATTAACTAGTAAGTAGAATATTATGGTATGTTGGCAGATTTCATTAGTAGTATTATCGGAAATAAGCTAAGAAAAGATAATCTGGGATGTATATGAAATTATCATTCAATTACTGACTTTGTCATATGACAAAATATAATTTGATAAGATGCATTCTACAGTATAAGCCTTGCGTTAGGAGATGGTCTATTATACTATTTTATTCCTCTGAACTGTAGAACTAGTGCAGTGCACACTCTCGCCATCAGTCTGGTATTGTATCGGGATATTGCTAGGGAGCAATAAAATTACATGTTGCTTCTGTATAATATTATGTTAATCTTACAAGAAACTGTTCAATTCTTTAACTTCTTCTTGAGGAGTATCTTTAATGATTTTAGTTTACTTAACAAAGCGATAATTAATGACCCTGTGTAATTCAATAGGTTATAAATAAAATAGAACAATTGTCACAACTCTTGACTTTGGTGGTGTAATTACATGTATCCTTTGATACGTACCTACTAACTTAGTCAAAATCAATAACTGACAATAAGTTTTCCATTCCAATCTAAATAGTTTTCTCAATGTAAATCTATCTTTTAGAAATACTAGCCTAAGATCCAGAAAAACAGCCTTTAATTACCTTTATTTACTAAGTCTGATACTGTTGATAACAAGGGACGAGTGCAGGGTAACCCTGAGACTGGCAGACTTAGTAAACAATGGCAGTATCACAACAACTTAATATAAAATATAAAGTAAAATAAATCATAATAGGAGTAATTAATGCTATCGCAACAAGGAAGATGGGTACCTATTGAGAACTTTCTATGAAAGGAAAGTACATGGAAGCTCAGGGAAGCTAACCTGGGTACAAATTATACTAATATGTAACTAACGCAGAAATATAAAATATTCCCAATTCAATTATAGTTGTGAAAAAATAACCCCTTGACATTTAAAAAGTCAAAATTTTCACTAACTGTCTCCACAGTCCTTCTTTAAAAGTTCCAGTGCACTTTATGATAACTATAGACACTTACTTAAAAATTCTTGTGTTTTTTTAACTATTTGGTTGCATGTAGCTGCAGGAGACAAATTACGTTATAATATTTACGTGAATGTAGACATCAGATACTACTCAATCAATTTGCTACGTACATGGTTCCTTACTTTTTGACTAAAAAAATAATGGATTTTGGCTGCCCCTACGAGCAAAACAATGCATAAATGCAAATCTTATTAGCTGGCTATTAGTTTTCTAAAACTGCAAAAGGCCATAGAAAGAAATCATACACAACTCAATCTATATTTGGTGAAAATGTTCACTGGAGTTTTGACGGAACTGTTGTAAAATTCTAATTCTTTGCAATAGCAGTTTAAAGCCATTGGGAAAGAAGTATGGAAGGACCTAGCAACATGCCTCCATCTTGTGTATAGTCTACTCTGTGATGTACCAAGTCACTTACCGGTTGGAGAGTAAGGTGAAGGATATACTCCATTGGGTCGACTCCAGTGCCCACCAGTACGATTATTCCACATCTTCAGGGTAACGTATTATAATCCAATGTGCCGTGGTACATACGATGCTAAGTATGATCTCCTACGGATTTCTCAATGGAGATTAGATTACTATGGAAACATCAACTTTGTACGCAGATAAAAACCTTGTATATCAACTTTTGAAGGAAGATATATTCTGTGCAAACAAATGGTGTTTGTTGTTGAATGTTTTACCAATATTAGTCAGTAATGAAGCGTTGATAACTGCGTTTAACTACTGCCTTATCTCCCCACTCACTTGTACTGCATTTATAGAATAAATACTTTGCAAATTGACAAGACACTAAGCAGTTCCTTTACCCACTTGACTAAGACTAAGAATGAATCAACCAAAGGCAATGCAGGCTGAGCTAATACACTGCATAATGTAACAGGAGTGGTACAATCAGAGTGGCAGTATCAATAGCTCCCATTGTTCATGCTTGAGTGGCCGACCCATATCAAAATGTTAGCAACTTTTTGAAAAGATTCATTTGCCAGCATGGTTATCATAAGGTAAAAGAGGTGCTTCGCTTAGGTGTACCAACGGATGATGTGTAAACACTAGCAAATGAGTGGAAACCAAACACCTCCAGGCCTCTTCAAATTCATTACATAGAAATCAAACGCCTTTAGAAAACTCAACTACTTTAATGTGCAGAGTAAATAAATAGTCTTAATGTAAGTCTAGATTAAGTAAATCCAAATGCCGTGATGATGGAATGGCTTAAAAGCTGTTGTAGAGCTTCTCCTGTGACTTACTGGGTACAAATATTTAAATCCTGAGTAAACAGTTTCAATTGATTTGATTGCAGCCCCCAGCTTGTCTCTCAGAGCTAAAGTATTTTTTTAAAAAAGTTTCAAGGCTGAGAGCGCCTTTTGAAACTTGAATTTTCTAGGTGACTTTCAAAATGGAAGTAATAAGCTGCTCTAGTTCTATTCAATAGTCAATAATAATTTCTAAAACTTACTTAAGGATGAGTTTCAGCGTATCCATCTGATTATAAAAATTCTATTTTCAATTCACTGGATTATTGTTGCTTTTTTAATAAATAAATAAATAAAAGAGATGATTTTTCAGCTGAAAGTTGAATAACATCAGATCTGTTTTTTGATTTGAGGTCCTGAGTACTCTGACTAAACCAGTCAGTTGGCAGCAAACAGCCAAAATATATCTATGCAATGTTTATAGCTCAGAAATAATTATCTTTAACTTTTAATTAGAATTTTCTGGGTGAATAAATCATTTAAATGAGAAGTTTTTGAGCACAAAAGATTATTAGAAGCAGCCATTTGGCTAGCTAGATGCTCGAAGTATGCAAACCTAATTTGTAAACAGTTTAAAAAAATTTAAAAGTGCAATTTATAACTGAAACTGAGATAATAATTATTTTTACTTCAAGTTGAACTCATGTTCTTAATGATCCCCTCGCCTGGACTGGTAGTCATTTGAAGTGCTTAGAGAAACTGGTAGTTTGATCTCAATATTCAGTTAGAGCTTCCTGATAAACCTCGTGCAACGCTATGACAAAGCCTCTTCTCGGGGAACATGAAAATGTACCTGTGATTCAGTTACATGAACATAAATGCAGATCGTATGTTATAAGCTAATATTAAAACATAATTTTCAATTAAATATTCACTATTTGAGTTATTTCTGTGTGACTTTCTGGTTTTGAACTAAAAAGTAGCATTAGTGTTACCATGTCTCAACTCCCCTTGCATAATTAATAGACACTGATTTGCATGCCAAGTGCAGTTTTGCGATTAATATTGTCACATAAACGAGGACATAAGTGATATTACTTGTTGGTAATGCAATGTAGGTACAAGATAGTACCATGTTGCTGTGCAACAGCTATAGTGTTAGATCACCTAATATACATAATATACGTTCTATACACATATGTTACAGAAAAGCCTATATGTTTAGTATATGCATCTGACAACAAAATGTAATATACTTAGAAAATGTTTTCATAAAGTTCTTTTTTGCTGAACATCAGCGAGTTTTTCTTTTTTGCTACATCGTTGAGATATCTTGTACACAGACAGATTCACCCAGCACCTGTTGTGGTAATTGCTAGACATTCAAGCTTAATACAAAATTTAGAGTCTTCAAGTATATCGCTGAACTATCTGATTGCTTGCTATTATATGCTTAATAGTCCAGCACAACAATTTCCACCAAGAATTAGCTTAGAAATCTAAGATTCAATTTGCCTTTTAGGGTAATTAAACTTAAAAACTTCGTAAATGGCAAGCATTTTGCACATTCATCCTCTGCAAAGACTTATGGGAAGTCCGCACTTAGTATATAAGCATATATACTTTCAATATCAGTACATATGCACTAATGAACAAATAAAACTAGTTTATCTTAATTAAACTAATGAAATAAATAAGCATAAATCCTTCTGTCTTCAGTGCAGATCATAATGGACGTATAATAATATACAATGTTATATAATATAATGTAATATACTATAATATAATGTAATATACTATAATATAATATAATATAATATAATATATTATAATATAATATAATATAATATATAATATAATGTAACATAATATAATATAATATAACATAATATGATATAATATAATGCAATGTAATGTATTGTAATGTAATGCGATGCAATGCAATATATAATAAAATATAATGTTATATGATGTAATGCAATATATTATACTATAATAGAATATGATAATTTATAGTAAAATACAATGTGGTACAATATAAAATAAAATTATATGGTATAATGTGATGTAATAATAATATAAGATATATTACATAAGAAAACTCATATACTTATGGTTGAAGCAGCATTGTAGTAGCATTGTACTATATCAATGGATGTATTGTAAACAGCCAAACTACCTAACTCTACAATGTATAATGTATTTACCAAGTTTTTAAATTATAAAGATATTAACATATCTTAAAAATCAGAGAGATTTAGTTATTATGCAAACAATAACAAACTATAGTTGTGTAAAAGTTTGACACTCAATTTTAAATCACTCAATGCAGCCTCAAATATTAAACAGAAACAAAAAGTTGGAATTCAGTGGTAAAGTTTAGAATTTGAAATTTATGCTACAAACATGTGTGGAGAAAAATCTGAAAATCTATAAAATTCGATGTGCTTTTAATAAATTTTTATAATAATTGAACACATTAATTTTTTTCAATATATTATTGCTATTTATAAATATCTATAATATAATTGAAATGTAGGAATAATGTTGAGAATATTAGAGACACCTGCATCAACAGACTTGTTGTGTCAGTATAACCTGAAATGATAAATGATGCTGAATCGGCAATAATGAAGCCATAGCAGACAATGCCCAGCTGTATGCTCAGCTTAGGATCCCAAACTCAACAAGGCAACATCAACGCTCTTCCTCAAACAATTACCAGAGGTAGCTGCACCAGCGCTAAAATGTTTGTCAAGAAACTATCTGCACACTTTTTGCCAAAATCCTGCATGATTTCACAGAGTTGAGTCTTAATACTAAAAATCAATTTTTTTCAACTGACTGTACATAGTTTGCTGGTGTACGCTGAGAAACCCTTGTTATAGCTTTGCTAATAGCTCTATTCTAATGATTGTGTTTCAACCCACAAAATACAAATTGTATCCTGGCCTAAAAGCTATTGATGTTTGACTGCTGGTGATACATATATATGTCCCGCATCCCATACATGCAGGGTAAGCTGAATTGCTACGTGTAAATAATACCATCAAACTGAACTTTATTATGATGAACTGAAATATTCCAAGTCCATTTTAAATTCTCTTCACATTTTAGTTAATAGATCAAGTTTTTAGTTCATAATTATTCCAATTTTTGTAGCTAGAACATTATTTTAGATTAGCGAAATGGGCAAAAGCATTATAAACTGCAGATGCCCTTTTTCTCACGAGAAACTACTTTTCTTCAGGAAAGTCATCACTATTCAAATTAAGCAAAAATTGACACTCTTATTCTTTAAAATTTTAGCTTTTAACTTTTCCATTTAACAATTTTATTTTTGAGGAAAGTTTTTATTTTTCATCACTCTTGTTTATCAACTCTACTGTTAGTTGCTCCACTTGAAGTTAGTATGAAAATTAAACTAGGAATTTTGTTTTATGATATTATATCTTGTCTAAGTATTGGTTATTTTGTCTAATAACTAAATGTAAAAACATGCTCTTCTCTTTACAGAAAAATACCAAGTGTAGAAGTACATACTATATCTCTACCAATTTATGTACAATATAATGATATATTATTTTATAAATATTATTGGTATGTTATTTTCATGTTTGTTATGAGCTGTTGGCAATCAATCATATCATTTTAACATGATTTTATTTGTAGTTAATTATTGTTATTGCTGCTCAGACATGCTGAACTTGAACAAAATAGTATGGCCGAAAATTGCAAACATTTTTATGAAGTGGGGGAAAAAGACTTAGTTTGAATTATGATCATTAGAAAGTTGAAATGTTGAAATTTAATTGTTATACAATTAAAAGACAGTTAAGCCGCTATACTGGCATAATCATTAGATTATTTTAACAAATCGAATTGAAGCTCTGCCAAAAAAACATAAAAAAGCTTTCTGTGTTTGATTCAGCCAACAAAGCTTTGAAGCTGCAAGTCAAAAGTTGGGAAATTCCAAAGAAAGTTCAAGATGAGAAAGAGATTAAGAATTTCAAGATTAAAGGAACAATACAAGCTACGAGAATCTTCCAACCTGGACAGATGAAAGGCCTTTGGGAGCATACAGTTGTGTGGCCCCAGATAATAAATCCATTGATACAGAGAAGCAAAAAGTGCTTAATGGTACCTTAATGATAAGTAAAAAGTTAGATATTGTTCATTATAGGTTGTAGGTATACATTATATGCTAGGTTGGGTAGGTTATATTATGTTAAGATTATGGTTATAGAAATATAGACATGTCTAAAAAATGATTTTGGTGTAAGACTCAAAGACTGCATGGTGTGGTCCGGTACCACTGCTCTATTCTCCAAGGCCAGTTAAAACATACTATAGTCAATAAGTTACACCATTCTGTGTGCAGGGTAGAAAAACCTTCAGCAAGTGTATTTCAGTGAGCGCGACCTTTTTCATGGCCAGATCCTGTTTCAAGACTTACTATTCAGTAGTCTGGTATTTGAAAAATTTGGGAGAAACTGGGCCATTTACGCAAGTATTATTAAATTCGGTCACTGCAAACTATGTACTCCCAGCTTGTATGTCACAAGTACACAGGAAGTGTATTGGGCCACCACTTCCTGTGTGGCAGAGTCCAATTAATATGCATACAAAAACATCGGGAGCTTGGGTGGAGGAAGGCGATGGAGTTAAAAGCTTTAAATGAAAACTATCTTGATGGCATGCAAAACAGGTATAAAAGAAGACGCTGTTTTTTTAGTGCTTACAATTGAACTTACAATTAATCTACTAATGATGTGTTACACACCGCACAGTTAAGGTAAATACATGATTACACCATTTTTAAGTAGTTATGATATCTAGCAGTATATGCAGTTTACATATTATTAGAAATTATAGAAAACAATTTCGTAACCTGTTGGCTGGCTTGTAGCTGACGTAAAGGAAGTATTACTGCTCTCACCGGAATGCATCTAAAAGCAATATCAAAAATATAATCATCAAAAAAGTGAATGAAATTTGTGCAACCCATCTAATCTTTAATCTCATGTGGTGTAATCCCTAATAAGTATGTTGGTGTACCTGGAGTATAAAAAATAGCGGAACAGCAGAAATCTTATTAAAAGAGTTTGAACACCCAAAATGTGTAAAAACACTGTCGTATACGTAATTATGAACTATTTTATCCGAACTATAGGTTGCCTAAGTTTTCACTTATAGTAGTGATGTAAGTACAACATTGACTACATTTATAAAAAAAGAAGAATAAAAACGTGTTAGTAGAAGGTCTTTGAGTGCATTACCTCCCGTCAAAATTTTTCCCAGCATTTAAATAAAATAATTAGGATAATAATTAGCTTTTTCACAAGTTAGTTCTAACACATTATGCTACAGATTTAAATAAATTCATTTAGTAATTTATGTAATATCTCACCTAAGATGTGCTAAGCTAGCAATGATAACCACAGTGCATGAATAATGCGCATACGGTTTTAAATAACTAAACATTCATATCATAGCACATATGTCGCCATGTTACATGACAGTGTCATTTCTATATTTCAACTGGTGAGAGGGGAAGTGTAACCTTGAGTCACCTGTACAGAACTCAACATGTTGTTTTCAGAAACTATCATGCAACCAGAATCTAAGGTCTCAGCTGGGCACCAGAATGGGGGGGGGGGGGTCAAGGAGCGGAGGTAAAGGAGGGGGTGAAGAGAGGGGAGTCAATTATAGGGGGTGGTTTGAATTGCATTAAGTAAATTACGTTTCATAAGAATTGGATAATTATATATATTATCATAAAATTAGAAGCTATTACATGTACTGTTGCTGTTCAACAAGAATGTCTTTGTATGTGAATATAGCAAACATTAGCTAAAGCTTTAGCTATATCTTGCAGCTGGATAAAAGTGTAGAGTTTTATATCTGCATTGGAGAAACTTGTGATGACATTTACAAGGTCTACTGTCAATAATTTATAGACTAGTATATAATTTTTTCTAGTTCAATACTGTATATTTGATATTTATTCTTTAACAGCTAACGCTGTAACTTTTTGAATTCTACACTAAGCAACTTTTGTGCAAGCATTACGCATGAGTTAAAAGCAGCTCTTGTGCATCATGTGACCAAAGCTAAACCAGCATTAAAAGTTTAATTCTTAGTGCTTCTTTGCAGATATGAATAATAGCTTTAGATGTTTTATGAATTAATGTGTTTTGCAAGTTGAAAATATTCTTCTACAGAGTGTATGTAGGTTGATCTACCGCAGTGATTCGTAAGTATGACGTTTGCGGTGGCAATGGCCGATAGCCATGGATTATGAGCTTAGCCAGTCAGCTGGGCAGTGTTGCAGGTGGTGCTTGATACCGGCAAATGTTTTCAATTTTCAGTGCCTAGCCTACCTTTAGAATGCAGACTGGGTGTGTGGTCATTCGTGTACAGCACGGGAGTGCTACCATGATTCAAGCAGATTTATACTGTTTTCAGCTAATAATTTAAGGCGCAGTTCAACTGCCAGATCTCTTGCCAAAGCGATCAGATTTGGAATGTTTAAATATATATTTTACTAATAGCACTCACTCCTCGACGCAAATAAGTCTGCTCATTCTTGCAAAAGTTCTTTAGACTTAACTCGTGACATACAAGGCTATATTATGTATTATAGTCCTGTGTACCAGGTTATAGCATCATTGACTTGTATATTACAAAAGGTTGAGTTATACATCTTTCAGCAAAAATTATGTTTTTGAACCAAACTTATTGCCTGGCTGTTATGGTCCAATGTTTCTAAATAAAGGAAACATTATTTGGGTGAAATCTTCAAAGAAAACGTAGCATAATAAAAGTTTGGGATTTGTATGATTCGAAAAACAGAACTTTAATTTTTAGCTAAATCTAAACTTGCTGGACAATTTACAGTATGATGGAAAACTTGCCACTGATTAGTACTAAAACAGTCGGCTTTATTTTTCCACTCCGATTCTTTCAGATGATTTATCATAGAACTATAGTTAGGGCTAATTTATTGTCAGAATTGTATATTCTGATTTAATTAATGATTTTAACTCGTGTTTACATATTTCATTATGTTGAAGTATGGAGGTTTGGAAGATTAGAGTGCATTACTGTGTAAAGATGCAGCCATTTTTTGAGAGAGTTCTTGTTTCAACTGCCAAGTCTTTTGCATTAGGCTGCTCCTAGCCAGTAAGCATCGGTTTGATGGATTATACATACAGTTCAAATTTTCTGATAATTCCTTCATTTATCCTAAAAGGTATGCCGCTGGGAAAATAATCTCGATATAAAACTCTTTGTTTCTTCCATTTTAAGACTTAAATAAAGTATCAATTAGCCCAGATTATCTGCTGACCTATAAAATAAATATTTTAATAATAAATTTAATTAAAATTACTTAATAGTTCACCCACCTCTGATGAAACAGCTTTTTATTTGACAGAAATCCTATTAGCTATATTATTAGCAAAACACAATAGCTTTGTAAATGGAAGCCGCTAAACTAAGAATATATCCACTAAATGGAATCGGTAATAGGTTGCGTTTTCTTTAAACAGAAGTGGATTAAACAGAAGGATAGGATAATCTGAGACTATGTATTCATGGAGGCCAAACTAGCTGAACTTGCGAGTGCAAGAAAATAAAAAATTAGCACGGTTGTGGTTTATATTAATGATATTCTTAGCATTTCAAATATAAGTCTCATGTTTATGGTAAAAAAGTTACTAAATAAAAATTATTAAAATTATCCTTTTCTACATTTTAGTTTGTGGCTAAATGCTCAACAGGGCCGATGCAAGGTAATTATTTCTACATACTATTAAAATTAAGTTTCAGTAACAGACCAACTCACTATGGATTCTATAGAGTTAGTTGTCTGGCATTTGAAAAGCTGGTGCTGCCATTGCAAACTTAATCTCTGCAAGTCATGTCAAAGTTCAGGCTGCCAACCAAAACAGCTATAGGAATACAGTTTCTGCTGCTTGCTGCAGATCTACATTGAACTATTCTGGCTAATGTTTAGAAGGTTTAGAATCTAGACATCTGTGGCTCCATCTGAAAGAATTGACAACCCAATGCTTGGATGTACAGAGCTATAACAGTGTCTGTACACTATTCTCTTTATTAAAAAGAACCTTTTTTATCAAAAGTATAACCTAGATTTGTTTGTGTCATTTGGTACAATATAAATGGTTTTATTAGGTGTATATTTCAGTCAGTGATATTAAGCAAACTAGTAGATATAAGAGTATTATATGAAATGGTGCAACTTCTGTAAACCATGAGAAAAAGTCGTATTAAATAGTTTTATAATTAATTACCAGCTATGAGCAGGCTGCACATGTTATAATTGGATTCAGTTGCCAGTTTCTATAAGGATACAGGCACATTTTTCAAACAAAGAAAGTAGAGATGCACAAGGTAAATCAGACAAGGGCCGTTTCCAGTGATTGATCACATTTCAACAGGTAAGATTTATTAAGGACAATAAAGCCTAGGTTTGCGAGACTTCATCTAATCTGCATTATTTGCACTACTTTTAAATTTATTCACTTTTTACACAAAATTGTTCAATATAGACAAGATTTATGCATATGCACGTCTTTAGATTCATTAACCATTCATGATCACTTGCAATCATTTACAAACAGCATTGTATACTGTTTTGGTCAAGCATTGTAGTTGATGTTACGACAGAATCTACCTATTGTTTCCTAGTATTGTTACCTGAACCAGCGGTCTACCTTGCACTTATTATGCACGAAGTTTTGCATAATCTAACGCTCTGCAATTAATGAAACACTGGCATGCAATACTCAGTTTTGCAATAAGGATGATTTATTGAATGCGGAGTAAAAAGGAAGGGAAAGTCTTAAATAACTTTAGCAAATCATATGCCACCGTGAAGAACTGCAAGCTCTTGATATAATATTAGAAAACATAAACTTTGGGCTTTAGCATTGGCTGATAGTGGTATGTCCAGGTTTGGATAAAGAATGTGCAGCACCTGAGAGCAGTTACCTACTACCTATTACCTACTCCCTATTACCTACTACTTATTACCTATAACTACCTACTACCTTGGTTTAAATGTATGCAGTTATAAAAGATTACCCCTTAATTCTAGGATGCTATTTAACGGAAGGTGTTTACTTGCTCATATAAACAGTTAGCCTACTTTATATTGAGCTTTAGGTGGGAGGAGAGATGTTACAGAGTGACCAAACCTTGTCACTAATAACATGACTCAACTTTCAGTTATGCCAATTAATATTAATTAGTTTATAATTGCGCTATTTATATCCCTGTACCCAACAACTGTATTTGCACTTTGAAACACACACAGTATGTTATGGCCAACTCTGGAAACTTAAATGTAATGCTATCTAATATACCTTTCAAGAGCTGGAGGTTATGGAGTTTGGGTATTATGTTAAACAAATACGTTAAGAGATGAATCACACAACTGCAGTATTGTGCAGGTGATGCAAACAATAGTTGAAGTTGAATTAGATCAAGCTTTGAGGTTAATCTATGATTTAGCCATTTAGTTTGATCCAAAACTAAACTAAATGTATTTCTGTTTTACGAGCTCTAACTCTTTTATTCAGGGTGAGATGCATTCTCTACGCATCTATTAGATTATCGTATAATTTAAATAGATGAGTGGCTGATTGTTAAAAGTTACAGCATGTACTTTCTTAAATCTAGCCATTAAAATACTGGGATTTATCTCCCAACAGCCACATGTTATTCTGATCTCAAAAGCAAGTTAAATTTCAGTATGCAGTCAATGTAAATGAAATACAACCTGCACTAAATTTCGTTCAAAGCAGACATTTTAATATTCTACATTAGAATTGTTAAAGTAAAGAAGTATATGCATAGTAGATGTTAAAGCCAAAAGTTGCATTATAAACTGCTACTATATAGTTATCAGTATTAGTTTATTTATTTATATTTACACACTAAATGATTTTGGTTTTTGAACTACAAGATGCATTAGGACTCAGGCTTGAATAAGAGCCTATTGCAGCTTGAATCTTTATTTAGAATGGATATTTTTTCAACTGATATATCCAAATATATGGATACATACATCAAATATATTCGAAGTCTTGTGAAATACATTGGCATGATGGAGAATGACTTTGATTTCTGATGACAAACTAAATAAGAGAAACTGGTTACAGGGTGAGCAGAGGGGACAAACAATGATATGATATAATCTGTTACATAATGCCTAAAGATAGCAGCTTTATAAGCTTTTAATTCTGTCTCTCTGTATTGAAATTCTGTCTAATGGCTGGTTTAATGAAATGGATGATCAGTGACCTTACATAAAAAGAAAAATGTTTGCAACTATGAAAAACTTTGGGCCAAATCTGCATTGAATAAAACATAGAGGGAGAGCTTCTAGTTTTTGGCCCTGTGGGCTCAACATTTTATTTAGATAAATTAAACGTGACAACAGTCTTTGTGACATTACATTATACAATTCTCATTCACTCTAAACAATTAAGTTAGTTGTATTATTTAGATAGCTCAATACTTTGCATGACTCATCATGTAAATTGAATTAAAGTAGCAACTAAAAGTAGTTTTTGAAAACACAAAGTATGAATTAATATTATTGTTACACAAAGGCTAGCAACACGAATGGCCTATCATAATAACACTTTTTGGGCGTGCTGTTCAATTTTATATCTACTAAATCATTGAAAGACACCGATGAATTTGCTATATGAACATTGACGTGATTCATAACTAAATCTACGCACCAAATAACCCCAAGTGGTGTATTTACTACGTCTGCATTATGTTGGGAAGAAGCCAGCTGACTTAATCCAGGTGTCTATTGAATGATTTTATTACATTTTGTTTTTCTACAGAGTTTTATCATCAGCTGTAAGCCTTTCATACACATTAGTAGGTACTACCATCTATGCTAGGGTTGGTAGTCTATGATGCATGCAGGTAGATTTACATTTTGCGTAACTTGAAAATTTACCTGCAAGAATTTCTAGTACGTCTGTTACTTGATAGGGTTTAGGAAGCCTAACTTTTCAAGCCTTTCTTTTGAAAATCATTATTTAGAACAAATATAACTGATGCTAATGCTAATGGCCTCAAAAATATACCAAAGCTGATTCAATAAATTTGCATTTTCTTTTGCTAAATTGTATTATATACTTATACAGTCATTCTAATATTGCTTGTTTTAGATTAATATAAAAGTCTATAAAAAACTTTTTAATTTTAACAGCTTTAGAAATTTGAAGTTTTATTTCCATTGAGAATAATATAGGCAGCTATAGGAGTTGAAATATTGAGACTTGGGGTAAATTAATATTCTATAAATTTAATCTGCAGTCCTACAATAATAAAAACATATTTTATTGCTGCAGCATTTGTAGCCTGGACTAAATTATGATGCATGGTAAGTAAAGTAGTAAAGATAACTTACTATAGTAAATTACTAATCAATTGCACTCTTATAGATCCTATAGCAGTTTGAATGTATATAATTTGATATGGTATAAATATTGCATTAAGTTTTCAAACAGACCTCTGAATAGTTCTTCCATTTATATACCAGAACTCAACAGAAGTTTGGGCACAGAGAGAGCATAGTAAACACAAAGAGTCTAATGAAGAGTTAACGTGGAAACAATTTCCCACAAGTGAATAATTCTGATCCCTCCCTTCTACTCTGAACTGAAAGACTTACAGTGATGTTCAACAAATCGGTGAGGTCCTCAGAAAATGCCACCATGTTGTTTCTATCTCGTGATTTGTCCTCATTCCACCAACTCATTCTAACCTCAACCTACAAGAAGTCATAGCAATGCTGATCATAGGTAAAGCCGAGGGTAGGCAAAACTTATTTTATACCTATGTTGTGGCCATTTTTCTAAAACAACTGAAGTTGATTAAAAGTAGTTATTCTGAAACTAAAACCTGACAGGTCCATTCTACTGTGAATCAGCTAAGCGCTGGTTACCAGGAGAAATACAAGTCATTGTCAGATAGAAAATATAAATTATTTGTTTTTATTAGTATAATTGGCGAGACAAACTGCTAACCTAAAATTGGCCAATACTTACATGTTTTCTAAAAGTAATTGATAATTTTATAAGTTTTATATAAATATATTTACCTTTTATATAAATTTCATATAAATCTAAAATTTTAAACTGTATATATTTACACTTTGCCTTGGAAGCGAAAAATATATTTTAGTTTTGCACAAAGCTTGAAACAGAACTTCTAAAAAACTCTGCAGTTGTTTTTTTATTAAGATTATCAAACTCTTAGCATCAAAATACATCTTATGTGGTCCCATCAGCTGTTTTATGGTGGCCATTATATACAGCATTAGGAGTTGCTTACTTATTAATAACATTTGATAAAAGGAGGATAACTCTTAGAATCTACCATTGGAAGATATTATAAAGCCAGCTTCACTACACACGTATTCTGTTTATAGATTATCAGTTTGATAAAAATTAAAAAAAAACTTCTTATCAATAGGTTGACATACTCCCTGTAATGTTTGATAATAGGCTTTATAGTTTATGGGCAGCTATTTAATATTTTGTTCTCCGTGTAACAAAAGTTAGATGAACTTGTGATGGACAATTATAACTTTAATTTATCTACTAGTCTGATTGAACTACCTTATTACACTTGTATATACAATATCATATATAATGATATACCATAATAATATAACTTATATAAACTTAGATAGTGTTGGCAGCTCTAAGCAAAGTTAATGTACACATTTATTCTGTATCACTTTTGTAGCGGAAAAAGTTCAAGCAGTGCATTGTTTATACATTTAGCTGCCATCACATAAATAATTCCGTTATTTTTGAATAGCAATATATTATAATTATTATAATATTATAACAATATATTATTTTATTTTAGTTTGAGTCTAAACACATGGTGATGTTAGGAAGAACATCTAGTCATAATTGCTTTTGTGCAACATAAAAAAGTCTTTAGTCCGCTTTAAACTTTTCATCAAGATAGCGACTATAAGCTCATCCCATTTGCTATATTATATTATTTTAGCAATATAGTATAATATACAATATATGTGACTAATTTATTGTATGTTAAAAACTATGAGATAAATAATAGTTGTATACAATATATTTAGTTACATATCACTCTCTCTTGTTACTCACCTTTTTTATGAGATGTGACACGCATTTATAAGATAAGAACTAGATATAAGGGTGCTTTGTAGGCTCTACAGTTACCCCTGTGCATAGGAGAATCTGAAAGCACCTTAAAATAACAACGCACTGTAGCTTACAAATGAAATCAAAGAGATGTAAAACACTGAGACTAGCCGTCTGTATACCTGTATAGTACTTGGAGAGGGCAACTGTTTATAGAGATGCAGCAATATTAGAATTAATTATCATTTAGGTACGCAAATAGTAGCCTGCAACATGAATTATTACCATAATGATGTTACACAAGCTAAATAGCCTCAGTTTAAACTGTTCAGTTTAGAACACCAAGAAGTTTGATTTGTGGGTAGATATCACGTTGAATCTGAAGCTAGGAGTTTGTTTGGTTATGCCGGATTTCTATACTATTTGTAGGTCTGAATAATTGTAGACAGCTTTGGAGAATTTTTCCAACTTAGCTAATAGAGGATTGTATATTTATCTTCGTCTGCATGTGTCAACTATTACTCTGATGACTATACACAGTAGCAATAGTTATTATTATTCTGATGACTATACACAGTAGCAGTAGTTATTATTTTAGCTGATGACTGAATTGAACTTGTTTAAAATGTCAAATGTGTCATTATGCTAAACATCCTGTAAAATGAAGAATGATGTTATCTTCACTAACTTCATAAAAAACTTCAAGCTTTTTTTGCAGGATGCATTAATACTATGTATATAAAATATAACCTAAAATATATTTTGTTTTATGATATATTATATGCTTGATTATTTGGGACTAGTTTAGCTTTATAAATTTGTATATTGATCTCAGAAATCACTTCTTTGAACTAAAATAATAAGCCTTTAAAAAGTATTTGATTGTATTTATAAAAATTCCAAGTTCTATTCTAACATTTAACCAATGATGATTCTAGAATTTGAAAAAAATAAGTAGATAAGCTGTTAATAACCTAACTAGTAAATATAAATGTCCAAAATTTTATGTCAAATCAGCCAGTGATGGTGACGGGATTGTCGAGTAGTTCCCATAATGTAATGAAATGCACAATGACTTGCAAGATGGAGAACCAGGATTCCAGGTGGGGGGGGGGGACAGTTATTTTACACCAAAAGTCTTTTTTAGAGTCCTAAAAAGATATTTCTTTGTAATAGTTTCAGAAAGTTATTGGCACCGTTTGAGCTAGGCGGTATATTAAATACTCAATATGAAAGTCTTCCATTGCTATAAATAAAATAGGATAACTTTCTACTGATCAGAAAGAGGCTGGATGAATCATTCGTAAACTGCAAGTTTTCTATGCACTACGAATGTGCATGCAAATTTCATGTCTATTATATGTGAATCATGGTAGATACATTGATTTACCATTGCTGTATTATCATAAAATGCTCGTTATGATAATATAATACATCTTATTGCAAATCATACTAATTTGGAGTGAGTACGAAAATGTTTCATTAGAAGAGATCAGTTTTATGAAGGCTTCAGGAGGTTATAACTCCATATTACATTCTAACAAGCCCAAATGTATATATTGGAGTTATACCCTTCTGAAGTAACTAAGTCTTCATACAGTTTGAAAAATGAACTAAAACTATAGAGTTTTAGATTCTGTCATAAAAAACAACGTTGTAGCCTGTAAGCCACATTTCGAGTCGCATTTCTTTTATACATTTCCTCTATCATAATAATATTTCGTGTTGCAATTACAAACATGGCGAAATAAATAAGAGTTTTCTTCTCAATCTAAACAGAAATCGATAGAAAACTTTTTTGCAGCGTTGCTTTTCGTGATTGGTTCTTGGCTCATGGATTTGGTTATGAAACATGTGTTTACCTTGTGGGAGTTATATAAATTGAAATACCCATTAAATTTAATATAAAATTATTTGATAAATTAAAAACGTAAGTGAGTAATCATTATTGAAATAGATAGGTTTTATGCACATTGTTATAACTTCACAATGATGATTTGCACTAAGCATAATGATAATCATAATGATATTATGATAATGATTATCACATTAACATTTAGTTTTACTTTTAGTTTTACTACTTTTACTTTTAGCTTCACAATCTGAATCTGAAAGTGAATCACTCACAGTCAGTGTCACACCGTGAGCGTGAATGTCAGGATCGTGATTATTATGATGATGATCACGAGGATACTGATAGTCATAGTGTAGCTGTAAGTGTAAGTGTTGCACTTTCACTTTCACTTTGACTTACACTCACACTGATAGTGATAGTCATAATGTTGCTAACCTAGTGATAGTCATACTCATACACATACTGATAGTGATACTAACTTTCAGTCTCACACAGTGATAGATATAGTGATAGTCACCATGATTATAAGTATAACTGTGACAGACTATTAGAGTATTACATTTACTATAACTATAATAGTAACTATGACACTAACAGTAAATGTAACTGTAAGTGTATGTGTTAGTGTAACTATCACAGTCACTATCACCATGGTTATCGTACACTTACAGCTACTCATAGTTATACTATTACTTATACTTGTATTTATTTTAAAACTAATTCCTTAATACTAATACTAATAGTAATAGTAATTGAGTGATTGTCAATTGAGTAATACTTATGCTGATAGTCATGATCATACTGATGCTGATAGTCATGGTGATTGTAAACAATACTAGTAGTAATAGTAATACTAATAGTATTAGTATTAGTATTAGTAATTATTGCTGCAAATCATGGTAGTGGAGTTATCTTCCATTGCTTGAAAGTTTGCTGAATTGGATTACTTGTATAACTTAGATATCATGTTTGCTAGCAATATTTTTATTTGTTGTAGATTTCTGTTGTAAGAAAATGGTAGCATGCCTGAGGAGTTAATCAATACAGACATTTTCTGTGTCAGACTAAGGTAGGCGGAGACGGAATAAGGTAGAAGGAGGCATTGCTCAACGTCAACTCATTGAAGCCATGAAGATACTTGTAGGTTAGTAAAGGTTTTATTTCTATCAACATCAAAATATATTGGCCACATAGGCTTAGTAAGTGTTTGCATATATTACAAAAATTTGTTTTTTAAAGCAGGCTAAGGTCTTTTTCTTATGCGGCACAAGAGCAATTATGATTGGATGCTCTTCCTAACATCACCCTAGTGGTTGGACTCAAACCACTAACCTTGTATTGACTAGACCAGCACTCTAACCACTACACCATAGCATATTATGTGGGCAGTTTAATATAATGCTGAAAAAGTTTGTAATTAGTTTTACTTGGTCTCGGTTTTGCAGCATTTTCTATTGTATGGAGGCTATCTTTTGCCACATGTATTATGAAAGGCAAAGTTTGCCTGAGGTATTCTGTCTTAAAATTCTGCCACCTTTTATTAGGCGGAGGCAGTGGTTTTATTGGACGACACTTGCGGAAGTTTGCTGAGGGTCAAGGTCATGAAGTTGTGAACATAACCCGGAAGTCCACTAATCCGAATGATCTAACTTGGGTATCAAATTAGCTTTGCCTGCTTTTGTTATCTGCAGCACTATTTCAACACAAGAAGTTTATAACTAAATGCACTGCTCTAATATATTATACACATAGATGTCTATTACTATGGGTTGTCCCATTATGTGGGATCATTTAACTTCTTTAGAACTTTGTGCGTCTTGTGACTCATTCTATGACTGATTTTACTACTTTGCTGCAAAGCTGTATCTTATTTCTCCAATTTTTTTAGAAGTCTTCTCTTCTGCTTTCCACGTTCTGCTTTCTCCCCTCACAATTCTCTTCTTTGATCAGTAGTCGTCTCTTCGTTACTCCTTCAATCCTTTTGTGAATTCGCTCACTACTGCTTATGGAATGCTCATTTCAGACTCTGTTAAACTTTGTCAGCCCCACTCATTGCCTTATCTCTTTAGCCAGCTATATGCTGCTCTCATGTGATCTTAGATACTGCGTAGTATGACTTTAACTGTTTACAGTTAGTTGTACATCGGAAGTTGTGAAGAGTTGGTTTTGCTCAACATTTGAATACTTGTACCAATAAATACTTTTTTATGTACAAATGAAACTATTATGCCAGCTGAAGCTATTTGTAGTCTACTAAAATTTCAAAAAACTATTTTAACAAATCAATAGTATGAATGTTGACTTGGTTTTAGTTTGTCTGGCGGCTTTTCGTAACTCAACTTTTCTGTTATTAGACTCTATTGGAGAGGTATGGACTGCCCCCTGGTGTGGACGGTGTCGTTAACTTGGCAGGGAAAAACATTATGACACCCACCAGGTTAGCTTTGTACAATGTCTCGCTTGTAAAAGGTAGGCAGGTAATGGTCAGCTACGTGCCTAGTCTGTGACATTTGTGATAGTATTTATAGTCTCTATCATAGCAATGCAGTTCCTCAAAAGTCTTGTGTGCAAAAATAAGTATAGATAAATGCATTTTGTTTTGTGTCAAATTCACACTGAGTCCACACTGTTAGTTCTTCACACTGTTAGTTAATTAGCACTGTTAGTTACTGAGTTCACACTGTTAGTGACACCACACTGTTAGTTAGTGACACCACACTGTTAGTTAATGAAACCACACTGTTAGTTCACACTGTTAGTTAGTGAGTTCACACTGTTAGTTACTGAGTTCACACTGTTAGTTACTGAGTTCACACTGTTAGTTACTGAGTTCACACTGTTAGTTACTGAGTTCACACTGTTAGTCTTACTCTCAGGTGGACAGCTGATTTTAAGAAAGCTTTGATAGACAGTCGAGTGAACACAACCAGAATCCTCGTTGAATCTGTTAACTCGGCGAAGGTGAAACCCAGTGTGTTCATTGGATGCTCAGCCGTAGGTATGTGAAAGCAGTGTGTTTATTGGATGCTCAGCCGTAGGTATGTGAAAGCAGTGTGTTTATTGGATGCTCAGCCGTAGGTATGTGAAAGCAGTGTGTTCATTGGATGCTCAGCCGTAGGTATGTGAAAGCAGTGTGTTCATTGGATGCTCAGCTGTAGGTATGTGAAAGCAGTGTCTTTGCTATGCTGGGCATTTCTGGGGCTACATCATTAATATTGAAATTTTTAGTTGCAACTCTCACAGTCTTTGTCCCATTATCTTTCTTAAATTTTAATAAATGGTGTAGTACCTGCTGAACTGAAAGGCAAGGATAGACTATTTTTAAAGGATAGTTGGGAAATTTTTGACCGACGTTCGTGAAATGTTGATTTTATCGGCGAAAGCATCAACAGGGAGCATGTCTAGCTTGCTTCTTGTTCTGATGACTTGTATCACGTGCTCTATGCAGGATATTATGGAACTGAGGACAGAGGCAGCGCTGTTGATGAAGACTCCCCGCCAGTGTCAGAGTTTGTCTCCGATTTGTGTCAGCAGTGGGAGGCAGCTGCCCAGGTTGATGACCCTGATGTACGCAGTGTTATAGTTCGTGTGGGTAAGTGTGATAGTATACATTACATAACCTGCACTACGTGACTACACACTAAATACGTATATTATATTGCTTCACTGTGCGCCCTGTACCTTCATGGTGGTTGGTTGGCTGTCAGTCCAACTGCACGTTGTAAATAAAGTTACTGGAAACATAAAATGTTTGATTATAATGTGATTTTTGCTGAATTCTTGGGGATATCTGCTGAAGATTGAACCAAGGATTTGAGTCAAAATTTAGTGTTGATACTCATAATTTTGTTAACAATAATTTTTTTCCAAAAAGTTGTGAAAACCAGCTCTAGTTTTCAATTTACGCACCTGTTGAGTTATTTTTAGGTTTAGCTATTGGCAAGGATGGAGGGATGCTAGCATCAATGTATTGGCCATTTTTCTTTGGTGTCGGAGGCGTGATAGGCGATGGTCAACAGTGGTTTCCATGGATACACGTGGACGATGTAGCAGGAGTTATACTGCACGCCATTAACAATACCAATGTACACGGAGTTCTAAATGCAGTGGCACCTGAAACAGCCACTAATGCTCACTTCACCAATGCTCTCGCGACTAGCATGCGCCGCTACGCTCCTTTTCCTGTACCAAAATGCCTGCTAAGTTTGACTCTCGGCGATCAGCGAGCGGATATGATGACATCCTCACCTAAGATTCTACCAACTCGAACTCTAGCTTCAGGGTATAGTTTCAAATACTCATCTCTGCAGGCCGCTTGTGATGATTGTGTGAAATGGGGCTAAGAAATCCAATAATTGAAGTTGGGGAAATGCGTGTTGTTATAACAAGAGGTGGTAATTTGTTTAATAACCTTTTTGTTTCATGTACCATGAATCTTTTGGTTTTGAATCTATATCTTGTCTGAACAGAATTGCTCTTAGAAATATTATCACCAGCTGTATAATGGTGAGCTATAATATATTTCTAGTTTTTTGTATAGTTTGTTTGCATAAGACTGCTGCTATTTGACTTGTAATACAGGTAGCAAAAGTGGTGTACTAGTAATTATTCGTATATTTGGAATATAGACTGGAAAAGTTGATGGCAACATAAATGTATAGACGAATAGCGTTAATTATAGAATATATTATGAGAATAAAAATGGAGCTGCAAGTAAATGCAGTAAAGAACTAATGCATACAATATTCAATAAAGTAGTAGAAGTATATGGCACTCAATAACCCAGTATACTCCGTATAGAACGTGCACATTGATTATAACAGTTTTTACCTAAACCAAAAGTTAAAAAAAAAATCTTGAATAACAAATATAACATAAAATAACTGAAAATATATGAGATTTACATGAGTGTTCCAACCTGAATCTACAAACAGGCTATGTATATATTATAATAGAACTGACTATGTGTGCCATGAGCATCTCTAGACAATGCTTAGGAAGAGCAGATAACTCTCACTCATTCATTTCACTATAGCTAACAAAATCGTTATTTGGGTAAAAAATTCCACAAAATCGACCAATTCATTACAAAGTTATCTTATTTTCATAAGAAAACTACTGTATCCGATACTATCATGTCCCTAGACAGCGTATATAGGCAGTTAATAGAATATAAGAGGGACAAGCATGTATCCTAGGGATGCTCAGACAGCAATATAGAACCAAGTGACTTGTGCTTACGGTATATATCCGCCTAAAAGCTAGAAACATGATAAAAGCTATAAAATATAGAACTATGTACATAATGTATAGTGTACATGTGGAATAGACTAAATATCCTGTATACCTCGTATCACCCGACCTTTTCCGAACTTGTGTAAAGATCTGTAAAAAATGTTTTGACATTTGCTTGTATAGATGCGCCTGGCTATTGTATACGGCAGGCACTAGAAAATACTAACTGTACATCATGGTAGTAACAGCAGCTACTAAATATAGCAATGGCTACTTACAAAATGCTCAAACTTATAACGTAATATTACAAATAATCTATAGTTAGATTATGGAGAAGTCAATGTACTGTAATAGTGTTTATCAAGCTTGAGATGTTAGAGATCATGTTCAATCTTTGGAAAGGATATGTTGCATCGCATGAAGTTAGTTTTCCGCCATGTTCCATCTGCTGACACATTTGCTCGTCACCAGGAGTGAGGTAACAACAGAACCTGAAATAATAAATTATTCCTCATTAACGTTTCTTCCTTACTTTCTATAAAATTATATTGATTAATAATGTAGTTATACTGATATTCAATGCAACACGTAGCAATGAGAAGTTATGTTCTCAATATACTTATTCAAAAATACACATTTACAACAGAAACTTAAATATTGATGCTAACTTTGTGCCACCTATGGGCAAAATCAATTTTTTCTGGCATCAAGAGAAAAAATTGTTATTATACAATAGTTAGAGTTAATGCAATTTAATTACATATTTTTTCAAAATTTCTTGTTACCTTAAACAAGTCAAATTCCGTATACAGAAAATTATTGCCAGCCAATAACTAGTGACATGACATCTCTACAATGGTAATCGTCTACTCACCTTACACATCACAAATTGTGACCATTCGTGGATGTGGTGACAACAGCCGACTGTGCCCTGGTAGTATCAGAGTTATCAGTCACTGCATCTCCTGTCTCTCTTTCATCAGTATCAGTGTTTAGCTCCTCCTTAGCGGGTGACTTCACTTTATCAGACTTCTTGTAAATATCTAACTCAGTCCTACAGCGATAATATGGGCACTTTAGTGACAGGCCAACCAATTATGGTTCGAGGGGAGACAGTACTGCGAGGTAGAAGATGGGTAAGAGGAGAAAACTGAAGCCAAGTAAGGAAGAGGTGCTCAAAATATTGGGTGAAGCAATTTATAAAATCAGCATTCTAATTATAACTGAGCAGATACTAGGAAAAAGAACAAAAAGATTTCACACAGCCTATGGAGATGTAAAGAAATTATTGAAAAACTGAAGAGCAGACAACTTCGAATCTGACTCAGTTTTTATTACACCCAAGTATTTTTTAACAAGTAGCAGCTGCAACTATAAAGAATAAAGTACTAAATTTTAGTCTCGGTGGTCTTTCTTTGTTGTTGAGGAAGATTTGCCCCTGAATTAGTTTTTGCAAGTATGAATTATGGACATAGTATAATTGGAGAAATCTTATGTAATAAGGATACTTTATGGCTAATACTGATGATGAGTTAAGCTACAATATATCATGTGATAACGAACTAGCATAGCATTACCATAATATATCCTTGATTAAAGAATAGTTGAACTGGATTATCATTTTAAATTAACTATTAAATGAAGAATGGTAATGGAGAATGGTGATCAATGAGTTTATGAACTAGCAGTACAAAAGTTTACAGGAGTTAGCAGTACAAGGGTAAGATAATGTAACACGACTCTCAAAGCCTTTTCTTCACTCGCAACAGCTCAAACAACTCCAGGTGAACCGTGAAAAACAATTCCAAGTAGATCTGAAAAACCTCTCAACTCCGAAATATAGTCCTGTGTTATTGTTCTCAGGTCTTTTCATGCAGGAGAAAAGCAAACTGTATACCAGAAAGCATCAGAATCACAGATAAGTACTACAGACATCTTCATTTCCCTGTTCCTTGGCTAATCCCACAACTGTACAGCATATACCATAGTATAGAGCTACTGAGGCACACAGTTGACAAGGGAAGGGAGAGAATGAAGGAAAACATGTAATATTTATGTAACAGCTACTATCAGATCCAGCTGGAAATTAATAGAGGAGGTTACGTAAGTAAATGATGCCACTTATTGGCTCGAAGCCAAAAGACAAAAAACTTGAAAGTCAGCAGATTTATTAGTCTGCGTTCCTTATGGTGTAGAGATGATTTAGGGGACACCACTAGCTGGTGCCACTGTGGTGATGATAAACACGGGCTATTATTATCATACAGAGGAAACAGGTTAGTAACATCAATCAAGTGCTGGCACCAAGTAGCTAGTTATTGCCACACATAATATTATCACAGAACAATATGGCTCCACTTTCTCAGAGTTATATAACCAACCAGCAGTCTGCTCTCACCAAGTCCAGGTATAAAACTTAGACATCATTGGCTACAACCTCTAGAGTTTATTACTCAGCTACTCTGACCAATCAGAGTGCAATGCTGCTAGAATGTGGTGCTGCCTACGTGTTTTGGTGTGTGTGTGTGTGTGTGTGTGTGTGTGTGTGTGTGGTGTGTGTGTGTGTGGTGTGTGTGTGTGTGTGAGTGTGTGCGCGCGCAAGAGCTCGCTGAAACAACTCACAGCTAGCTCTTTGCTGGAGTAAACTCAAGTGTTGAAACATTTTCAATTTTCAAAATCAGTCAAAGGAGTTACGAAATGAGATCTCGTTGAGTGCCTCATTACACACTTGAATAACATTGACTGCAGTTATGTAAGGATAGATAAACGTAGCTAATCATCCGTGCAAAGGATGGTATTTTTACTGATTTGCAAATCAATGAATATTAAATGTGATACTTGATAGTTATTACATAACGGTGCCACTGCTAATCTAACAGGCTTCACGGGTCATAGATCATATCATAAGGGTAATCAATGTAAACAATCTAACTGGAAATTTATGCTTTAGCAGAGAGCTAGTATGCCAACATTCAGCACAAAACAATCACCAATTAACATTATTTTAAGATTATAAGTGAAAACAAGATACTCAAACAGGTTCATTTGTATCACTGTGACTTTAACTGTAAATACCAGCAAACTATTCACTGAGATTGGAAGTTGTCTACCAAATTACTAGTTCGAACCAACCACACTACTAGTTCGAACCAATAACTGATATCTATTGATGAATTGCTTCAAATGCAAGTCAAGATAACTATGATGAACCGCTGCATTGGTGCCTGGTGGATGCCTCATGAGTCATTCATAGCCTTAGAGAAGGATGAATCAGTGCGGACCCTGAGGCTACCTCGCTAAGTAATCAACAGCTAGTAGACAAAATGGCCCTGTGCAACCCTCTGTGCCAGACAGTTTAACTTCCAACTTGAAAAACACAGTTAAACGATTTTCTATTACAAGTAATTAATAAGCCTAGTAAATTATACAACAACTGTCATGCAGTTACCGCAGCTTATGAAGAATTCATTCAACACTGACTGGCAAATGATTAATGGTGTGATATAACAGTGAGTGTTGATATTAGATTACCATTTTTTACATTGCATCACCTCGGCTGAAAGGTGACATCCAGTGCTGTTTTCATTGGCAAGTCTGCCCCAGTGTAGCGTACAGTGCAGACGGCACCCAACTCTGGTGGCTAAACCTGGTCATTACTAACCCAGTTACACTCTGTGTACGGTTACTCTAGCTGTTTCATATTTCTAGCCACATCTGGTTCAGATGAATGCATTCTATTGCAGAGTCCTAACAAACTTTAACAATTGAAAAAAGAGTTTTCAAGTCATGAAAAGTGGGTGAATGGACCCGTTGACTGACCGCCAGAAATTCTTGGCAATTCTGTCCTAGTTGATTGAAAGATATTGCGGAGATTTTCCATTCTTGACTCAAAAGTAGGATTCAAATGGACAACTAGAAACTGGATACCACAGTTCCTGATGCCAAGTGTATAGCAGCTGAATCTTGGCACCAAAGAGCTGTGAGTCATAGAGCAGTGAAAGCAGGTGGACAATCTTTAGGACTGTGGCTACTGAGTGGGGTTGGCTTGTATACATGCCTTGACAGCAGCTAACTTGTTCAATCCTAGAAATAATGCCAAGTATTGGTTGCCAGCAGTCATTGCAGGGAACTTTTTCTTTAAAAAACTCACAAACTGCTGCCTACACATACTGAGGTCATCACTGCTTATTACTTGCGCCAGTTGAGTCAATGTGACTAAATTCTCATTGCAACATGGGGCACAACTCCTCAGAGAAAGCTATAATAACACATTTTCTTTTTCCTCTTTTGTTTAGCATTCTACTAACAAAATACTGATGATTTCATCGTAGTCAAACCACCACTTAGTTGGCTAGCACCAATATTATTGATCACGTGATCCATTATGCAACATATTATTTAGGCTAACTGAGCCAACCATAACCAGGACAAACAAAGGAATAATCATGGCTTTTCACTTCCAGCTAATACACTAAGAAATCTCCAGTTGCAAAAGATTAGAAGCTACGTACTTTTTGCAATGGGAATATTGCAAGACTGTATAAAATGGTTAAATAATATACAAAAAGTGCTGTAATAATATTATTAGGTGCAAAAACTGTGAAGTTCAGCCCATCTTAACTAACAGCAAGTATACCAGACGATTTCCCATCAACTGGCAGAAAGGAAGATGGTGACCATAGGCAACACTGGAGGCCGGTACCTGCTCCAGCCAATGAAATGCCACAGCAAAACAGAAGCTGTAGTTACATAAGAGAGTCTTGCTGTATCTTGTAGCATGGCGCCATGCTTGTACAAACTCGCCAGGCTAGCATAGATTGCGTATGACATAACAAAAACATAATCTAAAAACAGCTACAAACTTGCAAACCAAAACATAGCGTGTTGTGCAAGAGCTTTCCACAGCATGGATACAGTGTGTGAAGCTTTATCAGGCCATACTCTCTTGTTGAAACAATAAACACAGCTTTTTGTGATATAATGGAGAAGTGAGATGGGGAAGACAGAGGAATATAATGAAGAAGGTTCTGGTGGTAATACATATGGAGGCAAATTCAGTGAATGCAAAACTCAATACTTTTTAGAAATGTTTGCCATTAATCTTGAAAAATAGTAGTTTTTAGCAAAGTCTAGATCTACAGAAAGCAGCAATTTAAGAGCAGTAATGGAGAAATTGAGATAGCCTAAGTTCTTTAACTTTTATATTAAATTTTGGTTTGGGGTGTAGGTTGAAATTTTCTTTTTTTGCTAAATTTCTAATCTAGAAAACAGGCTTTTCTCAATTTATCTATTACTGCACCTAATTAAGAGTTTCGGAAATGAACCCTCTCTGCTGCTACAATTGACATATTCCAGGGGGAGACAAACCCTGTTGGAAAACGCCTAATCTGAAACAATGGAGAACATACTGGAGTCGTGAGAATTCCTCCTTGACTTTGTTCAGATCAACTCTTAGCCTCAGATTCTCTTGTTCCAGAAAGGCTGCTCTTATTGCAATCTCGTCCTCTTTGGCTCTCCGGGAATCTCTAGACCTCTTGGCGGCTTCGTTGTTCTTCCGTCTCCTCTCCCAGTAAGAGTCATCCTGCAGAAATATCAACTACATGTATAGGTGTATTCTACAGACTAAACAGAGCACATAAACTGCAGCATGATCCAATGAGCTGTCACAGCTATGAGCTTGTTCTACTATAACTGAAAGCAGCCTATAAAAGAGGGTTAGACAGGAGACCTCAATGCAGAGGTTACTGAATGGTTACAGCACACCCACAGGAATTTACCCTGTATCATAAACTAGGAGAACAACCAGCATATTACACACGGAATAAAGTACAGAGCCACTAGCCAGAAAGAGGGCATCAATGGCAGGTCCATGGATTACTCATGCCATCATAAAAACAAGATGGCGGACTGTTTAGCAGATCTTGAGTAAAGTGGTAGAAACTGTAGCCCCACAGTGGCCCAAGCAGCAGCAACAGAGGTTTCTACTCAGTATACCTTGTCATCAGGTATGTTGCGATTCCTTTTGCGGGAGGTGGCGGGTGAGCCCCGGCCGATGGGCAGATCTTGAACTATGCTTGGTCTAGTAGTGGAAGGCAGGTTGGTTGGAAGGCTGGCTGTGGACAGTTTGTGCATCGGTATGTTGTCTGCTCCTTGAATAGGGAATGCAGGGTGACTAGGGACAGCGTAGGAGCTCAAATCTCCGGACATTGGTAAGGAACCTATCAAACAGAGAATAAACATTCTTACCTTCCAAACTAAAGTAGATATGTACAACTACTGGGACTATATTCACTGTCGGCTAAGATTGTTGTGATTATAACCAGCGAGCATGTAGATAAGTAAGTGGAAAAGTAGACAGGTAGGTGAAAAAGTAGACAGGTAAAATGAACAGGTAAGTGTGAAGGACATGAAAGGTAGGTGTTGAGGTAGAATGCAGGCTGTAGATATCACGCTTGGCCCACGGATAAATGATGGGTAAAAACAGAGGATGAAACAACTTCTAACAGCCAAGGTGTTAGGTAATGGAGAAGAGATGCAGGTAGATTACATTGTTTAGGCCTACAATATCTGCATTCAAAGAAGCGGAACTACCATCATATTTCCTCTACAAGGGTTTGTGTAACCACAAAGTCTTACTATAACTCAATTCCACTATGTGAAGTTCTAGCAGTCTACAGAGAAGACTAGGGTGTAATACCTGTGCATTATAATACCTGTGCATTTACTACACTAACTTCATTTGTGCATTTACTACACAATTTCATCCATAGATCTTACACAAAATATTATAAATTCAAATTAGGTGTAAACTTTCCACACTTGATGTAATTTGCAGCAGGTCTGCTTATATATATATATATATATATAGAAGGGGGTTGGCTGCCTACCAAAGATTCCATTTTTCCGTTTCCTGCCAGCTGGCTGAATAGGCTGGTGATTAGATAATGGCAAAGTGTCTGCATAGCTTAAGGACTGGTTAATGTGTGACTGGCTGGCTTGGGGTGGTGGCGTACGGCTCCGAATTGAAGACTTAGAGCTCACGCTGTCATCATCACCTACAATAAAGTACAACTCAATAAGATATGTTCTTTCTTGCAGGGTGGATAAGTTCTTAGCCCAATTTCACAAAAAATCCTTCCATCAGGGTTTTCTCACGGGGATGGTGACTATAAACTTGTGTGAGTTTTTTTCTTTTGCAGAGTGTCTAATAAGATGGAGAAAAAGATGTGTCTAGAAATTGGGAAAGACTTCAGATTACATTGCTTTCCATCCCCGCATATCTAGCACTCTATACCAGGTATAATGGTGTATTGTCTACATTTTGTGCCTGCATGGTTAGATTATGGCTGACAATATTATACTTGTTGGTTACCATGTTACAGAAATAGCTCTGAAAATTCTTTCTATCTTGTAGTTTCAAGTTATTATTAGTTAGACTTCCACAACCTGAACAGTAAACAGAGACTATATCAGAGTGCTGATTACCAACTCAATGGCAGTGGCAGCCAGCCACAACAGCAGCAACACTTGTGGATAACTCCTATCAATATTGCACAAGTATATCACAAGTATATATTAGTACAAGTATGTTAGTGTTATATACAAACATTGAATCATAACAAAATAGGCCCAGAGCAACCAGAAACAGACTGGGAGAGCTAAAATGGAACAAATTTTCAGACTAAAAGTACACAACTTTTCCATAAAAACTCTCCACGCAGACAGACCCCGATAACTTGCCAAGACCACACAGAATGCCAAAGTCTACATCGGAGGGATTATGCAACACGGACCACCCAAGAGGAACGACCACCCAAGAGGAACGTTTCCCAGAAGAGACAAAATACTCCATTAGTGCAGAAGAATTAGTGAAATAGAAGCATCGGTACGAGTGGAGATTTCATCAGTACTTAGGTCTACAAACATTCAGATAATTAATTTGCTGTTTTCAAACAGTAAGATGGTATTACAAATAAGAATGTAGCCCGAGGACAACTTTGACCTTCTCCACAGACAGTCGGTGCCCTTTAGAATGAAACGTAAGAAGATTAAGATAAGTGGTAATGTCATCGTGACACGTCAACCTTGTGTACCTTTCGATCAGCTCGAATTTCAACAAATAACAATCTGATAAGCATTCGTATCAAACTGAGAGCCTTTGGATAATGAGAAAGGAAGTTGCAGAACTAAACAGTGGACAGGATCATTTAGGAGCAGAAGTGGAGAAATTGGATAGCCTAGTTTTTTAAAATTTTTTATAATATAACTTCTTATGCTACATTTCTAATCTAGAACACAGGCTTTTCTCAATTTCTCCATTACTGCACCTACCTCGACAGGAGAGCTGCACCCAATGAGAACACAAGACCTGCTTCTACGCTGACTTAGGCAGCATGATGTAAACAACATCTTGCATCACTCCAAGCAAGCAACCTTACCAGAAAGACTTCAGCAGTAAGGCCATAGACAGCAACAATTATTAGGTGTGAATCCATCATATTCAACATAAAAATGTCAAAACAAATGATTTCTTCATAAGATTGCTTAATCACTGGCATTATCAAGCCAACCACAGCTAAACTAGAAAGGATGATACACTTTGCTGAGTATAGGAAAGCTACCATAAATGGCACACCACTAAGAGAAGTGGCCTGGGCTCTAGATGAAAAACATTGCAGTTATGCTCCTTTGAGATTTTCAGCCTGTAACCAAAATTAAGACAATTCGAGAACTTAAGCTATTCTAATTCTTGTTATTTTACCTAAATGGGAGGAAGGTGGGGTGAAAAGTGTCTGCCAACCTAAAATTTCAGGAATTTGTAGATTTTAAAACAGACTTTATTAGAAGTTGCATGTTCATCAGCTGCCGGTTACAAATACAAACCACATGCTATTGGAACCAGGGATACTGGGGAAGCTTTGAAAATCAGCAGCAGGTAGGAGATATCGCAGCAAGCTACAACCTGCATAGCAAGCTACTGAAGCTGACACAATGGCTGCAGTAGTCTCTACAACCTTCATAGGATGACAAACAACATAATTTGTTATAATAAGATGTGTGAGTAGACCTGGGAGATGGAAGACATTTTTCTAGTAACAAAAAACAAGAACAACTACAGCGGACACCTGTTGTTGTATGCCAAGTTAGTCGCCAGTCAATATAATGAATAGAGATGAATCAACAATTATAACCAGTTTACGTAATGATAAGATGCTTAGACAGTGCCCCTAACAAAGCAACTGCCTACTGCACAGGGTGCTTGATATTTCTATTCAAATGACTGAAGTGACTAGAGCGCTGAGGCTATGATAATATGATCTGGCGCAATAGTTACATAAGCAGCTATTTACATATGGAGCTGAAAATTCAATAGCATACATGTGTTTGTTTGTGCAGTATTCTGAGGGTTACATTCAACTATGTATAGCTTGCATGTTATATAATAACACTGAAAGACTGAACTACAGCAGCCGCCAGCAAAAAGTAGCCTCACCAGTTTGCTGGGAGGTGGACAGGTGGTTGTTTCATTCCGAGGAGATTTATAACATGTAGAAAGGCAAAAAATGAGATTGTTACCATCCTGAAAATATTTGTCTTCAGTTATTTATAGCAGCAATTTATCAAACATGTACAAGGTTAAGGAGTATGTTCATCTTCTAATGTAAGTGGTGGAAGCAGTAAAGAGCTGGGAGGGGGCACAAGGAGTGGATACATGGATAAGGAGAGAGGTGACTGAAGCATGCCATGATATTATAACTGCAAGACAGTAGTGTGAGTGAGTGTGGTGTGTGAGCATATGAACTTGCAACTGTTATGTAATATTGATTTATTCCAATTAAAATGGAGTTCAAGCATGTATTTATTAGCTAACCGGTCAGTGTGAAGGGTTAAATGCACTGAACTTGGCTCAGTTCAATAACAGCCGTATTATGTAACACAAGCTCACCTGTCAACAATTACCTGAGGACTTCGTGAGGTCACACAGGCACTTACCTAGCTATTGATTCCACTATGGATTGCAAGTTACATGAAAGGCAGTGTTCACCACGATTAAACCAAAAAGGCAGTCATGAAAATATTATGACTCGCTGTTTGTTGTTAAAGGGAACTGCTGCCCAAAAGCAGATAGCCTTAGCACCTCTTAACACAAGAGTTTTAAACAGTTTCACCACCATGGTAAAAAATCAGGCTACAGAAATGTATTGCATTACTTCAAAATAACACTAAAAGCTACTGTAGATTAACTTTGAGTTAACAGCGAAGTTTGTTCTTGAAAATTCTACAGATTGCATCTGTAGCCTGTAAGACAGGCACTAACAACACCCAATCATGTATTTCTCCAAGTTACTAAAGCTGTTTGGCAGGGCAGCCAACATTCATACCTTGGGCTATAGTTTGTGAATGTCTAGCCAACTACATTGCAGCTTTTATTGGTTGTCACATTAATATTGTCAGCGGAAAAATTTGGTAGTAATTTATGGGACTATACACTACCCAATTTATAATACAACCTACCCATGCAGCATGCACCTATGTAACATTTCTTTTAAAGGCTAAAAATTTTAGTTTACAAAATTGGAAGCACCAATGGGCCAAAATCTAATTCATAGAGTCTTCTACCTTTGCTTTATCCACAGCTTACCGTAAGGTGAATGCCGCAACTCATCACCGCTGTGACCAGAACCATTGTTGGTGCTGAGACCGCCGTGGTGAGGGTGCATATTGGGAGAGATAGAGTGGCTAATAGGAGGGGAAACTCTTCGACTCATCATGGGGGAGGAGCAGGTCCCGCTGAAACTGTTGGCTTTGCGTGCCGGCTTAGGTATTTGGGCTATGCTCTCCTCACTAAACTTTCTTGTCATTATCTGAAATGATGAGACATGCTGCAACGCCTATTCAAGTCTAAATGATGGCACATTTTTATATAAAAATATTTTCGTATAAAATTCTCTTAAATAATTGACTAAACTATTTTATGAATATTTTAGTGTATTTAGGAGGTGAGGTGACAGATTGTGGGTTTTCTGTTAAATGTGTCAAGAGTTGGAAGAGCAGACTGCTGTTAACATGTTCCCTTAGCAGTCAAGTGGTACCACCACTATTTACTGAGAGAGAGGGGGGGGGGTATATTGACACATGTGTGACCCCATCGGCTTACAGGGGATATAACCTCAAGCAATCTACCCACCTGCCTCTGGAGGGCCTCTGAGAGAGCCAGTTGCTCAGCCACTTGGTTGGTCTGTATGAGATTGCCTAGTCCTAATCCCGGGTACAGGGGGAACGATTCCTTACCGTAGAGTTTACCAGCGCCGGCTGTAACAAATGACATGGATAACTAGGTGCTGAGGCTATAACTAGGTGCTAAGGCTAGTGTGTGACATAAAGAACTAGGTGCTGAGGCTAGTGTGTGACATAAAGAACTAGGTACTGAGGCTAGCTAGTGTGTGACATGAATAACTAGGTGCTGAGGCCGAAGCTTATATAATGAGATTGATGGGCGACATGAAGGCATCATAATATTACCATTTATAACCGCAATGAATGCTAACTCTAATTTAACAGTCAGGAGAAAAGTTTAGTTTTGAGATAAAAAACAGTATTATTACCATTAGAATGAATTACTGTGGCTTCAGTGAGACCGCAAATAACGCTGAAGCCAACATAGATAACCATCAGTAAATTGAATAATGTTGAACTTACCAACCAGAAAGAAGGCTTATAGTTACCTAATAACTTGAATCTAGAAAAGCTTTACATTTGCGGTTTACCACTTCACTTTAAGCATATTTATATTCTCTCCATAATTAATAACCTACCACCACCAGTACCATTGACAACTGGGTTATCACCGTTCAGCTCCATCTTCCTACCACTTGACTGAACTTCTTGCTGTAACATGGCCGCCGCAGCCAGAGGGTTGTTCCAAAGGCTGCCCAGACCCGCTGATACCAGGCTAAGCATGGCTGGGTTCAAAGCTGCTGCTGCGGCAGCGGAAAGACTTTGCTGCTGAGCAAGCATCATGGCAGCCGACAAGTCATTCGGAAGTCTCTGCTCGGCCATGAGGTGCTCGAACTGGGCACGGCTTGCGGAGGAGGCGTGGCCTTGCCCCGGAGATATGCTGATTCCACTATCGTTACTAATCTTTCGGAGGGAGTCATCGGAGCTGGCGGACATATTGGAGGATTTTCGAATGGCACCACTCCGCTCGGTCAAAGGCTGAAAAAGGGACGCTTCAGGCATATCTTCTATTTACCATCTGCAATGTACAGCTTCATGTTACCAGATAGTAGCAAATACAGACAAACTATTGTTACTCAGTAACAGCAGTGCTACCAGAGTGCACTATGTTTCTAAATAGTACAAAACGAAGACAAAAAACTAATGGTGTTTTTATTGCCTTAAAATGTGTATCTTTGTTTGATATGGTTCACTTGGTCAGAATTGTTCAGTCCAGGATGTCGTTTTAGCTGGCCAATGTGGCCCGGACCTAGCCAGTGTGGTCCGGACTTAGCTAATGTGGCCCAGACCTAGCCAGATTGTCATTGAATGCAATGTCAGCCTGTCACAATCCCCTTTGGCTTACCAACCCTTGATTTATTTAATTACATAGTTGACTTCACTTTGTTGGCTGCATATAAATTTCAAGACCCAAATGTTTTATTTAACCAAAAGTGAAGGTTATTTGGTCATCTACTTAGTTTATTCAGGTCTAAGAACTCTATCATTTCTCTAAAAAACCTGTTTGTAAGAGTTTAACAATGATACATTGAATTTCAAAGCAAATGTCCATATCGGCCACAAGAGTGAAAACCCGTTTGGTGAGAGATTTAAGAGTCATGCTCCAGAATTATCAAATGACGACAGCACGTTAATTAAATTTTTACGTAACACCTATATGAATATAACTATTAGGAAAGCTATTGTCATATTTTGATATTGAAAGGTGACCAGGGTTCTAGTCCCAAGAAGTTTAGAAAGCCCACCTGTCTGTTCAGGATGTAAAGGTAATAACACATAAGATGTTTGGAGATGCTTGTAGTGAAGGTTGCTATGAGAAAATGTTTTCATCTTAACTAACTAACGAGATAATGCTGATCCATAACACTAATCGGTATAAAACCACACTACAATTGTTCACATACATGTATTATATAGCAATAAATGAAATATCAATATATAAAATAATAGTTAGAGTTTTACATGATAGAATATTTTGCAGGTGGAATTTAATTTAAAATTTTCAAATATTGTCTTTGATAATGATTTTATTAAATCATCCACCTATACTATTGCTGTAATTATCAAGTTAATAACTTTAAAACAATACCAATACCATATTTTTGTATGAAAGTGAAAGTATGGGTGTAACTATTTCCAATATAAAACTACCAAGTCCAATGTAGTTTAAATTTACTGAGTGGTGGGTAGCAAAAATCAATCAGCCATAGTGACAATTGAAATGCAAGCTAATTATTCAAGTTGTCAACTAGTTATCCAGAATTCTCTGAAATATTTGTTTGAAGCAGGTTAAAATGCTGATGTTGTACAGACTATTTGAAATCTTGTTTTGTTTTCATTAGTATTGCCATATATATATATTCATCAGTATTGCACCTGTTGATACTAAATATAATGACTAGCTTGACAAAAACCATCAACTGTTGAATGACAAATCAAACCAGTTTATCTGTCTTGCTAAAGTTTTCCAGTAGAGTAATGCATACACTTTAAAAATCAATATAAGCTTAAATTTGTGTTGATGGTTTAGTTAAAATCATCTATATATACAACTTTCTTAGTGAATATCATTTCAAGTGTACAACAGTAGTTAATTATCACAAATAACTGTTCCTAAATTATCTGCCGTGAATAAAACTGTACAAATGGGTTAAGAGATAGATTTCAAGTTCAAATGTATTACATGTCCTTATTATTGTTTTCCGATAGAATTTAATTAAACAAATGTATAGTAAAAAATATAGGAACAGTTGTGCATATGGCCAAAGTAAAATAAAATTCAAATAAGCACCTTCACACCAACTGAAAAGTAATTAAAGCACTTGCATAATCATTCTTTCCAGTAGTTTGAGAATAGGTACTAGCACTATTAATAGCCTACAGCCAAGGCCACTACGTGAGATTTCGAATCTTGCCCTCACATTTGCCAAATTTAACTTCATAACCAATAACAAATACGTGCAATAAACAGACGGGCTGAAATAGATTTCCTAACACAACGGCAGTTTCTAATAAGTAAAAAGTTGAACACCAATATTTATATGGGGATGGATTTTCATGAACACAAAGTCACATTTGCTCTAAGACTTAGTAGCATCATTGCCAGTAATGAAAAGCTTCACAATTAAAATTGATGTAAATCATATATACAGTAACAATAAAAAAGATGAGCTTACACCGCAACTAGTGACTGCTTTTAAAACTACGAGTACTAGTGTTACACTTACTACAAGTACAATAACTGAGAGACCCTAAATTAAATAGGCACAAAGAGAGACTTTTGGTTTCATATTAAAACATGACCATTTGAACTTTAAAAAGATAGTAGGCTAATACTATTACTAATTATCATTATAAATTACAATTACTCATATTTATATTGGCCATAATCATAATGATTATGATATCATATTCTCAACTAAGCATACAACTCACTCAAAATCATAATGATAATTTGAGATATTATATAAATACTAGTATTTTAAATAAAAAACACAAAAAAACTATTGAAATCGGATTAAAATAATAATAATGATTAGCTCTAACGAAAAGTCAAAGAGTGAGCTATCAACTTAAATACCGAGTCTTGGTTTTAACTCTAAGGACTAACTCTAGCTCCAAGGACTGAACCTGATGATTGATGACGCTGGTGACTTTTTAGAATTATTATTTATCGAAATAGCTTCAACTTACTAATGCCTAATGGCAATGCTAATGATTTATTAATGGCAATGCTATATTAGTATTACTATTACTGTATTATTATACTTATTAGTATTACATTTACCATTACTGACTTAATGTTACTGTTGGTGATACTGATAGTAACACTAACAGTAACAGTAACTGTAAGTGTAACAGTAATAATACAAATACGGTACTTAAAGTTAGTGGTTAATACTTAATTAATAGACTAATACTAATAGTAATGCTAATAGACAATAGACATAAATACAGTATTACTATTACTATAACTTATAGTTATTGTTGTATAACTATAACTATTAGTATTACTATTAGTATAACTATAGTTAAATAGTATAAGTATAAGTATTACTACTACTACAGTACTACTAGTAATACTAATTGACTTACTGTATAAGTTACAGAATCTTGGTTTTCATTTTTTGATTAAATTGTTATTTCTAAACTTTAGGTTTCTGCCCTAGAGTTGGGGGTTTGAACGGCTTATTGCAAATCCAGTGGTCCAAAGTAAATTATACGACTGTTAGTGTTACATACAACTACCAAATGCCAGTGGCAAACGGATGACAGAATAATAAGTAGAACTAGTACCTCACATGCTTTTTTTGTTGTGATTAACCTTTATTTAGTACAGGCCGCTTCCTATTGGGCAATTAATTCGTTACGTAACTTCACTTGCAGACTTGATATAACCTAAATTCTTTAGTAATGAAAGTATGTAACCTATAATCATCTTTTAGTGGGGGGTAGTTTAGACTGACGGTAAAGTCTAACTACTTGACGGCAGAGTAACAAAACTTATTTTTCAAGCCGTTTAGGAAAATTCGGCTTTATAGGTTTCAATCCGTTATATAAATGTCGCCAATCATGTTCTTTTTACACGGAGATTGTAAAATTTGTAACCATATAAACATGGATACATTTGCCTCCGTATGCAAGCTCGTTCTGCTACTGATTATCATTATGCACATGGTGGCTTGAGTTTACCCAAACCTCACCCTAGCTTTCTATAAACAGAACTGAATTTAAATCTGTCTTTTTGATTATATTTTAGTTATTAATAACTATGTAACGAAACTTATAGTTATTGATAATTCTAATTGTTTGTACTTGATGCTGCTTAGCTAATCTGTTACTGTTAGTCATTAGTGTTAGAATCTTTCTTATAGTTATAGTTAATGTTATAGTTATTAGTTATAATTTGTTTTATAGTTATAACAATACTTAGTCTTAGGCTTATTTTCTAATTTATAACAAATTCAACACTTACAGTTATACTAAATCTAATAGTAATAGTAATACTAAGTTATGATTTCTCACAGCTACTAAGCTATTCATTATTAATATTTACATGTTGTTGATACTCACAGTCATATTAAAATCAACACATGAATTGAAAGTTTTTTATTGTGTTTCAAAAGGTAAATCACTAAATGAAGTTTTTGTTTTACAACTTTAAATGAGACACAGTACCATCTGTCGCACTTAAGCTTACATTTACTGAATTTAAATTTATATTTTATATTTTACAGTTTGACTTTGAGTTACAAATCATTAATCAAATTTATTACAGGCAATTTAAAATTCAATACAAATTACTCCCAAAGTCAATTTTAAGTTTAGTTTTTACTTAGTAAATTAGATCTGATGAAATCACAAATTGTATGATACCTACATTGGCAGTCATGATCACATAAATAGAAATAATGTGTTAAAATTACTCATGAGTTAATTTATACGCTGACTAAACTATAATAGTATCATATTGATTAATATAATGCAAATTCTAATGATGAAAAAATAGTGTGATTTAAAACTATAATAGTGATAACCAATCCCATAATAATAAATAAAAGTCACAGCTAAAAATCATGAGCTAAATGTATTTAAGTTTTAAATTAATAACTTGAATGAAAGACTTGTGCTGTATTCTAGTTAATGTATATTTAAGCTCATAAACTGAAACCCATATTATATATTTCAAAGCTAGTGAGGACTTAGGTATTATATTTCTCCAAGTGAATTTAAAATATGTTGTAAGTGAATGAGTACTCTGTAAAGTTATTGCAAAAATCGAATACAAAATAAAACAATTGTTCAAGCCTGTACCATATTTAACGGAAAACTGCAAAAAGCAAACCGCCTATACAATATTTTGCAATTCCAAGTATTATTACAAATCATGCTAGTTAATCTTAACATTGGAAAATGAAAGATTGCTGTTTTATTGCTGGATTGGTATAAAATAAATCTGTATTAAGTTTTATATACACACTTAAAAAGCACTTTTTCTAAAAGTTTCTAATCTTCACTTCCTGATTAGTCTGTTGCTGAATACTTCCTATAAAGCATAATTTATATTGGAGTTATGCCTCATGGTTAGGAGTGCCTCCCCTGTTTATTATAGCCCTATAAACAAAGAAAGTTAAATGTAAGCTTACGGAGAGCTTCCCAGACCCTGCAGATTTTTTTGAACTTCAAACTCCTAAACAAAAACAGTTTTTTATGTGAAAAAAGCCTTATCAATGAATTGATTATGTAAAATTTAAACTTTATTTTTTATATAGCAGCTGTTTTATTTATAAGGGTTGTTGGTATGTTGGCTGCTGTAACTGTTTTAGAGGTTTGCTAAATGGAAGCTGCTGGTGATTTACAAGATGATCATTGTTTGTCCCTTCAGTTGTTAAAGTCAGTCAGCAATGAGTTTGATGTTGAAAGTATTCATACCATTTCCCTCACCAAACTAGGCTTGAGTGATATTTCTGTAATTGGTAAGTAAGCAAGTACAACATTATTGACCCAATTTCACCTCCAAATTGATAAGCGTTGTCTGCCCATATTCAAACTGTTTAAACTGTGGTTGCTGGCTCATCTGAGCTAAACAGCTGGCGTTATTTGTTATATGCTTTGTATATTGTGAAAGTGCCAGTTCTGAAGCTAACAGAAGAAAAAGTTATTGTTGATTTTTGTAGTTCAGACAGTTTTTTATCGATTCTTATTTTTATTAATAGAATAAGTTGCTTACAGATCGCCAGTAATTTATGACACTCTGCTTTTTTACCACTGTCTAATGTATTTTAGGTGTAGTTTAAGTATAATACCTCTACTTCAAGCTCCAGACTCATCAGATTGACAGTATAATCAGAGAGCAGACTTTTTTGCACTAATTATTATTATGCTGAACCACTTGTTTTGTGGCCAGGAAACTATTAGCCTACCACTCAAGCAAAAAATGATCTTACTTAATCTTATTCTGAGACTGGGGTTTCTGGTTAGCTCCTCACATTCTCTCCAGTTGTCACTAATCTCTCAGTCTATAACACGAGTCAATCATGTTATAAAGTAGAATGTAAATTGTTATTGTTGTCAGACAGTACAACTTATTCAATGACTGATGATGTCTCAACAAACAAACTCTTCAGCCTAAGGAGAGGTGCAGGAGAGGGAAAATTTCAAAATAGCTGTTTTCTAGAAAAGTAATGTTGCAAAGAAAGTCATATTTTTAGAAAATTTCCTACTGGATTTTCAAATCGAAATTAATATAGAAATTTAAATGACTCAGGCTGTTGCATTGCTTTTACAAAGTTTTGTAAAACTTTCTGTAATAAACAGGAAATGCGCTAACTCATAAACACAAAATGTACCTAAAACTGAAGTTCATACTGAAAAGGAAAAAAACTTTGACTTCTTTTCATTACTGTAAAAACCAAAATGTTTAATAAAATGAAGTCAATTTACTTTGATAGAAGTTTCTTTTACAACATATGTACAGACCACCCATTGGCTTGAGTTGTCTGCACACAAGGTTTTCTTCTTTCCTGTAAGTTGGTGAATGTGTAATAGATACAAGTTGGAAACAAGTGTCACTGGAATAACTCTGTGACTGTTTCGGACATCTGGGATGTCACATCTGTTCTCGGCTAGAGAAGTTTTCACCTTCACGAAAGTCGGCATTAGAAAGGTCATCTGCTGGTCAATCGACCACTTAATTTTATACACATGTATATGACTTGTATGGCATGATCGTATCACGGATCTTGTCAAATCTTGTGTTGGTTCGCCCAGCTCTGCTGTCCATTGTCCAACTTGCTGGGCTTCCCTATATGAGGACCTATCTTTGGTAGGCGGTGTCAGTTTTTTTCCTTCTTTATACTCTAACATCGTGAAATACTCAGAGATGAAAGACACTGGATATACTATATTTAGAATAAGTTTTTCTTGCATATTGCTGTAAGAGTTATGATCTACACATTATGTACATAGCTTGGCATTGGTGAAGTTTCCGGAATCCTGTTTCGCTCTTTTGTAGCTTACCCTCATTATTAAAACTCTCAGCTCACGTAATGCAAATTACCTCCCAGAATCAACTTGAACATGGCAAGTGAGTGTTCGTTGCCAACTCCATGTTTAAAGTGATGGTGTTTGGCAGTAGATTGGGATAGCAAAAACTCTACAGAATTTTTAATGAGCCAGGTGTATTGATAATACAGTGTTTCACAGTCACCATCTCTCTTACATATCCAGTGCGTTGTGAAGGGAAGGCATATATGCAGTTTATTCCGTAATGTTTAATTTTTAGTATAGAAAGTATAATATTTACTAAGCATGAAATCTGGGTATGATATATATGTAGTATAAAAAGTGAAAACATGTTAAATACAAGTTAAATACAAATGAAAATGCAGGTTTTTAAACTAATCTACTACTCTGTATTTTAGCCCCGAGTCTTTGTCTTAGCAGCTCACTTGCGACACGATTGTTTATTTTAGCATTTCCATTTGTTATATTATTTCAGGATGTTGTCTTGGTCTAGAGAGATTAGATTTATCCTTCAATGATATTAATCAGCTGCAAGCTCTCAGCCCGTTGGTTAATCTTTTAACTCTGGACGTGTCAGCCAATAGGATCGCTTCTCTCAACGGCATGCAAGCACTGGATAAGCTGGAGAAGTTGAACGCAGCTGGAAATCTGTTGGGTGAGTATTTAGATGGGTGTGTTGTGACTCATTGAGAAATATTCACAGGTTGAATGAATGAAGTTACACCTACTGTCTAGTTTTTAGTTGAAACACAGAGCAGAGCCAATGCTTGCATACAGACTTCATATGTGTATATATTTATGCTCGTGTACATATTTGTGTACATTTTCACGTATTATGTTTCCAGTGCTACAAACATTTGGTTTATAAAATGCTTGTTTAATATAATACTCAGGTTTGTGCATAGACATGTATACATAACTCCACATTTGGTCCTGGAAAGAGACTAATGTAGCTTTTAATCATCCAATGGCCCGTTTGAAGGGGGGTGTTCTAGATTATGATAGGGGGGTGGGGGTGGAGAGAAAGTATATTTAGTATTGCTGCCTGTTGTATCAGTCTAACACACATGATAAATTCTGAATTGATCCATGGCTTAAAAGGTTTCATGCACTCTTACTCTTGAATGTATAGTAGTTATGGTAACTGTCTGCCCAGAGGTCTTGCCCTGTTTTGAGGACAATGGTGATGCATAGAGTGACTATCAATATAATCTCCATTAACAAAAAACAGTTTCACACCACATTGATTACCCATTACATAACAGACTGATGGTGGTATGGAAATAAGCTGTATGTTGTAAGATTAGTGTCAAAGGAAGTACCATAGGCTTGTATCTGATTCTAATTGCATAATAAGTGAAACAACCTCAATCTGCATAACTTGACAAATAACCATAGATTATAACAACACCAGTTGAAAGAGGAACTTACACTAACCAGTAATGAAAAACTCACGCAAGTTTATAGTCACCATCCCTGTGAGAAACCCCTGACTGAAAGGGTTTTTGTTAAATCAAGTTAAGGACTTATTCAGATGAGGCACAGGAGCAATTAAGATTGGATGCTCTTCCTAACACCACTAATGACCTTCACTGGGGTTCTAACCCATGACTTTGTGATTACTAAGCCAGATGCTCTAACCCCCTAGACCGCAGCTGCTCCAGTAATGATTCTACAATAATAATATGCAGATAGTAACTAACCAAAACCGTACAAGACTTCACACCATGTTACACCACATTACCTCTATATAGGCACAGTCATGGAGGAATATTTATAGACCACGTTCTTTAATATTATTAAGAATTTTTTTTTGGACACGGGGTTCAAATTTGCGGGAAAACATAAATTCTTTTGCTGCCTTTCTAATGTAGAACACCGCCTTTTCAATTTCTCCATCAATGCACCTGTCTCACTACTATCAGGAATGATAAGGTCATTAGGATAAAACTAGTAAGATTTACTTCTGCAACTCCAACTGTTCCTCGGATTAGATACTTTTTATAACAGAATAATCTGATGACATCAAAATGAATGTAATTATGTGCTTATCTGGAATCAGTGCATTACATCACATTAGTTATGCAATAGTAATCTTATTCAACCTACTTAGTTGTTACATTGGGCTATCTTTTCCTCTATGGTAGTAGAAGAGTAAGTAGTGACATATTCAGACAGACAAGTAGTTGTGATGGAAAAACCTTGACCCAGACAAGTGATTGTCGACCAATAGGTTGCCAATATAGGATCAGATTGATAAGGTTTCATTGTCGACCATGTGGTGAAAACTATTTAGTGATGGTTTAGTCTGACAGAGGTATAATTGCTGGACTGTGCTTTACTCTAGGTGACCAATTGATTACATCAGGTCTCAGTTTTACCTAGCCCCAGGTCTCCGCTGTAGCTAACCTCAGGTATTCTCCAGGTGTTAGCTGTATATAATATTTAATGTTCTGAACTTTGCTACTCAATGTTTTACAGGAAGTGCTGAGGTTATAAAGCCAGTGAGCTCCTTACCTCACCTCAGGTCTCTCAGGTTACACGATTCGCTTAAGGAACTCAGTAATCCGTTCTACATGAGACAGAGTTACAAAACTGAATTACTGAAACTCCTGCATAATCTTAGAGAACTTGACGGGGAGGTGGTGAAGGGACCCGGTAAGTTAGCATGATTATGTCTCCTAGGACCTAAGTCTATTCAATCTTATCAGCTACCAGCCTGTTCATCAGACTTTAGGTAAAAATAGCACAAATGGAAAAGTTGGTAAAAAATAGCACAGTAAAAATGGCGCAGGTAATAATGGCACGGCTGGAAAAGTAGGTAAAAATGGCACACTGTTGTTAAACTTTTCCAAACTCAAACCCCAAATTCAAACCCCCAACCCCAATATTGAAAAGATGTGTTATTTTTACCTAATTTTCCAGTTGTGCCATTATTACCTGTGCCGTTTTCACTGTGTCATTTTTACCTGTGCTATTTTTACCGGACACCCATCCATCAACGCAACAGATTTAAGATTATAGTTTTGGAATTTTGCATCTAAAAAGTATGAAATTCTTCAACTCATCAACTGTAGATGGTTTATTCAAAGGGGAGGTGATGTGTGAATCATGGATTCTCTTGCAGCTGTGGGGAAATGTTATGTAATGCTTTAAGGGTGGTGATGTCATAATAGATTTTTTGTTTCCTTTTTCCCATAGCAGAGATTCAGCTAGTCTAAGTATTTATAGCCTATGGGTGTGCAGGTAATATTTTGACATAAATGATAGTTAAGTTGGTTTTAAATTTAAGTTAATTAATAGTTAAGCATAGCTAATTGCATTTTTTGTTTTGAATCCTGTATATTCCAATATATTTTTAAGTTATAAAAACATACATCAAAATTGTAAACCTGCCAATAGTGTTCATCAAGACGATGGTTTTTCATAATTTATAATAAAGTTGTCTACTCCTTATTTTGGCAAACAACTCCGTAATATTTCATGCACAGTTTCTGTGTGTAGCTAACAGTTTTAGGAGTATATATTGAAAGATGGCAGAATTGGTATTATACATACATTACCTGTGAACTCACCGTGGTGTAAGGTCTTTTCACGTGGGTGGTCTTATCACACCATGGGGCACCATCTTATAGCACAGTGGGAGGTCTAAGATCATGATAACATGACAAAATAAACAAACTTATGAGATATATTAATTATATAAACCAATATTGACCAATAGTACAAGATTCTCTCAATTCTTCTCAAAATATTTAAAAAATTAATACTTGTTGTGTTTTCAAAATATGTAGATATGTATGTTTATTGTCGCAGACTGAAAGAAAATAGCAATGTGAAAACGTTATATCATAATTTATAAGTTGCAAGTGAAAATATAAGTCAAATTTATGCTGGGTTTTTATACCAGTCTAAAAAGTTAGCTATTGTGTAGTAGCCATAATCATTGTGGAAACAGCATAATATAGCTAGCATAGCTGTGATGATACATAAAAAGCTATAATGAATTAGGAAACGCTTTCCCAGCTCATGTAATGTCCCAACAATACTTATTTTATTTTACCTTATTTTGTAATATTCTGAAATAATATAAATTATTATGTTTAAGTTAATTAGTAGAATTATATAAAACGAAACTCATTTTAACATCTGCTACCAGTATGTATACTATGATGGTAGATAGATAAAGTGTGAAAAGGGTGTGCCTTTTATTCCCTATCTCTGTCAATTACTTACCAAATATCTGTCAAACTAGCCGTTATTTACTTTGAAACAGGCTCTGAAGTTTTTAAGCTTATGGCAGACATGGAGAGAGAATTGGGTCACAATTCAGCCAATCAGGAGTTTCCTAATCCTGTATCTAGTCATTCATTGGCTGATCCAGCTGAAATGTTTACTGTGAAACCGAGAGAACTTTCGAATGGCGACAAGCTGATTGAAGAGGAATACAAGTGTGTTTGTTTATTCAATTTGGAGTTTAAGTAAAATTTTAAATAATTTTTAAAAAAGTTTAAAAGTGTATATTTTCTTTTTCTAACGTGCATAGTTTGGGTACCTCATTACCACCTCCTTGTTTTGCTACTAGAGGCTAAGCATTTCTGTATGTTGTTAGTAGCTTATCTCAGGCTAAGAGAATAATGTGATTAGACAACTCCAAGTGAATTTGGAGTTGTTTACCCACATTATTATCCTATTTTTTTAGTAAAAGTGTTGAGCTTTGTGCTGCCCTGAGTGAAAGAAGCACTAAACTGATAGCCCAGGCAGAAAGGAAGCTAAAGGCCCAAGAGAAGGTCTGATGGAAAAATAGTAAATACATCAAGTAGGCAGTTGGAAGCATGAGGTCTAAGGCTATGAGGTCTGGGGCTATGAGGCTAGCTGTATTGTGACTTGGTGGCTTTAATTTTATGTTTCCATGGAGACTCGTCAAATCTGGTGCTACTGCAACAGTCTATAGAATCAACTAGAAAAGCTTTTGAAGTTTTCTCCTGAAAGGCTAGTTTAGAGTCTTAGGGAACATGCTGTATGTTTGAATTCTTGAAATCGCCATAATTGTTAGATGACTAAATGTCATTTTTTGGTGAATATTTTTTATTTACAATATCCATTTGGTTAATTTTCTTATCAACCAATTTTCTCAAGTTTTTATATAAAATAATTCCTTGAAATAGTGCTATGTATGAAATAAAAAATGAATAAATAATAAATAAACAATATGTACAGAGATTGTAAAATATTAATGCGATAATTGTCTTTCATGACTAGTAGTAGGACAACTTCCACATGATACACTTTCTTCTTATAACTTGAGGGTAGTATTTTATATAAATTATGAGCTATATACAAGGTCTTTGTCATTATATACAAAATAATATCTAGAACTAAATTCTATAAAAAATAACTGAGAGAGAGAATCTACAAATGTGTTGTAACCACCATTAACCCTGAAATGTCTTTAAATGTCTGGTTGTAATTGTACGGTGAATAATAGCTAGAAACCTGGCAATGTTATTGAAATGTAAAAGCAGTGGTTCATATATAGCATAGAGCTCAATGACTATAGCACCTTTACAAAGGTCAAGGTTGACGTATATGCTGGCTGTGCTCATGATTTGTATCAGCAACCAGCAGTTTTCCATGTATTTAGTGCAAAGGAGCTTTACTCTTGCAACATCTGCTATTGGTATGACGTCTGTCTGTCTGTTCGTTTCATACGTACCACTCTTTGCTGTCAGCTCGTCTGTTCAAACTGCTGACAGGAAGTGTAGCGTCTGCTGTCGAACTGCCCGCCCTATATTCTTTGATGTCCAGCCTCAGATCATCGTCAACAGAGCAGCTGGGGCGGTGCTGGGGCGTGGCCGGGTAGCTCTCTTGCTGCTTGCGAGTTAGCCGATATATTATCACTCCTATGCATATGGCCGTCACCAGTGCCGCCCCACAAATCCCTGCTATTAACGGTAAGTTCTTCTGAAGGTCAAAAGGCCTGAAAGATAAAAAGAATAAGTTTGGTTGTTCATTAAACGGAATGTTTATTAGTTGAAACCACAACTAAAAATTTAACTTTCTAGTTTGTATTCAGTGTTGGCTAGCTAAACTATTAATAGAACCTAAATTATGTTGTCTGCTAACCAATGTTAACTGTATATTACCAGTTAAGACTTGGGGCTTAATTTGGATTGTACTTCACACAAGGACATGCACACCAAAGAATGCCATGTTAAACAATACCTAGATTTTACTAGAAACTTCTGTTCTCATTTTTTATAGAATATAATATTATGTTTGTTGATTGTTCCTCACGTAAAAACTGGCAGCTTATGAAAAATACTTATCATGAACACAGCGAGCCTATGACAAACCCTACAAGCATATCTACTCAAATCAATTGACTGTTTCATATGTATGTAAACTACAAACCCGTCTGCTGTAGCCAGAGACTGCATTTCACGCTCAACTGGCAATGTTGTTCGTCTCCGCACAGTTGTCTGCTCAGCTGGTCTGGAAAAACTCTCCCCTTTAGTCGCATCCGGTTTTTCTGTCTGAACAGAAACGTCTTCTGACCAGTTTAAGAGAGGAGATGGGTTGGTGACTCTGCAAAATGACGTTGAATTTGAAGGACTAGAGAATCTGGCAAGAGTGAGCAGTGCTAGCAAGATTTTGTTTTGTTCAATCAGTGCTTGAGTTTAGCTATCTACTAGAAGCAATGTATTTGTGCAGCCAATCAACTATCAGACAAAGCATAAGAATTGTTTGCTCCTGAATTGAAGCAGCCGACAATTTTTAAACTGATGATTGTTACAAAGTGAAAATGAGGGGTAAAAGATGACACTTATGATATATAGAGGTCTCTTTCTCATACCATGAGTTTGCTAAAATCATACTTGGTGAAAGATTTCAATAGTATCTGCAGTATGTAAGCAATAATATTTGCACTCCTCTAGTTTCTGCTACTATTTGCTTAATAAGGTGAAATATTAACAACCCTAAACTTTCAATAAGCAAACTGTCCCATTTGTTTTGCAAATGCATTAAAAATCAATACTAAACATATAAGATATACTTATTTGATCCTATAGTTATTATGCATGCACACAAGACACTGTAAATAGATAATTGTAGCGTGCACCCATCAGGTGCTGAATGCCTAGATATATTGGATGGAGTTGTCCCCTCAGCTTAATATGGTAATTCCAAGTGTTCCAGATAATTATTAAGCGAGTGAAACACTTTTACTTTATAAGTTTGAAGCTAATTAATAACTAATGTTAGTTTCCATAACAGACATACCTGGCTGGAACTTTCTCCGAAACAACTATTTTAGTAGTGATGAGGTCATCACTTCCAGTATCCTCGTTGCAGAAGTCAGGATCCACTGCCCCACTTTGACATGGGGAGACAACAGCTCCAGAAGATGGCAGTATAATATCATCTTCAATTGTCATTTCATAATCTTCTTCCTCATTTTGCATTCTCAGCTGCAACTCACTACAAGAACACAAGTGCGACTCTGAAATCTATATCTGACTAAAAGATATTATGTATATTATAAACTGTTGTGGTATGGAACTTGAAGCAAACTACTTCAATATGCATAATCATTTATTTATTTTTCAATAATACTAAAATTCAGATCTATCTCATGTAACTGTTTTTCTTGAGAAAAAAGGCAATTCTATTTATAAAGAAAATTTTATAAATTTATTACAAAAATAAAACGATTAGAAGTCCAAATGTATAAGGCAAGGTACATGTGAATAATTTTAATTCTGTAAGAATGTATTAAACTTAACTCTATCATTATTTTATTGGTTATACATTTGTTCATGTATACTTTATGATATTGAAACGCATGTCGTACAGCGCCTGCATGAATTACATAAGTCACATTCAGTTACCAGGAGCAGCTGTACTGAGTTTGTAGAAGCTTTTGGCCAAAGAGGAGTCTTTCAAGCAAATTCATATAATTTGTTATAAAATGTAGATGCATAACAAAGTTTTCTTGTTCTTTAATGCTGTGTTTTATAAATTTTTTAATATTTCAAGACTATATGTGCTTTGCTAGTGGAAAATAATAAAATTCATCTCAAACTTTCTAGGAAAAATGTTATAATGTATTTTTTAGTTTTGTTCAGTTTTGCCTTTTTATACAAGTATTTTTAGACAGATCTTAAGCTCTTGAAAGTATTAAATCATAAAAATATGCTGTTGAATGTAAAATTCTTCAGATATAGCAATTTTAGAAGATATCGTATAAACATACACCCAGTAGGCCTATGTTGCAAGTATTCAGGACATAAAATACTGTCAATCGATCCTTTTGTTACAGCAAACTCTAGTTTTGACGATAGCCTTCCTCTTAGTTAACTATAACAATTATGAGAATAACCTAAACACCATCTCCCTACCTGTCATCAAGGTCGGCTAAAACGGCGTCCCCCTGAATAGTGATACTTGGATGATTAGACTTTGCTAAGTCCAACACTTTGATAGAGTTGAAGGTGAGCCCTGAGATTAGCCCGAAGAAAGGATGGCTGAAGGAACCAGTTTCCGTTAGGTCAAGGCCTATTGACAACTTGTCCATGCTGTTGAATACAGTCAGCCGGTCTTCTGCAAGCACATAACTACTGATACAGAAACATGTGGAGATAAACCTTGTTGGTGAATATTTGTAACATTTACTATTTGAGCCGTTAAGATGTCACTACAAGATTCAGAAACTGGTTTGATGGTAAAATATTATATGAAGTTTCAAATAAAAATCTTGATGATTTATTGCCTACAATTCATCTGAGAATGTGTGAGAATGTGTGAGAGTGTGTGAGAATCTGCAAAAGTCTGTGAAAAGTCTATGAGAGTCTTGGTTATATAGTGAGAAAAATGAACTTTTACTTAAATAATGTTGGAAACATGTCTTAAAGATTTTATGAATCTCAAAGCGAGTACAACCGAATACTTTTCTCCTCGTTACTTATGGTCTTGCTACGACTTAACCCACTACCCCAGCCCAACATGTGCCATAGTAGCTGCATGAAAGCCTTTAAACACTAAACTGTGGTTGCCTTGGGAAAGACTAATAAACTAAAATATTACATTAGGTATGCACATGATGTTTGTGAGGGCTGAACCAACTATTAAATATACAGTGCAACTATACAGGTGCAACCTTTAAAATTCTACTACTTAAATAAAACACAAATCTACACAACATCAATACAGGAAATCACTATATCTCGAACAACAGAGATAGTTAAGTTTTTGTGTCAGAGTATTACAACATGTTTACAACTTAGAAGAGTACCTGACTGCAAGCTGGTGACTGTGACTAGATAAAGAACAGTTATAACTTATATTACATTGAAAACTATACAGTAGGTAATGTTTATCCAGATTTCATGGCAAGTTTGAAACTTTTTTCCCAGTATTAGTAAAGCTAGTTGATTGCATGAATTTAGTTTTTTACTTTTTAAATGGAAATAATTGATTTGTATTCTCAGCAAAACACTGTTAGCCAATAGGTATCTCGAAAACCTTTCATACAAAACACGTGTCTAATGTAAACTCATTAGTGTTCAGTTTAGGTTAAAGCTTTTTTATGACTAAGGTGCATTTGGAATTACATGATTTTTGGTAAAAAGATGCAAAAACACCTTTGAAAAATATTGAGATTGACCAAATTTACTACTCATCAAAAATAAGTCCCACTATATAGGGATATGGGATATAGAGATATAGGGGTATAGGGATATAGGGATATAGGGGTATAGAGATATATAGGGATATAGGATAGCAAATCTGTCACTGGCATACATTGTGTGAGGTTGAATGTTTTCTAACAGAGTTTTTTAAATAGTTATGTTTTTGGGCATCATAGAATCATGCACTATTACATTGTAAAAACATTCTGATGATAGGAACCAGTAAAATTTAAATTTTTCGTAACTCTAATATAGAAAATTCTAATGGCAGAAGCCTTTTAATGGTTAGCAGAGAAAATAATATAAAACAACAACATCTTACTTTTTGGATTAACGGAGACTTCTGGATGATTATCAATCTTTAGGGTGGCGTTGCCTCCACTTCTGGTGAATACAATCACATGGTATTTCCCATCATTTACCAGGTGCTTAGAGTCAAAGAGAGAACGACTCCTTGTGCCAACATTGAATACAGCTTTTACCATGCCATCCTGCAATGCATAAGCCTATAGAATTACCTCACAAGCAAAACATCATAGTTTACACAGTAAATGATTTAGCGCAATTACTTACACAAATTACATATTATTCATGTCAGTATTGTAACAGACTTTTAACCAACTGTAAGTTACAATTAAAAGTTCTGTTCAAACTTTCCGTATAACAATATGCAAAGTCCAAAGTATTGCAGATGAAATCAGAGGTAAAGACAAAAGAAAGGAGATCAAGAACAAAAGTTGGTTTTAGATAAAATACGGTTCTCGTATGGCTGCTTAGTAGCTCAGTAAATATTAACTAACTAAACTCCTAGTCAACAACTGCAAACTTGAACTTAATATAAGAAAAAATTGTATTTCAACCATTAATTTGCGGATTTATTTCTCAAAATCATGAAAAAAATTATTCTTGTGATTTAGTTCGGTTTAAAGAAATATCTACAATTCTGATGCAAAAATTAAATAGAATAAAGATTAGCTTTCATTGCATTGTTAAGCATATGCTATACTATTATCTATCTGCAAATTACACTACCTCTTACCATAACTGAAACTTCTAGCCTGTCTGCAGAGTTTACAGATGTGAGTCTGAAGAGTAAAGCTCTTTTTTGAGCAAAAGTCATTAGACCAAAGGCTAAAGTATCCTCAGTACTGTCTGGCTGTGGATATGGGAAGGTATAGGTAACCAACCCGCCTGCTATATTCCCAAATTGATATGTTGTTCCGTCTATATATATAAAGGGAAGACAACTGTGTTGAAGTTTTCATGCAAGTTCTATTACTATATTGTAATGGAAGTTGATATTTATTACATTGCATTAGTAAAGTTTATGGTACAATATAGCTTTTAAATTGAAGCTCTATAGTACTTCTAAATAAATTTCAAGAAATTATTGGAATAATAGTTGTTAAAATTGGTTTAACTTTTCTCAATACTTACAATTTCAGCATTATAAAAACTATAATGAATTTTATCATAATTGCATTTGTTTTTCCATTCATTACTGTTGCAAGTGTTTTTAAACAGCATGCAGCTAGATTTCCCTTTTGTTTGCAAAAGGCTAGACTAAGTTCACAAGCGATTCACAGCACAACTTGAGGGGCTCACACTCACCGTAACTGCAAGTTGGCCCTGTGAAGGAGGTCAGCTGGCAGTTACATGATATGGTTGGCCAATTCTCCATGCAGGTACCTCCATTCTTACAGGAGTCCACTTCACATGTCTCTGAGTCTACACACACAATATTGTAGAAACTGAGGCTATTTTAAATAAATGGTATCTACCCAATGGCAAACAGCAATTGCTATTCTATGGCTTTAAATGCATCAGGTGTGTAGTGTAGCAATATTACATATGCTGAAATGTTTTACTAAAAATAATTTTACAAGGAGAGATATACATGTATATAATATAAAAACCGTAGAATGAAAATAGTGCAGATAATAGAAAAGAAATACTATCAATGCTATGGGTTTTTCCCAAATATTTATTAGTAAATTACTGCCCCTGTCTTTACAAAGTAATATTCCTAACACTGTTTATATTACTAACACTTCAACACTACTTATATTACTAACACTTCAACACTGTTTATATTACTAACACTTCAACACTGTTTATATTACTGACACTTCAACATTCAACTGGTTTACATACCGAAACAACCACTGATAAGTTTGTGTTTGTTGCCATTTCCTGCACTGATTAGGTCAGGTTGAACCCCATTGATGTCTAGAGATGCCAAACAGCCGACAAACCCATGAGGTGCTTTGATCGTAGTTGGAAGTCGAGCATACATATCACTAGCCACACCAGCCACGTACACTGGGCTGTTTAGCTGGAATTGCTTGCTCTTGATTGGCTTGAAATAAATCAATAAATTCCGTAATGCTATGTCAAGTATTTTGAAATAACATAAAGTTGTGGCACACTTATTGTACATTTTACTAAAAAGCTGAAACTAAAAATTAATTTGGAAAAATATTCAACACATCGATGTATTGTTTTCAACGTGCCGTAGTTTCTTTATACTACTAGTTATAAGTAGTGAGGATATAGAAATTGAGTAGAGTGAAAAGCCTTGACTAATTTGGTAAAGCTTAGAAGCTTTTCACAATTCTACTGAAATATAGATACTAGATAGGCTGTAAACATTGTATAGAGCAGAGGCTAACCTCGGCATTGGCGTACTTTACATCATCAACTATTAGGTAGTAACTGCCGTCACTCAGCCTCATTATGACCACATCATGCCACTTCCTGTCATTTAGGGTATCGGAAGATTCTGTTTCGATCATACCAGTAGCTCCTTGTATGCTGTATATGTAGCGCAGAGCCCCCTATAGTGTACATTACATTGTATGTTACATAACATTGTACCGATAACTTCTTGTATGCTGTATATGTAGCGTAGAGCCCCCTATAGTACATTACATTGTATGTTACATAACATTGTACCGATAACTTCTTGTATGCTGTATATGTAGCGTAGAGCCCCCTATAGTACATCCCATTGTATGTTACATAACATTGTACCGATAACTTCTTGTATACTGTATATGTAGCGTAGAGCCCCCTATAGTACATCACATTGTATGTTACATAACATTGTACCGATAACTTCTTGTATGCTGTATATGTAGCGCAGAGCCCCCTATAGTACATCACATTGTATGTTACATAACATTGTACCGATAGCCCCTTGTATACTGTTACTGTAGCGTAGAGCCCCCTATAGTACATTACATTGTATGTTACATAACATTGTACCGATAGCCCCTTGTATACTGTATATGTAGCGTAGAGCCCCCTATAGTACATCACATTGTATGTTACATAACATTGTACCGATAACTTCTTGTATGCTGTATATGTAGCGTAGAGCCCCCTATAGTACATCACATTGTATGTTACATAACATTGTACCGATAACTTCTTGTATACTGTATATGTAGCGTAGAGCCCCCTATAGTACATCACATTGTATGTTACATAACATTGTACCGATAGCCCCTTGTATACTGTTACTGTAGCGTAGAGCCCCCTATAGTACATTACATTGTATGTTACATAACATTGTACCGATAGCCCCTTGTATACTGTATATGTAGCGTAGAGCCCCCTATAGTACATCACATTGTATGTTACATAACATTGTACCGATAACTTCTTGTATGCTGTATATGTAGCGTAGAGCCCCCTATAGTACATCACATTGTATGTTACATAACATTGTACCGATAACTTCTTGTATACTGTATATGTAGCGTAGAGCCCCCTATAGTACATCACATTGTATGTTACATAACATTGTACCGATAACTTCTTGTATACTGTATATGTAGCGTAGAGCCCCCTATAGTACATCACATTGTATGTTACATAACATTGTACCGATAACTTCTTGTATACTGTATATGTAGCGTAGAGCCCCCTATAGTACATCACATTGTATGTTACATAACATTGTACCGATAACTTCTTGTATACTGTTACTGTACAGACAACACCCTGCACAGCTGGGCAGTATGCTATACTAAGTTTTTATCCATAAACTATATAACTATAATCAGTCTTTGAAATTTTCATTTAAAATCTCACGACTGTTTAAAAGGAGTTTTAGTGGAGCAGCTAAAAAGTTAAGGGTTGTGCCCCTCTCCATGTTGGAAACATAGCTTGAGAGCTTTAATATGACACAGGAGTAATTAGGGGCGGGTACACTCCCTGACATCATTAATGATTCGGCCCATGACTCAGGTCATGCTGTCATACTAGGTCAGCAATCTATCCATTAAAGAACAGCTACTTCATATGTATATCGCAATAAAAAGTCATAACTCATGCATAGTTACGTATATGCAGTAAGGATTTCTTATATACACAGTAATGTCAAAGGTTATATCCTGGGAAATACCTGAATCATCTCAAGGCAGATATAGTCTCCATTTCTGGTCTCTCTGTATAATATTAAACCGGTTGGTTGGCTGGTGCGTAGTTGCAAATACAGAGAGTGGAAGTTTGTGTGGGGCAAGTCATGCTCCACATAAGTTTCTTCTGATCCGATGGAAACAGGGCTAAGTGGAGTTACGGGTGCTGAGCTAAACTGTGCACTGTAACTGATCTCTTCAGCATTACCTGTAATATGCATTCATTATATGCATTGTAGACATCAAGTTATAGTAATATTTTAAATTTCAACTTTAAATTTTGAAGATTAAGCAACACCAATACACATCTGTTGCATTTACGTATTGGTTGAATGTAATTCTTCATATATCAGACCAACATCTATGCATATAATATAACAATAATTGTATTATGAATTGGTTATTATTTGCTGATATACAAACTTTTTAAATGTCAAAAAGTTGAATATATAATTTATGACAGTAGTTATCTCCACATACCTTGGTACGCCAGCTCAGTGTAGGCTATTTTATTAAAGATAAACTGACGGATATGTCCAATAAATGCCACTTTATTCTCCAGCTGCTCCACACTCCTTTTTCGTAAACTTCCAGAGGCATCTAGGAAAAGATATGAGGAGACAACTTCTCAATAAAGTGTGTTTATACTATGACCTTCACCCTTGAATATAGCTATAGAGATGGTTTAGTAGGTAGCTCAAGACTCCACTCCAAAGTGCTGCGTAGCTAAAGAAGCACTCAATAAGAATAGTGTTTGCTACATTAATCCATAGCCTACATCTTGTTAAAGCAACAATCAAAACAGAAGATCATATACACAACGCATAGGGAGCATAAGCTTCACTTAGATCACAGTCTATCGCTGTTCTCATCTAATGCTAAGTTAGGCACTAATATTTACCAGTTGGTAATCCCAGGTTGATCTCGTCAATTGTAATCATATCATCCAGCAGATCTCTTGAGGTTTCCTGACTTGGGATTTCCGAGTTATGAACTCGTTCACCATTTAGTATGACCTCCAGCACACGGGCTTGGCGTCTCAAGGTCAACGCATACCAATGATAATCGTTTAAACCTTCACCTGCCTCCAATACCTAGAGACAACAACAACGATACCAACACTTATGCAGAAAAAGTTAGAAAACGTTCTCTTACTCCATCTTTTGATAAATCTTGGAATTTAAACTTGAATATTCGAAATCTTTTCTTACGTGCACGGCATTGTTGAGTTGTATTCGTATGAATAGTTTTCCATAAGAGAGGAATATTTCTAGACTGGTCTTGCCGTCTTTACTTTGAGTGCTGAGTAACGCACCACTAGAGTGGCGAGTTCTAAAATGGAGGCTGACTTCCTCAACTATGGACAGGATCCTCTTCCTTGGAGTGACTGTGAAATGGTCTCTCCCATTGAACCTCAGTATAACACTCTCTGTAACACAACATTTCACTATGGTAGATAACTCCTATCCTACCGTGGAAGCAAATAGTTGTGTCTCATCATTTAAAGACTGCTGATATTACCACACTTTACTAATTCATTTGCTAATGCAAGTCTTTTTATGAAGCCATGGGTAGAGAAATACAAATAGAAAATTTATATGTCATTATTTGCACTTTAGATATTCACAAACAACTTGAAAGAACCACCAGACATGCTACTACTGCAGCAGCTTTCTATGTATCAGTCAAAATATAAATATTAAATATATTATAGCGCAAAGAAAATAACAGGTATTTTAAATTCATGTGTGTAATTTTTTTGTAATTTTAGAAAATATAACATTGAACAATCAAATTTTCAAATTTTCAGCTTTCAAAATCACAAAGATCAAACTGCTCTTCAAGCCAATGTAAAAATAATATAAGAAATAAAACGACTCTAGAAATGCTAAAACTACATTTTATAGCTATCGTTGGTCACCTTGAGCACACTGGGGACCAGTGTAAGGTGTCTGTTCACACCCACATGTAGTTCTCCCCCACCCTCTCTCACACACTCCTTCATTCTCACAAGAGCTGCTGTCACAAGTAGACTGTGATTGGCTACACTCGTCTGATGTGGTCACTCTTTGCTGCCTAGCCAACAGTTTGAGATTCTGAGCCACCCCTGTGAGTATACATAAAGCTTACATCCACTCCTTGTGGGTATACATAAAGCTTACATCCACCCCTGTGAGTAGAGAGCTTACTTATGATGATGTTGACTTAATTACAGACAGCACCCAAGATTTGCGATTAAAGCATGTAAAACATAATATGAATAAAATAGTTTTAATAAAAGCATTAGGAAAGCACTTCAGTTGTTTTGAAATGCTGGAAAGAAAAAATATATATTTGTAAGACTTTTCCTCCAAAAATGCTGGATTTAATTTACTTTGTTTTATATTATGATTTTACAGTTTTACATTTAAAAGTTTTATATAACTTTTTGATTAGTACCATTTTTAGTTTGCCTAACTGATTTTAATACCTCAACGCTCTGTATATAAAATTTAAAAAAAGTACAGTTTGTTTCGTAAATGCTCTGAAGTATTGCAATTCATAAATTAACTATGTCTGTTCTGTTTTCCTGTTTTTTATTTAAAATTTGCAACACAAATGCTGCTGGAAGTATTTATACATGACTTTGCTATAGAGTCAGCTAAAATTGTTAACAAGGTAACAGAGTTGTTTTTATTTATTTAGCTCTCCATATTTGATACCCAACTCTACTTACCATTTATTTTCACTTCCATGAGGCAGCCTACAAAGCCTTGCATGATGCCAGCTGTGTATACGGTAGGATGGGCACTAGAAGCAGCGCTGTCGAGGTCTAATCCCGCCAGACTTACTCGGGATGTTAGTCCTATAGATTTGGAAGTTACATCTCCTACTCTGATTGTTTTGGGTATACCATCAAGCTGTAAGAGATAGCTAACATCAAGCACCACTGAACTAATTTAAAGCAGTGAACAATAACAACTTGCAAAAAACAGATAGTTATAGAAAATAGAATGATTATCTTAAAACTAACCGAGTTATTTCAAGGCAGTGCAAAATAAAAAAAATAATAAACAAGCAGTAAAAATAAACTTTTGTAACAACCAACATTGCGCAATAAAATTATCTGCATTATTTCACTTACAGAAATAGTTACTCCCCAGTTTTTTAGTGTTGCTGACACTTTATGCTCAGAGTTTGTGTTGATCATTGAATCACTCACTTTCTCCCGTACTAATACTCCCGTGTGGTTCAACACAGCGTAAAGGTAGCCATCAAATATCTCCAGAGCAAAAACAGACAGACTAAAATAGCATGACAATAGATAAAACAGGTATATAGCCTATCAAACATACAATTGTACATAGGATTTAAAACAAACTGCAAGAAAATATAAAACTTATGCAACGCCTTTTAATTTAAACTAATATTTAATTTTTTATAAAATTGTATGTGAATAATACAAATAAAAAGAATTTATAACTAACTTTTCTCCAGATGCGTATACCAACAGTCCCTTTTCTTCAGTTGTATGGAATATCACAGACAGAAAGTTGGTACTTGATGCAGTGAATTTCTCTAGCAATATGACGTCTGATGGTGACTGGATTGCTATGGGCTCCACTTGTAGTACCTTATGTAGATATAAATTCACCGTTACAATGATTACGTGTGCAATAGTCAACTGTAACATATGTTATTATCTGCTATCTGTTTATATAAACAAAAATTATTGTGTATTAGAAACCAAAGTATTTAAATATATAGATGTTAAATAATGCAACATTGGTTTATGTTTAGGTGTTAATGAAAACTAATAACAATTAGTAGCAAGTGTTTTTTCAAGGTAGAATTTAGTTTAGAAATTTTGCTGGTAGATGATTGAGTGTACAAGTTTGTACTCGAACCAGCTATGTTGGATTTCATTTTTACTCATTGAGGTTTATTTTATTTTATAAGATATGTTTATGGAATTGAGGTTTGTGTTTTAGTTTTACACGGTTTTCAGGTAATCTAAGAAGGTTGTTCTAAAGAGCATTGTCAAACATAGCTGTAGAATTTTAATACTTATTTTTGCTTACCGGCACACATTTGTCGTACAATACATCTCCAGACTCGCTGATTAGACTAGATCCTGTCTTTGCAATGTCTAGAATGTGGAGGGTTAGAGATCCAACCGTATATTGCACCTGTTGGATGTGGAACAGAGGGAATAGAATAAGTAACTATAGTAAGTATATAAATGACTAGCACCATTATTTTGGTGCACATGGATATAGCATTTGATTATTTGACTTACATTGACAACATACTATAATAGATATACTGTAAACTAAATCCTTCTACTCACATTTTTCAGACACCCGTGGAAGTTCTGAACAGTCCTTACTCCAGGTAAATTTTCGAGTTTTGAGGCTCCGCCCAGAAATAAAATTCTACTGTTGATTTCGTGAAAGTTTCCCGCAAATGACTTTGAAATTTCGTATGAGCCGTCCACAGAGGCATGCATCTGCAAGAGTTAAACTTTTAAAGACATTCTAGATGACTTCTGAATGGTAAAAGTCATTCAAGTGTGCACATAGACTGGCTCTGAAAAACATATCCACAACTATTTGTGTGAGTCAATAAGGCTACAGAGAGCGCTTCTTATATAAGGAAAGATAACTCCTGATATAACAATGTGATTACTACTAAGTTACTGACCGAAATGAGAACTTACTGTGTTCCAGCATAATATACGGGCTCTACATATATAACTTACACTATGCTATGATCACTACCATTTTACATAGCTTAGATTGTCCTATATGTGTTATAAGCCAATAAACTGAGATCAAAGATATTGAATTAATGTTTGCTACACTTTTTGTTAGTATAGAGTGAATAATATGAAACTCTTTCAAAATATCTTGACAGTTCTGCTGATGTAGGATAATTCTAACAATACACAATACATTGTACTTACACTACACTATACATTGTACTTACACTACATAATACATTGTACTTACACTACATAATACATTGTACTTACACTACATAATACATTGTACTTACACTACATAATACATTGTACTTACACTACACAATACATTGTACTTACACTACACTATACATTGTACTTACACTACACAATACATTGTACTTACACTACATAATACATTGTACTTACACTACATAATACATTGTACTTACACTACATAATACATTGTACTTACACTACACAATACATTGTACTTACACTACACAATACATTGTACTTACACTACATAATACATTGTACTTACACTACATAATACATTGTACTTACACTACATAATACATTGTACTTACACTACACAATACATTGTACTTACACTACACTATACATTGTACTTACACTACACAATACATTGTACTTACACTACACTATACATTGTACTTACACTACACAATACATTGTACTTGCACTACACTATACATTGTACTTACACTACACAATACATTGTACTTACACTACACAATACATTGTACTTACACTACACAATACATTGTACTTACACTACACAATACATTGTACTTACACTACACAATACATTGTACTTACACTACACAATACATTGTACTTACACTACATAATACATTGTACTTACACTACATAATACATTGTACTTACACTACACTATACATTGTACTTACACTACACTATACATTGTACTTACACTACACAATACATTGTACTTACACTACACTATACATTGTACTTACACTACACAATACATTGTACTTACACTACACTATACATTGTACTTACACTACACAATACATTGTACTTACACTACATAATACATTGTACTTACACTACATAATACATTGTACTTACACTACACTATACATTGTACTTACACTACACAATACATTGTACTTGCACTACACTATACATTGTACTTACACTACACTATACATTGTACTTACACTACACTATACAATGTACTTACACTACACAATACATTGTACTTGCACTACACAATACATTGTACTTACACTACACTATACATTGTAATTACACTACTATATAGAATGCACTTACACTACACTATGCAATATACTTACACTATACTATACAATGTACTTACACTACACTATACAATGTACTTACACTACTATATACAATGCACTTACACTGCACTATGCAATATACTTATACTACACTATATACAATGTACTTACACTAGACTCTAAAGTATACTTACACTACATACTATACAACGCACTTACCTCACACGCCCCTTGACTTCCAGCCAGCTGAAACAAAAATATAATGTTAAAAATATGTTAATAATATAGAGTTATAGACAAGAATAATTTATAATCTATAATGACTTTATTTTGCCTTGCAAAATTACTACAAGGTATTCATGAAGATACCAGACAAACTTTAGACTGTTAAGTCTAGAATAAGCATGTTATCCAATTAAGGCTTGTTTTGACTACTCATTTTATTCTATGTATCTTTTTAAGATGTTAAAGTTTTATTTAAATTACATTGTAAAAACAACAATTTTATTTCGATAAAGAAAACAGATGTATTTTTTTTGAAAAAGGATGCTAAAAAGAAATAAATTATCAAGGTATTATTTTAAAGCCGAATTCATGTGATAAGCAATATCTTGTAATTGGTGGGTTTATTGATTAGGATGTTGATTTAAGCTGCCCAGAGGCAATATACGGCCTCAAACTATTATCCAACTGGCAGCTACTCTGATTTCACTGTACCGATGTTTAATTACTCTCCGTCTCTTTATAGCTCACATTGCAAGGTGCCTCATGTCACCAACTGATCTATACACTCTCAACAGATTTCTCTGTTTGTTCACATTAGCTCTGTTTATTTACCCGTGTTTTTGGCACAACTAATCAATACAAGTTGTTTATCTAGGCCTTGGAAAATGTAACAACATTTATGTCTTCCAATCAATTAGAAATTTAAGCTGCAACAGTTCCATTATCCACAACGAGTGAGATTTACAGACTTTGTAAAACAGTTAATATGGCAGAAATATGGCTGAAGTTATTTGACTCTTAAATCGTGAAGATGTAACAAAATTATATGAATATTAACCGTTACGTACATTTTTCTACAACTATATTGCTAACTGCCAGATAATATACTTTCTTTCAACAAAGAGTGCAAATATATACAAACTTAAAAGAGAAGACAACTAATAGTAAAATCCCTTAAGGATGGTATTACTGAAATCTCACAAGGCAACCTAAAGCAAGGTTTTCTCATTCGGTTAAAGACAAATGCTAAGCATTTACAAGACAGACTATAGCTTAGCCCTAAATTCTAGAACATAAAATCATCCAATCACGGAGCATCATATACTAACTTTTGTATCAATCTATTACAAATATTTTGAAGATAAGTTTAGAGGGAGCTGCAGAAGCAATGCCGACTCACCACTTTGACATTTCTATGGACATAAAGAGTATGCCAGAGATTGTCATCAAACTGCCTGCCACGTCCCAAATACTCCAACTTCTCCCCAGACCCCATCTGTAGAGCGATGTACACCACTGCATCCTTCAGACCTATGTTAAGGTAATTCCCTTCGTCTCCTTGAAAATAGTAATATCCCATATCAATAAGACTTAGCTTAGGACCACACGATTTATACGTGTAAAACGCCGCTACGCTTAGTAAGACACAGTGGTGTGTACATAATTATAGATGATGATTAGGTTAAATGATAAAATGCATTTAGTTTTCAGATGAAACCGTAGCAGCCTGCAGTACCATGCAGGTTAAGCTACCCAGTCCTTTTGTTACTGCAACAAATGCCTGCTAATTATATTTATCAATTAACCTGAGAAATAAATATAGCCGCGTGGTCTTTGATTAGTTCATCTCGTATAGAAATTATTTTAATTATTTTAAATATCAAAACAAAAGCAATTTCAATTAAAGCAAATTGGTTTTTCACACAGATTAAACAGGAGTGCTGAATGCATATTAACAGGGAGCAAGCAGCCTTCCAAGTTCTGTCCCATCTACTGAGATTGTATTTTGTATAGAGTATGGCATACAAAATAAAAACCTCTCAGAGCTAAAATAATTCAAATGCCAATATATCTATAAACAACGATATATCTGCCACCCATTTTTCTTTTCACCAATTTCTTTAAAGACACTACCATTATACACTACTACCGCAATATGTTACCATCATACGCTGCCACTACATGTGGCCATACCTCTCTCTTAGAGGTAACCTACTTCTGTTACTATCATATGCTGCCGGAAAAAGTCAAGAAGGATCAAATTTCCTTGACAAATACACAGAGGGTTTGGGCTGTTCGCTACTGAGCCTGCACATTCAAGTATTGAGAGGAAATAAGATAAAGGCAGTTGTATAGATGATCAATAGGAGGTAGCTGTATGAGACACTTAAGTGGATTCGACTATTGTACTAGTTAGAATAGTGTGTCATCTAATTACTTCAGCTCTTAATTATTCACAAAAGGTTTTATATTAGCTTAATTTGCTGAGGATGCCACCGGCAACTGGTCCAAGATGCCAGAATGAGTAAATAATAAATGCATTCTACCAAAATTTCTGCTTTGATAATTTTAACATGTCTTGGTGTCAGTCTCAAAAGGAAGCTGGTGATCAATGCAGAGATTTATGGGAAATACCTTAAATGCCAAGAGAGTTGTGGTTGTTGTGTCACAAAGCATGCCGCAGCGAAAGCTGTACTCAATCTCTGTTGACACACATTGACCATCAACAGATTTTGAACATTAAAAGTGCACCAAGTTTTTTAGCTCACATACTTTCTATAAAGTACTCTTATATATATATATATATATTCTTGCTGGTAGAATTTCCAAGTATAACAATGGCTATGCCAGATTTCTGAATGGGAAGTGTGCAGAAACATAACTTACACTAATTCTTAAACACAGTACCAAGTGTGAACTTATAATGCTGTACAGTCAGGGCAATTATTACAATAAAACCTTCACCCTCACTGAGATTCGAACCTGAGGCCTTTGGCTTGCAAGCAGGCTGCCATTACACCACAGGGACTACTGGGTACTCTCAACACTACAAATACAACTACTCTGAATACCTGTATGGAAAAGGAGACCTTCTCCACTGTTAGTTTTGAAAGTCAAGCTTATAGTCTCAGCTGGACCAGTGATGGGTGCCATCCCGGTGAAGTTGTAGTACAGATATTCATCTCCAGAGAAAGTGGCTATTCTCTGCTCCCTCTCTGTAACAGAATAACGTAATAGTTCAGCAGTGATACCAAATCCTGTGTGTTGTAGTATGGTGTTAGAGTAGTGTAATGTATAGTGTAGTCTATAGTGCAGTGTTAGAATGGTGTAGTGCTTGTAATGCTGTTAGCGCCTACCTAGGTAGATGAAGACCAATTTCAATGTATAACCTATCTAGGGGTAGTCAAAACTGCTACTTCGCACAACTCTAGCGTCCAGCATCTTAGTTTGAGCATATTACTTGAGGAAAGTTAGACTATTATTGCATTTTTTAAGCTTTTCAAAGAATTAAGCATTATTAGTATATTGTTTGCTATTTAAAAGCATAATTTCTCTCCAACTCTGTGTTTTTTCGTGCAAAATCCTACCATCGTACTACTAAAACATTTTTGAACTGTAAGATCCTATTTTAAACAGAATCAAAGACACTTCAAAGATTTGTTTGAAGACTGATTTAATAACTAGTATTTAATAACGTGGAGGACCCACTTCAAAATATTTCTGCATACAGAGTTATGTGATAAGTGGGAGCTACAAAATGACTCTTAAAAGACCCTGACAAGTAAAAATGACTTATAAATCGGCACTATGAGATTCAATTTTTAGATTTTGAACAGAGAGGCTAAATCAAAAACCAATTAAATCATTTTATTTTTAGTTCTACTCTGGGATGCACTACGGCAAGTGTAAAGAAAATATTTTAAAGTTACGCTCAAGAACTTACACTGAGTGTAACATATTAATCTCATGGAAAGCTAGTTCAGTATTATAACCCTTGAAAATACTTTTTTATTTATTTCACAGTACCAAGCTACAATTCTTTCCTGCATAAAATCTTATTTCAAAATAATGATATTTTTTCAGACTTAGAGTAACTTTATTGTTATCTAAATTCAGGGTTTTATAGGAGAATAACAAGCAAATTAAACAGTACTGAGTAAAAGGTTAAAATGCAGATTTTACCGGCTTTTAAAGTGTATATTTAATAGTTTTAAGAGAATCTACTTAGAGCAAGATGAAATGTTCTATAAACTTCAGAGTAGACATTCAATTATCCATACTGTGTGTAAGTTTATACTATTATAATACACTGCATTGTCCTACGGTACTTGTATACCAATATTCCTATTTCCAATGTATGCATTATTAATTATTGATAATTCTTGTGCAGACGGAAGAGAAAATATCTAGGAAAAAATATCATTGGTGATTACAGCAGGAATCTGGAGGTTAGCCACCCATTAAAGTCAGCATCTTCCGCTGTCGATGAGCACATTTTTCTGACAGCCTTGATTTTACTGTCACTAAGTCAACAATCTTAAAATGTCAAGTTTGCTCCTTACCATAAAGAGAGTATTGATTTATGCAGCTTAGACCAGCGTCTATATACAGGATTAATTAATTTTTACTATTAGAATACAGGCTGATTGATTTTAAACTTTCGTAAACAAAGAAGATGTAAATTCAACTGGATTTGGTTCGTTTACATTCATGTCACTTAGACCTGACTTTATAACAGATATGACTCTTGCAGTTTCCAATGTGACAGCCGACATTCCTATTAGTTTATAATACTATTACAATATTAGGGTCTGTCTGTGTGCTACATTCTGTAAACCAATCAAGAAAGCATAATATGTTTTATTATACAGACTGCAATAACCACAATTATAAGATAGCCAGCCAGTCTTAGTTATGCTGTCATTTTACAAGAATAAAACTAAATAAACTTGATGAAATAATATATATAAACAAACAAATAATAATTATGTATAAATATTACTTCATTGCCTCAATTTACAATAAGCATGTGATTGTTGCTATGGGTTGCCATTCTAATTAAAAAAATCTAGGTTTGTAGCTGCTCCTTAAAGGTACTGAGCCCCGCGTCAACTAAATTATTTATAACTTTTAAATTTATTTATAACCTTTAAATTTATTTATAACTTTGACTTACCACTGAAAAATTGTATCTAACTTTTGATGACAATTGACATACATATGTAAAATGTCTCAAGTGTAGCAGTACCAACAGATATGCTTTTGGTACTGCATTTTTAGATGCCAGCTTATAATATGTGTTCATTACTTATATAACACAATGCAATACGTGTAAACTTAGCCTTCTATAAACTACTGACTGTTAGAGTTTACTACAGTTCTGTTAGTGGAAAACAATTTAGAAGACGTGAGAACATTCTGCTATCCTAGCATGAATTGAAGTGTAGCATTTAATGCTGCCTTTACTAATTTCGTGGAATTAGTTGAGAGTTTTGTAGTGTGTAACAACATTTTCATAACACATGACCAATAGACAACTCTATTTACTCCAGCAAAAGACAGTGGTTCACTCACTCTACTTATTTGTATAAGGGTAGCTAGGAGAGAAAGGGAGTATGCAGTAGTCTAGGAAAATCACTGAGGAAGTAGCCAGTGGTAACTGGTAGGCTCTTTAGTTACCAGAAGTACCTCAATAATCACATTTAGGTACAGTAATGAAGAAATTTCAATAACCCTAACTCCTTAATTTTTTCACAGAGTTTTAGTTTGCGATGTGAGTTCTAATTTTTTAGAAGTATTGACGGACTCCCAGAAAGCAAACTACTTTTTGTTGAAAATCAGTATGATATTGTGCTCTGGACTTCAGTCCCGTTATTTCATCATCGGTGAAGGTTACCTTGTGAGAATATTAGTCTGGTGAAAGCATACTTTAAGCTCTGTTTCTGATCAATCATTAAACTATTTGATAAATTTATCTTATAGTAAGAAGGTTAGAACTGTTGAACTTCAATAACCCCCTCCCTGTAGCTCACATGACATTTCAACAGGCTGGTGCAATAACTCAAAGGCTATAGCAGTGAAACACCTAAGGCTATTTTATCAGCCGTGATTGTAATTAAAATTATTGAGTACTCAAGCTGTAAGTATATAGTCTTCCCTTCATAAAGTATAATAATAAATTTCTGCCTTCCATTAAAGCTTTAGTGAATCATCTGCAATCAACCACATTATTGAATAACAACTGCAGTATATGAGTCACTGTAAGCTTTTTAACATGCAATGCTTTTACTAGCTGGTTTTCTCTTACTGTTTTTTGCTGCAAAAGCTTTCAAAAATTATTATTGTCATACCTTTTTATAAAAGCTGAAGCTTGCAGAGCTTCAGCTGTCTGCCTGGGAACAATCTACATTTAATCCACAACAAAGTGATATCTTATGGAAAACTTCATCATTTAAGTTATTACACATCAACATTTCTAGCTCAGTGCTATATTGTAGCAATTTTTTGACAATGAAATAGAAAATATGTATTCATGTCGGTTATTTATGTCCTCAATGCAAAGTCTCACAAAGTTCATCTTTTAAATCTAAACAGTTCTGCAGGTAACTGTGCTTAAATTGCAATTAAAAAAAATATTTTGTCTAAATATCTAAAATTGAATAATGTAGTCTCTGTATGAACACTACCACTTAGCACCTCATTGTAAACACAACAAAAACCAGCTTCTAATAAACTATGACAAGTAGACATGTTTAATAATATAGAAACATTAGCATGAATAATATATAGGTGCTGTTGGTTTAATAAATTTCACGCTTTTCTTTACACTTACTCAGCTTTTAGCTTTAATAAATTTAGACCCCAGACTGTGGAATATGAGAAATATTAATTATTTTTTAAAGACTACATTTGATTTTGTGATTGAAGGAAGCTATTCTTATTGTTTCTTTTTGTAACTGTCATTGGATATGATGCATGCAAGTTCAATATTGGAAGTAGCAAATTGAGTAGAATGTATAGTTTTGTAAACATACTACTTCTAATTAGCAGTTCAAAGTTTAATTATGGAATTATGGGTAAGTTTTTAAACAAACTTTCCAAAAGTTTTGACTTTCAACACATTTTATCATTAAAAAAACCTTTGGCAGCATTGCAGCTGCAGAAAATAAAAAACTTCTATAAAGCAAATCTGAATAATTAAGTACAAAGCTCAGTTATATCAATATTCAAATAGCTATATATCTACATAAAAAGCCATGCTACATGTTAAAATCAATTATGCTATATACCTATTATTATAAACAACTTAATTTACTTAAAATTGAAAATATGTGTTCCCTACCTTGAGAGTGGGTGTGCAAAATGCCGGCAAACCAAAATAAAGTTGAGATTAATAGCCTCATCTTAAAGAGGACAAAATATTGAGTAGACTTTCTATTTGAAATTTGACTTGGTTAGCTAAGTCATTACGTTAGAGCATAGCGCATGGAGTTTTCTAGTGCAGGCTGAGTAAGTGTTGAATATCAGAGTGAAAGCATGCAGGTTCATAGTATTTACAATGTTTTAGCCAATCAACATTCAGCTCTTGTAGCTTTCAACCAATTGTATGCTTTGAAAGCAGTGACTTTAAATCAATACTTTTTAATTTCATTTGCAGATGAAAAGCCTGAACGTATGCTACTCAAGCATATGTCTCTTTAAACTCAAAGTCATTACTCATTCACTCAATATTACAATGAATCATTTACACGGGCCTCTTTTCTACACTGATGACGTTTGGTAGCATAAATCATTAAGTAGCCATTGTGACACTCATGATTTCATCAAATGTAATAAATTATATATATATATATATATATATATATATATATATATATATATATATATATATATATATATATATATATATATATATATATATATATATATATATTAAAACATTCAAATTTCTAGCTTATTATGTGAAAGGGAGAAACCGGTAAATTAATGAAAATAGTGTACTGATTGCATAGTATTTGACACAGAAAATGTTTATTTACAACTAATTCTTTAGGGCTATAGTAATATAGTCTTCTAGCATGTAATGAGTCTTAGTGTAAGATCTGGTTTGTTACAAAAGGGTGGGATAACCACTGCCACACCCCCAAATATCCACATAGCATAGTAAGAATACTACAGAAAAGTGCACATCTAGCTTTTTTTATAATTATTAATAAACTGTGCATGTAGCTTATATTATTGTATGTTAAGATTTGTGTGTATTTTTACCAATGTGGTGACTTACTACACAATTCAGTATTAAGTTGAAGCATATATGAGTGTTTTGAGAGTCAAAATGGTTCAATCAAAAGAGTGTATTGAATAGAAAGCCGACAGACTAATTAGCAGAATTAAACAAATTTACCTACAATTACTTATAGAAAGTGTTTTCTTAGTCTTTGTACAGTAAGCAAACTTATTTTCGTTTATAGCAGACAGTAATTTCTTCATTTCTGTCTGACACAACTGTGCGCTTTGTGTAGCAGGTGCTTTGCAAGCCTGTCAACATATTCATATAATATGCTGTATACTTCACACCTTTTAAACAGTGTTTTCATATACTACTGTGTATTAAATGTTACAGCTTGCATTGCTCACCCCTAATACTTCTACTGCTGTCATTACAGCTGCTGTCTACAGCCTAATTATTAATTATTCACGGCAAAACAACAAAAATCTACAACTGGTGTGACACAGCAAGCATGTATCAAACAATTGTCAGCTTGGTGCAAGCTTTAATCACCCAGTCTTTTCTAACAAATAAAATTCTACAAGACTTTGCTAGCCTATAAAATCTAAGACTGACTTGTTTAAGGGAAAGAGTCAGCTAAGAAAAGGAAGTTGGGGTAATAGTAGGCAGGTGAAGTAAAAGTGTACAAAAAAACAAAATATCTCATGCCCTCGATTGATAACAAAAGCTTATTATCTTTTATATAAACAGCACCATTATTTCCATTAGACATCTAAATGAACAAACGAAGAGATGGCAACTCCAAATTTGATTTTCCAAGCAATGGCTAAACTACTTTTGCTGGTCTAGTATAACACATGGTAACAGTTATGCTGCATTAACAGAGTCACTACTCACTCACAGTTACTACTATTAGAATATAATAAGATATTTAAGCATGCCCAGCCACCAACCAACTGCAGGAGTTTGGTAATTGTCCCCCCTGGCTAGTTACTGAGTTATAATTGAGAAACATAAAGATTACTTTCAATTTTCCAGACTAATGGCTGTTTATATTATATAGAGGTCGTTTTTGCATAAACTATAGAGTGACCTTTACTGTGTTTAGCCTATCAAATTCTTTCTATCAGAAGGGATGTGTTTATCAAGTTATCTAAGTTAGAAACTGTAAAAAGAGAAGCTTGATCATAGGATATTTCTACAGTTTATAGTTTTATGGGTTAACACAAGTTCATGCTTTTATAATTCTTTTAGGCAGTTTAAATTCAAACTGTTATACAAGTGCAAGTAAAAGCTTTTTAAAATTAATATTATGTTTGTAATTTGTTTGAAAATATAATATTTGTACCCTATAGCAGTTTCACAAACTGTCAAAAATCAACGTCAGCATATGATACGTCTAAAACTCTGATTTCTCAATTCACTTTGCACAGTTTATTTAAAAAGAGCAAGCTCAACAGGGACTGTTACTTTGGTACTAATTGCTCCCAAGACGTAGTCAGGTTACGTTATTTCATCTCACAACGATCAGCTAATGCAAGTTGAATCACTGAAACTATGACTGTACAATGTGGAGACTATAAAATGCTTTTACTACAGATCTGCATAGGAAACATAACTCCAACCTCAAACAGTGACAAATGTCGTGTGAAACTTTTGTACATGCAAAAACTTCAAAGAAATTTAAAAAATTGATCCCACTCACCAACAGAGCAATTGGCACCACCATAGCTAGTGTATCTACAATCACAATATGGTCCATTGTTGGTATTTAGACACCGGCCCCCATTTTCGCACGTGCTTTCATCAGTACACTGGTCATCTTCTGAAGTTCTTAATCCGTCATAAGACAAGAGCTCCGGGGCTGTGATGGTTGGTGTTGATGAGCAGTTTATATAGGATATGTTGACTATGGCACCAGAAAACCTGGTGAAATAGAATATACATAACTTTGTGTGTACTTAGTATGATGACATCATCATTTTTATGTGCAGAAGATCACTAGAGACACGAATACGTCTGCAACATTCTAGCAAGACAAGTAGATAAACACATGACTTATAATAGTCATAGTTATATAACCAGACAGGGTAAGTATTAATGCTGTGGTAAAAACACCTCATGAACAGAAATTTTTAAAGTTTGTCTTTGCTTAGATGTTTTTGTGAAATAGGCTTCCGGCAGCCACCGCAAAGTTAGAATAATCAGTTACAAAATCTTTAGATCTACGATAAAAATTGGGTAATTTGATGTGTGAAGAAATGGAAGACGCGTGATTGTTTGTGTGAATATGGCTAGTTTCCAAAATGCCAAGCCAGTTGGGGTAAAAATTAACCATTAATAAGAATTTAGAACTTTTATGGACAAAGTTTATAATATATTTGTTTAGTAAAACTAAATTTGTGCTAAACTAGTAAAGATAAAAAAATAATGTTCTTTTGTTGACGGAGCTTTTATAGACTTCTTATTCAGTACTGTTCATTATTTATCTTAACTTTTTATTTATTAAAATTATTAATCATATTTTTTTTTCGAAAACTGATAAACCTAAAGAAAAGATGTATTTTTAAAGAAAACAACTGCCTAAGTTTACCTGGGTTCATAATAGACTGTAGGTAGACTGAGCTCTTCCAATATGAGAACTTTTAGGTTGGGGAGGCCACCAATGTACAGCAGAGAGTTGCTTTAAAATAATTAGAATAATCAATCATGCAATATTCTATTGACAATAGTACTATCTCAAAATTTCGGCACTGAAAACTAAAAAAGGAAATGAAATGAGCATGAAATTGCAGCAATCATTATTTTATTACATCTGTAATGCATCTCACTTAATAGTATTAAAATAATTGAAGTTGTAAACACAGTAGTGACTCATCATTCATGTTTATAGAGTTTGTAGCTAAATTAAATTAACTGAAGCAGCCAAAATTATTCTAGTTTAAATGTGATTTAGCTAAAATAGTCTTCCTAGATTTAAATTTTGCTTTGATTTTATTGCATTTAATTTAAAACAAATGTTCACAGCTTGTGCAGTATTTATATAGATTATAATAATATGTTAACCAGTTAGCTTGGTCTGCTAAGGCAGACAACTCTGCAATAATTCAGCATAGAAATAATTTTTAATACAGCACAAAATGCTTAAGCGAGCAAGAAATTTTAAAAGCAGAATTAATTCTATAAATTTATAATAATATGTAACAAAAAGTAGTTGATTTTTATTATACATTACCAATTATTGTAAAATATAATGTAATAATATAATACTCAGAATGTGCAGTAATTTAGGCATATCTTAGTATGGGATATTTAGCGTTGGAAAGACAGAATGTAAGATTTATCTGCTCATTGAGAATACATCTCACACATAACTATCCCACAAGATTTTCAGAGTTCAGCCCACAAACTCCTCCATCATCAACTGCTGCAGGTCAACGAAGAGTGGAATTCCAATGTTCGACGCTATGGAATAAATTGCCTAGTTCTATTCGTGCTGTGGGGAGGGAGGCTGGTTTCAAACTTGCCCTGAGAGACCATCTAATGGCAAATTTCCAGATAAAAAAATAATTTTTTAAGTTGCTAAAACTTCCAAAAACCTAAACAAAAATCTTATATAACTGTCAACCATTCATGGCTCGGTGCCTCGACTAGCTACAGTGCTATTGCGCCATAGGCCCTGTCATTTTGTTTATTTTTTTTCTCAATTAATTTTTTCCCTTCTATGACAAAATAAAAACAAACAAACAAACAAACATCGTAGTTTGCAGCTACCATCTGCAATGTAACTTTGATGCTGCAGATAATTTGAAAGCTAAATCTTTAACTATATCTCACGCACTGCATCAAAAGCTATAAATACTTAAACAAGTTATTCCAGACAATGTGAAAAGCTCGTTATAGATTTTAGAGTTGTCACATCTTTCGAAAATCTAATGGCCATATTTAAAAACAATACTGCAGATAGAAGTGGCTTGGAACATGCATCACCTTGGAACCATAGCATCTGGTGTAGAGCCAAAGTCTAAGCTTCCTGTTTGGAATGAGTTACCAACCTTGAGCTGAGTCACCTTTTGTGACCAAGAAATGCTTACTTTATGCCACCTCCTATAAGATAGTGTATCAGATTTATATAATACTATACCGCATATAGTAAAAAAGCACACGTTGCCATACTGTAAGAATACTGTAGAGTATAGTATAATGACATAATACAGATATATTACAAAACTATAAAAACTATCAATATGCATATATAAGGTATTATATTATTTGAAGTGTTTATATACTTCATTCTAGCTTGCTATTGTTAACAGTAAGGTACTAAAAAAATTATAGCATCTGTTTATGGTACCACATGCTGAAATAATTATACAACATAATTATGATTGCTTCACAATACATGCAAACATTTGTAAATATATCCATAAACTTCCAGTTCTATTATGAAAAGTTAAGTAATATTTATTTTGTGAATAGATCTGTTTTTGCTACTACTAAGCATTTAGCTGCCTATCTGTGTTGCAGCACCTCTATTGCTAATTGGTGTAGATATCTTGCAACTGGTTACACACTTTGCAGTAGGATTGTTAGCATGTGTTAGCAAGTGTCAACAAGTGTTAGCAAGTGCTGCAAGGTGTGAAATATTAACCCATACAGCTGACAGCCATGTCATACTTGACACAGGCTTTAGAAAGTAAAATGTTTGATAGTAGAAAATCATGCAAGATACAAAGACTTAGGGAAAAGATATAAAGTGAAAAACAAAGTATATAGTCATGCACTTGGATAAAATGTTATAATATTTAACAATCTTGCACATTTCTTAGCCTCCACTGTATATAAACTAAAAAGGCTTGTAATTCAACACTTTAAAAACTATCTATGGGATATCTAAACTTACATTTTGTTGTGAAAGAGATATTTCAAAATTTACAAGTAAAAATACAAGGTTAGTGTGCAGGTAAAAATCTCTAAGCAATGAAATCAATCATTTCACTCACCAGTCATGAAGATTTTCCCCAGTTGACAACTTGAGAGTGTTTCCATTACTCAGTCTCACTCTCAGTTTTACCGCACCTCCCTCTAACTTCAGTTGGATGAATGAGTTGTTCTCGTAGTCCATATAAGCCAAGAGGCCATTGGGTATATGAGACTTAAAGTTCAGAGTCAGCTGACTGTTAGGACAGACACTGAGGGAGGAAAAGGCAGCGTAGGAGTTAGCTGTCCCTGAAAGAAAGGCAGAGCAGAGTGATGACCTCATTCTCAACTAAATCCTGTACATTGCTGGAATGTCTGTAACTTACAATTGAATTAACCAGAAATAATAGAATACAAGAGCACAACAACCAAATTGTCTATTTTATCAGATTATCAATTGTTTGTACAGTTTTTTCTATAATATTCAATTGCTGTATCATAGCCATATTGAAAACATAATGCTCATAAATATAGTATTTTGGTGAAATTATATTAAAAACCAGTACATTATATGACTTGAATTGTACTATTATTAAGTGTGAGCATTATGTAATATATGTGATACTATGACAGCTTGCATTAAAAAAAGCACTATTGACATTTTAGCTTGTAGAAAGCCAGATAAAAGTTAGTGCTGTTTTGCATTTATTATTTTTATTGGGGAAAGGAGATTTCGCTTTTTACAGCTTTTTCTACTATTAACAAAATGAGCCATGCTTACACTACAAAGCCTCGTAAAGTTCATGATATATTTAGTTGTTGAGTTTTGGTGTGATAATAAAATGAGCTGCATATACAGTCAAACTGCTGATACTAATTAATTACCAATTACTCTAACAAGACCCTTGTGCCCTGTATAATCCTCTACTTGATAAAACATTGTATATACTTAGTGTTGATATTTAATATGTTTATTTAGTTTCTAGAAATTACAGAATGTATAAGATTAGCACAAGAGTCTAGAGTGGAGTCTGAGTCATGTGTGAAAACACCTCCCCTGGGCTATAAGACAATTAAATAAATCGACCAGTTGATTGGGCGTTGTGAAATGTTTAGGTGCATACATGGCAAATAACAAGAGCTCTAAGATGTAGGGTACTAAATTAATAAGAATTATAGATGTCTGATTGGAGTATGAATCAAGTTCAAATTCCCTTTATTTAGTATGCCACTAAATCAAAGACTTGCAGCTTCTAAAATTTAATGAAACAATTTGAAGCTATGAAAAGTTAAGTAAATTTATTTAATTGGTTTTACCAACTCAAGGAATGTTGCCCACTCTAGTCTCATTGACTTGGGCCCATGAGCTCTGCTATATATCATACAAAATAGCATACATGCATATAGAGAAAATGCAACGATTAACAAACATATACTGTGCAAATTGTCTATGCCATAGTGCATGAAGCAAGCATGCAGTATCTTTAATTCTACGATTAAAGATAATTTTAATTCATTTCAATTTGAACCATAAAGAAATTGCACTAAAAAGTGCATTGGCCTTGGAAATGATTAAAACTAAAGATAATGTTTAGCTCACAATATATAAACTTTGGCAGCATTAAACAGCCTACTTGGCAGCATAGCTGCAATGCACTATGAACTCATTTTATTAGGAAATAACGGATTCTTCTAATCAAATGAATATAGTATGATATAATCATTTTATAATAGTGTAATTAGTATCATTTATTATCAACCATGGTCAAGGGAATTAATCAGATCAAAAGTATTTAATCAAGTATTAACAGAAAAGAAAGCTGCCCATAACTGTTCGTTGGCCCCAGTGTAGAAATTTCAGTAAAGAAATGTTATACATTATATTGCTGGTGCACGCTGTTAGTTGCCTTTGCAAGCGACACTTGCCATTGCATGTCATATAAAAATGTACCTGTGATAGTAAGATGTCATGCATCCCAGGGTAACACAATGGTGGTGTGTATGCCTGCATACACCCTGGAAGTGCATTGAGTACATGGACCAGTTTAAAACATTTCTTTAACATAAACTGTATATGCTTATCTAACCATGAAGTCTTGGCATAGCTACATACAAACATAATAAAATTATGATTTCATGTACAAAAGTCATGTTTATAGTAATAAAACCTGTAGTTTTAAACCTTTTATTTTTTGAAATGCTTATATGTGTTACAAATTTTAGAGAAAACTAAAATATTACAGCTTTTAGCCTATCTAATCTATTGATATCCTAAAGTTACACTCTTTACTATTCCTTTAAAGAATTTAGTATTCTTTAGTCCACTATGCAAAATAATAATTTATGGAGCAGTCTACTTTCTGAAACACAAGTTATTATTGACCTTTGATATAATAAACAAGTACCTTGCAGAGAGAGTAGTGGAGTCTCTCCATTGATGCAGCTAATGCCACAAACAAGAAAAGTGCACAGTGCCCAGCAGGTGCCCATTCTACATGCTGTATCTTGTCAGAATGTCAGCTTGTCAAGATGTCGACCTGTCAAGATCAGCTGAATATTGTTGGGAAACTCTAGCTAATTCAGGTACAGAAAGAAGACGAATCTACAACCACAATATATACCCATTAATTTTGGCTCTAATTAAAATCTTCACTGTGTTGTGTAAATCTAATTAAATTAAGTGAAGACAATCAATTAAAAAGGATTAAGATAATTGTGTATTTGCAGTGCATTGTAGTGCATACTTTGTCCAGCATGTAATTGAACTTGTTATTAAGAAATCACAAGTTATATAGGCTTAAGAAAGATCATAAAATCAAAAGTACTAACTGATAATTTACAACAAGTCCATTCATAGTTTGTGCTTCGATACCAATTATTACAAGTCATTATTTGATGGAAAAGCCATATATGAACTAAAATACCCATTGCTAGGTTTGTCAATGTACCTCATCTCAGTATATATAATAATTTAGTGATCACTATCACACCTTCCAGCTTAATCCACTGCATGCTATGTTGAGTCATTATCAAAACATGGCTACCAGTTTGATCTGTGATAAAGTCATACTTACTTTATTTAAATCAGATTATACTATTGAAAAGCTGGAACTGGTGTTCAGATTTTAGGCATCAGAGGGGGGGGGGGGTGGCAATAGTTGACATTTTCCATGTGTTCTCAGGTGTTAATAGTAAATATCAATTAAAATCCCTATATAAGGCACTACTCTTCTTAGTGTAGCTTAGACACAAACCTATAGCCTTAAAACCTGACATTCTAAACCACCCCCTCCTGGTTATGACATTAAAAGAGAATCTCAATTTGAAATTCTCACAAGCTCCCACTGTCAGGCCCAGCATACATTAAACTATACTTGACTACTTAATGGGATCTTTAAATGTCACTATAGGGCTAATTGAGATCAAACAATAGCCAATAATTGTGGTTCATGGATTGTCTAACAGCTAACAGAAAGTCACTAAATACTTAGACATATACTTGGCAACTTTCAATCAGTAAACTTTTAACCTGCATCCATATAATTTAAAAATTAATTATGGGGGATTTTTTAGAAACATAATTTGCTATTTTTAAAAAAACGAAATAATTCCCTTTTCTTTTTAGGCACAAAACCGTGCTTTTACTTACAAGTTTTTTAGGTTTGCCAAGCTAAAAAGAGTTTACCGATACTTGCCTAGTTGATGTAAGTAAGTCGACGTGGAAGTTTCCCATGAAATTATTCAAAAGGAAAACAAATCCATTATAGTTTGTGCGCTTTTGCTTTTAATTAAATACCTGCTTTTTCTAGCTAATATACATGTAAATAGTTTTTCTTCTAAGGATATACAACTTGCAGACCTAACATACAAACAATAATGTGATGCATAAAATTGACCAAACTGTTCCTGCCATTACTATGGAGTGCCAAATGGTCAAAAATTCGCTTATTATAATTGTATCTCATATGCTTATAATAAAGTATCTAGCCATTTTTGACGATTTGGCACTTTATACCATTACTGGTTGATGTAGAATTCCTACATAATTTTTAATAACAACAGAATATACAAGTGGAAAATATTTCCTTATTGTACTGATTTTTACACTCTACTAGATATTTTTAGAATAAAACATTGTACAGACCTGTATTAAATCAATCCAAACACTAATTCAGAAATTAAAAATCAAAACTAAGTAAAATTCTCTTTTGTACATCTATTGAAGGAGTCTTTCTATTACCTTCTTTTATGATCAGCATTAATCAGGTGTATAACATACTTTATATTACACAAAATATTATGACATGTTATGTATGTTAATCGTATTACATATTACAAAGTATACAGTAGTACCCTTATTTTACATTTTATATTACGCATATACATATATTGTGTATCTATATTATGCTGCTTTCAAAGCATTCTTTGGCTATTTTACAACATAAATACAAATTCAATTAGAAGAAATTGAAGCTATTGTTTATGAAAAACTAAAACAAAAAATATTTAGCCTTCTAGAATTTTCTAAGGTACTAAAGTATGAACACACCGCAGAATTTAAATTACGCAAAAATATGTTCTACTTACAATTATAATAGTTGCAGCTTACCATAAATTTCTCAAGTATCCTCTATGCATAAGACTTCAAGCTCACAGTTGATCTGCTGAATCTAGCTTTGATGTGAGAGAGTTTGCTTGAAGGAACAATAGCCAATTACACTCGACATCATATGTTCACAGATCACTTGTCTTTGTCAACGCTTAGCTTATTGTTAACTGAGTAAAACTGTCAGATTTGAAATAGATACCGCCTTAGTAGCAACTCTCACATTTCACTCGAAATCATTGTTCAATATTAGTGGATACAGCTGGCAAATTTATTGATCAACTTATAATGTTAATAACAATTAATAGTTATAATGATAATCTGGCCTGAGGGTTTGGCTGTGTAGTGTGGGTTGTCAGGCACTGGGTGTATAATCTAATCTATTCATGTCAGAAGATCTCATGTTCCACTAATTAGTGGCAAAGAATGAAACAGGATGTGAGATCAGTGACAGCTAACTGCTAGAGTTAGGAAATAGAGCTGCCATAATCAAAGCTTCTAATACATGAAAATATGCAATATTAGCTGGACTATCCGGCAATTGATATAGTTGATGTTTCTAGATAACATATAAGTTAGACATTATCTTTTCAAATGCTACGGAGCTTTCTATGAAATTTGATCTATGATCTTGTTTTTTGAAAAATTAGCAACTGAGAGTCAATATCACAAAGAAGGAAACACTGCTCTCTTTCACTGCAAGTTAACAGTCGATGTTTCAAAATTGCCTGAATAGAGTGGATTTGAGCTTGGACTGCATGGCAGTTGCTTTTTTCCTCTAAACTCTAAGGCAAAAAACTTTTTGTCATGATACTGATGCATGTGCTTTCATGTTATGAAGTTCTAAATTTATATGATTATAATTATATTAATTATAGTAACAAAGAAAACAAATTTTGTTCAATCTAATGATATTTAACACATTATTTACCATCAATATATTGTATTAAAACTTTTATAAAGTCTTACAAAATCTTGTAATATATTGTAATTTATTTGTCCTTATTAGAAGGCAATTAAAATACATTACTTTAGGAGGGGGCCTTGTAATATGCTCATCAACATTTCATTTAATGCATTATGTGTGCAAATTTCATATCTATTGATTGCACACTCAAGTTTTGCACATATAAGCAGCGAAAATTCCACCTCTAAAACACAATCAGGAGTTACATGTTATGTAAAAGTTGACGACATACTGCAGAAAATACAACAGGGCCCCTTATATTAGCCCCTAATGATACACTCCTTATACTACCATTTTTATTAATACAAGGCCAGCTTTCAGTGAAAATCTGTATTCTATTGCATGATTTATTAATTTGCCAATTTTTACGGTTTTTATTTGTAATTTTTTATCTAAAAATTCTGATGAGTGTCTAATGTTGCAAAAATATTATTATGAGTTATGTACTTCTGGCGGCTAATACTATAATGTATATAAGGCGGTGTATACAACTCCACTTTTTCTTTTACTACGACGCACTGAGCTGGAATATTGTTGAGTTCGATGCTATGACGCGTATAATCTTTTTATTTAAAGGTTAAAAACCAGCAAAGTTCAAGGCCGTTTCTAAAGCTCTACTGATCAAAACTTCGCACTAATAGTAATTGCAATTCACTTATCTTTTAATTTCATAATTTATCAGTGTGATCTATTATCACTTTAACCCTTTGTTGTTTATTGATTATTATGCATTAATGGTAAACTTAATATTTAACTAAAACTAAAAGTAAATGACTATAATTATGTCTATCACTATGATCTATTACAATGTTGTTTGGTACTTGTCATTATATAAACATTTATTTCAATTTAGTATTTCACTATTTGCAGTTGTTATTTGATTAATAATAATTTACTATTTTTCTGCTTAATAACAATAATCAACTGTTTCACTTATATTATCATAATTTTAGTATTAAATTGTATTATATATATTGTGGAAATAAAACACGACTTCGGCCCCTTCCATTAATAAACTAACTTGAACATGTTCACTCTCTTAATAGTTAATAGGCATAGCATTAGCTGAAAAATAACATGACCTACACAAAACATAGGTATTTCTGTACTAGCAGTATCATATTAATAATGATGAGAAATAGAAAATTATAATTATTATGATTATCATAATGATATTGATATCAATAATATCATAGTCATAGTGATATTGAATTTGAGAATCATAATCATTATCACAATGACAATGATCATCAGACTTTTGGTTAAATTGCCCATATTCATTCTATTTTATTTGATTTTAATCACAAAATGAAATTGGGAACTTAGAGTTAGTATGCGAGATTCTAGTTCGCTTCTAGTTCTAGTAGTTTTATTTTCTATAAGAATTGTAGCCCAAATTTTTGTTTCATGTTTGATTCATGAATTGCAATAAAGGATATAGGCAATGTGTCTCTACGTTCTGTTACTAGTTTTAGAAATATGGAATCGTTGGCTGTTGATGGCTTTTCACGTGGCAGTCTGGAAAAAGTAGAACATTTGCTCCGGGAAGCTAAAAAGTACAAGGAAGAAGGGAATGCTCGGTACTTGAGCAAAGAATATAGGAAGGCTATTCGGTGTTATCACCAGTCACTACTTTACATTAAATCAATCACTCAAGGTAAATAGAGTGGAATTAACTAAGGGTGATTACATGTGCATTGATTGTAAACATGTATAATATACATTGGTAGAATCTGGAAAGTCTAGTGTATAAAATTTAGCACATTTGAGAAGTTTTTAATTTTTTTCAAAGTGCAAAAAAATTAAAATATTTCAGCAGTTTAGCGTCATACAGAATAAGGCAGCCATTGCAAAAAGTGTTTTTACTTATAAGACAATATAATATAAGGTAATGTATTTAGCTTTGATATATTATTTTATTGTTTTTATGTTACTTACCACCAATTTTGTAAAATATATGATGAAAGCTGTCTTTGAAAATCAAAGCATGTTGTTTTTATTGCCTGAGTTCTAATATCTGAGCTGCTAACTACTAGTGGCGTGTCAGCCTGCACCCTGAATGCTATTGTATGCTAACTGTAGGGCAAGACACAGTTGGAACACTACTTGGTGTCAACCAGAAAGAGTCACTACCTGCAGACGTTCAGCAGACGATATCAAAACTCTCAAGGGATTGTCACAACAACCTGGCAGGTAAACTACCCTTTCTGTTTTGTTATTGGCAGGTACATTGTCTTTTCTTTTGTAATATACTATCTATGCTTAGCTGTGATATGCTGTATTGTTTATTTAGTTTAGTTGACAATCACTGGTTGAGCTTATATGATTCCTCAAGTATTGTCTCTTTCAGACTGCAGGATTTCAACAGTAAACTTCGCTAATACATAGCTAGTCGTAATGAGGTTCAGCTGATCTCTCCACTTTGTCCTGTGCCAGTCTCTAGGTGCCCACTTGTGTTTATATTTCTGTCAAGTGTATAAGTCTAGTACTAAATTTTCATACTGATATGTTGACAGCCTGCATCATGAACAAAGATGACCCGGACTATACCAAGGTTATCTCATACTGTGATCTGGTTATTGATGATCAGCCAACCAATGCCAAGGCTCATTTTAGGAAAGGCGTGTCACTCTACAACCTTAAAGATTACGACACGGCCTTGACCAGCTTTCTCAAGGCCAAGGATAGTGCTGGAGCCTCAGGTTCGTTCTGTTTGTAGGACTTGGGAACTGTAAGCGAAAAATCAATAAAATAATTCACTTCCTTCGACTTGGTAGTTTCTATTTACAACTGTTATGTTGGATGAAAAAATGAGCAATAGAAATAATGTTGTTTTAGTGTTGCTACTAGTTGTATATATGTATATTATACATTTATGCCCACGTCATGTGTTGTCTGTAACACTTTTGTACTTGTATTCTTTTAGATTCTCAAATAAACAAATATATCAACATGTGTCATCAAGCAAACAAAGTAGAGAATCAGAAGATGAAGGCCACGTATCAGAATATGTTTAAGCAGATGGCTGTGTGAGTTTGTTAGCTCAGGTTCCTCCAGTCAGTATCATCAATAGCCATGGACCCAAGTCTGTGCTGCGCAATATAATATAATTACTCATGTTGATATACTATGGCGAAGGAGCGCCCGTATGGGCTAGGGTGCTACTATCAACAGTGCTTAAATGTTCTCTCACAGGGTTGGCATTCACAGCTATGTGTTGATATTGAACTAGAAACACCAATATGGAGTTTGACTCATGTGTATTATACACACCTTCTGTATGCAGTGAATTGCTTTCGAGTGAAATTACTCATTGCTAAACAATTACCTCATAAAGCATCTCAGCATTGCCTCAGTGACTTTATTTTTATAGCCTGTGTTCTGAGCCATGTACGACTTATTAGATCTCTGGTTATTGTTGACATATCCTTGCTTTTAACTGGCATCTCAGCTTACTTATTCCACATGATGGTGGAATTATTTTTTTAAAATTTATTTTATGTTTAATGAAATATATTTGTGTTTTAGCTTTATGAACTAATTTATTTAGTAATTTAATGAAATATGTAGAAAATTTGAACTACAAGAAACAGTGGGTACTGTACAGTGTGTCATATATGGCACTTATAAACAATACTATATACAAACTGTAGATAGAGGCATGCACTCAACAACTACCAATCCTCTCCAGGAAACACAATACGAGAATAAATCTGTGACACTATCCAAAAGTTAAAGATAAATCATTTAATAAAACATTAAAATATTACAGTTTTGCAAGCTAGAATCAGTTAGTGAGTAGATAGAATAGCTAGTGAGTAGATGGTAGAGTTAGTAGATAGTACAGTTGGTTATTGCTGTGTAATCAAGAAAAACTAAGCCAGTTATATCTATAGAATATTTGACATTACTGTGTAGTTTTACAAAGTACCATAACAATACAGAAACTCATATTATAATTAAACTATTAAACTGACAGTTGATAAATGAGCACTAATAATGATGATGAGCTTGTTCACGACCTCTTTGTCTTATCCTCTTCCGTTTCCTTTCAATACTGACCAGGTTAGATTTGACATCAGTGTATAGATTTCTGATTTCTGAAAGCTTATTGCTGAGATATGCAATTCTCTCATCCTGATCCACAATCTGACCTAGTTCCTCTACAAAATGTACATAAGTAGAACATTGGTGGAAATCACTCGACTCCATAGAAATAGATTTTGATAATTAAAATTGGACATGGTCTTCTCCTATAGTCCAGGGCCCAAGTTACTTTCAGAATCACTACAACCACATTTCCTGTCTTGGATGTTTGGTAAAAGAACAGGAAATAGCAGAAGCATTCGATGTCATAAAGGTATTCGGTCACTGATCAGACTGTCCTCTCATTGGACAGCTTGAGATGTACGTTGACATCAGAACACTATGATATATTCTATATTAGGTATAGAAGGGCAAACATCATGTAAATATGTTATGTAAAGTGAGATGAAATTGTCTCCTCATGTCGTACAAATAGAATTTATACCACAAAATATTACGTGGAATAGAACCATGAAACTAAGCTGTCCAATACAAAAGACTTTTAAAATACTGATAATAGAAGCTTGTTATAAGCTCTGTTCAAGTTAAAATAATAAACAGCTTTACAACAGCCTCCTGCAGCTGTAAAGTCAGTAACCAATGAAATTGCCAGTCCTGAATGCATTTATCACCTATTTACCAAGTTAAAGTTGTGAAATAGAAGCTACCTTCAATTTTGAAATTATATTTTGACTTCCTGGGAGGTGGTGGCGGCGCAGCAGTACGGAGCAGTTTGGCTGGGGAGACGCAGTCTTCAGACTGTTGAGTGATGTGAGAGAGTCCGTGGTTGGTGGAGACGGATGTTTGGTCGTAGGCTACAAGTAGATCACCACAATCACAGAATCAGAGTGATCACACTCAGGCCAGTATAGAAGGCCAACAGTGTTTGGAGAAGGGTTATTGATAAATGTCTATTAACTCTTTGCAAACTATTCCGTTTAGCTGTCAAGTTCAACCTCTAAAATGGTAACAACTCCCAACAGGAGTTGTGAGTAACAGAGTTTTAGGAGAACAGTTTTAGCTTTAATATATTTAAAATACAACTAAGTTATCTATTGATGAATACATAACTCCAGGATTATGCTGTTACTCGAGAGTTTGCTTAAGTATTACTTGAGCGTTTGCTCGAGTAATGCTTGAGAGTTAACTCAAGTATTAGTCGAGAGTTTGTTTAAGTATTACTCTAGAATTCGCTCAAGAATTACTCAAAAGCTAACTAATGTACTAGATATCTCCATCACATGACTACCTGCATGCTTTGGTTTAGGAGATCTTTTAGCTTGCTGCCTCCGAGTAGCAGCACCACGTGGTTTTCTTTGTGTTCCGGTAGGTTCTATGTGACTAGCTTGTTCGGAGAGGAGAGACAGATTGCTTGTAACAGAGTTGGACATCTTGTACAAATCAACCTACAGGTGGAAATACAAATTAACCTATAAGTAAATAAATGCTTTAATTGCATCAAATGCAGATGGAAACTAAAAATATGTTGCTAGATACACTATTTGTACCAACTATAATATTTCTACAACTTTTTCCGGAACTATAAAGAAATCAAGAGTATTGTGTAGTGTCTTACAAATGTTTAGCACAGTTGTTTATCACAGAACAAGAAATACCATTGTTGTAAAAGATGAAATATTCAGAGAATGTATCTTAAGCAATATCAATATTACTTCTTGTACTAATATTTACATAAATATAGGCAATAATTATACTAATCTAGACTGTAGCCCTACAAAATGATCAATCACTGTGTGACTCCACAATTTTACAACAACTAAACCAGCTGAATGGTAGCAAATAGCCACTGGTCTTACATTTGGAGGACCACTAGCCTCAGGTTCACACTTTATAGCTGCCTCTGAAACGAGGGGGGCAGCGGGAACGCCCTCGTTGTCGGAGCTGTTGTAGCTAAGCTCAGAGTCATCTACACCAGACGATGCTCGACTCGTCTTGCTACTCTCCGTCTCGGTCACGCTTCCCTTCCCAGCTCCACCAATCAGAGGAGGCAGACGCATAGCCTCAGTTTCCTCAGTCTCTGCATCATCACTCTTAGCTTCAGGTTCTGGGTCTACAGAGGTGAAGGCTTTTTTGTGCTTTAACGGTTCGATCTTGACATAAGGTTCATCATCACCACCAACAGGGACAGTAGAATCTTCCATATCCACCTGAGAGAGATAATGAGTGACAGTATGACATCATACACAATGAGTGACAGTATGACATCACACACAATGAGTTACTGTATGACATCACACACAATGAGTTAATGTATGACATCACACACAATGAGTTACTGTATGACATCACACACAATGAGTTACTGTATGACATCACACACAATGAGTTACTGTATGACATCACACACAATGAGTTACTGTATGACATCACACACAATGAGTTACTGTATGACATCACACACAATGAGTTACTGTATGACATCACACACAATGAGTGACAGTATGACATCACACACAATGAGTTACTGTATGACATCACACACAGTGAGTTACTGTATGACATCACACACAATGAGTTACTGTATGACATCACACATAATGAGTTACTGTATGACATCACACACAATGAGTTACTGTATGACATCACACACAATGAGTTACTGTATGACATCACACATAATGAGTTACTGTATGACATCACACACAATGAGTTACTGTATGACATCACACACAATGAGTTACTGTATGACATCACACATAATGAGTTACTGTATGACATCACACATAATGAGTTACTGTATGACATCACACACAATGAGTTACTGTATGACATCACACATAATGAGTTACTGTATGACATCACACACTATGAGTTACTGTATGACATCACACATAATGAGTTACTGTATGACATCACACACAATGAGTTACTGTATGACATCACACACAATGAGTTTGTTGTATGACATAAAAAGAACTGTCTGCCAACTACCTTGCTACGCTTAGCCGGTGGTGCAGCTAACTCCGAATCAACTGTTTCTTCAGATATCACATCTGCTTCCTGGGAGTTACTTTCTCCTTCAGCTACTTTATCTATGACATCACACATCCTGCCCCGGATCTCGGTGTTCATTGGGGAGCTGCTCCTTGAAGATGTCTACAGTATAAGATAATATCAAGTGATAAAAAATACAATAATAATATGATATCAGGTGGTAATAATGTGAGCAAGTGAAGAAATAACAGCTAGATCCATAGCTACTCAATGGAGTAGTCTGTAGAGAACATGGTAACTGGTTCATATTCCTCAGGAACTAGATGTATGAATGTTTCTAATTTGAATCTAATCAATAAAAAAAATCTCAATCACGGAGCCTGGTCTTCATGAAATGCCTTATTTCTAGGACACACCTCATCAAATAGTAACAGGAAACTCACCGCCTGCGCCTCAGTTTTCTTAACAACTTTCTTACTCCCAGTATTGCTTATAGAGTCAGCACTTTGGCTTTGGGATTCATCAGTGATTACTGGCAGAATCTTATTGGTTGCTTTACGCTGGGTGCGCCTCGTTGTCTTTTCGGCTACAACGGCTACAATAGTGTACATAATGTCAATGACCGTGTATAAATATATCACAATTCTCGCGTGTTACTATATATAGAGCCTAGATTTAGTTGGAGAAACTTAAGTTTAACACGTAGCAGCAAATGACATTTATGACTTATAACCAAATGTAATAATGCGTGAATGTTACCTTGTTTACCAAATGTAATAGTGTGTGTATGTTACCTTGTTCACCAGATGTAATAGTGTGTGTATGTTACCTTGCTCACTAGACGGAACGGTTTCCTTGACTTTTTCATCCACTACTTCAACTGCAGTCTCCGAGACTTCGACCTTCACCTCTGCTACGGAATCTGCCTCTTTTTCACTTTTATCTACGTCAGTGTCCCCACACGCTGACTCTGCCTCCGTGGAATCACCATTATCTACAGAACGGCAGCGAAGAGCGGCATGAAATGTCTGCATATATGTGGATAGAAACATGTATATGAGAGAAATAAATTCACGGAGCCTGAGATAAATTCAAGCACCTGCGTCTGCTGTCGTATCAGTTTTAGAATCATCATTCTGCAGGACTCTCCTTTGGCGAACTTTTCTACTCGCTGAAAAAGCAAATTTTTCCTGTCAAAGGTTTGTAAAAATGAAACACTACAACCACACAGCTGTATAATACAGATAGGAATATGTGCAAACTAGAGAGATTTCAGTGTACTACCAGGAGATATGTTGGTGGTAAAAAGCGAGTGTAATGCGAAGCCAGGAGGTTGTGTCTAAAGGAGTATTAAGTTGGAGTGGGATAGTTACAGGTTGAAACTAAAATATACCATCTATTTAATGACTTCATCTACACAACAAGGTTTGCAAAGAAGATGGAAGGAAATAAATACTGTAATTAAAAATATCTTTGAATCCACAGATGCAATTTTGGTAAGACAATCATTTTTTTATAGAGAAACAGAGAAAGCAATTGGCGTGACTCACATGTCAGACCAGAGGAGAGTGTCGAGTCGGTACTTCTGGATCTGGTGGGCCGAGACAGAGTGACGTCAGTCGCAGAAGACCTGGTAGTCCGGTTACTGGGTTGAATAACAGATGGCAGAGCATTGGATGAGCTGCTAGTCTTGTTTGACTTACTGCATACAAGTTTAAAGTATCATTATATGCAACCAAAGGTTGAACCATCTAAGCTTTTATTTTTATTGAAAGTAACTATTTTGGGAAAAAAATACTCTCTTCAAGTTGACTGATATTATGATTTAGTGATGCAAGCATAAATATTTTGCTTTGTAATATCTCCATAAAATAGATAATACTGAGAGATTTAGTAATACTTTTATAACTACTGGTTAATTTATTAAAGAATCATTCTCAATGTGACTGTCACTATTTAGTAAAACATTCTGTAGTGAGTGTAACTATGAGTATTCAGTGTGACTTTGAGTAGTCACCATGACTATGTGTAATTACCAGAGTGTTGACTTCTGCCCTGCAGCAGATAACTTCCCGGCAGGAGTTGGTTCTGGTGTCCTTGACCCTGTGGATGATGACGAGTGAGCCAGAGGATTCTGGGACTTGGACTTCTTCCGGGAATTAAAACTCTAAAATTGATTTAAAGGGAAGTGTGAGTTCAACATCTACATCATCGCCATAAGCTAACGTCTGTGCTAATTGCTAAACAGATAAATATTCTGTAAAGGTGAAACTTATTCAACCAGACACACACTATAAGAGTAAGCTCTACTCACTTCCTTGGACAGATCCATGCGTTTTTTCTCACATTTACCAACTGTACCCACAATTCTCTCACTGCTGATGACCTCATCATATCTATATATAGTAACACCACAATATAACATCTCCTGGCTTGAACTTGGCAAAAGTGAATAAATTCCTACAACTACCTATAGAGCGTTTTATTTTAGTGCTACTATATTGAAATACATTTCTGTTCAAAGTTGAACTATGAAGAGAGCAGTGGTGGTCTAGGGATTATATCGCTGGCCTAGTAAACACTAGTCAGTAGTTCGATCTCCAGTAAAGGCCATTAGTAATGTTAGGAAAATAATTCAGTCATAACTGCCCCTTTGCCACAATAAAAACAAATCCTCAGCCAGCTTAAATAACCTTTTCCACCAGGAGTTCTCAAAGGATAGCAACTGTAAAATCATGCGAGTTTGATTATAAATTATCAAAATTCCAGTATAACAATGAATGTTCGCATGAATGCTATCTACAAGAGGATGTGTATCCCTCAGAAGGATATATATCCCCAAGAAGACGTATAGGAGGATACATATGTGCCCTGTTCAGTGATAGTCACCTGACATTCCAACCAGAGTAATGAACGCTGTACAAGACTTGTTTATCCTCTCCTAGCCTCACTTCCACCACTTTAGCATCGTACAGTTTGATGTTCCTCCCTCTACCGTACCTAACTCTGAGCTTAGTACCGGGAGGGTAGTCTACATCCACGCTAACCGTAGAGCTGTCTTCCGTATCCTCTGATACAACCGAATCATTGTCTCTATAATAACAATACTTAGAGATCAAAGGAAATAGACCAACACAAAACATATACACTAGTTTAATGTGTGAGCACACAACTTATAGTAAGAATACAACACTGAGTAAAACTCAAACTGACCAAGAGGATAGTGAGTTGGAAACACAGTAATAGAAAAATAAATGAAAAATCTCCATGAGTATTAAAATCTATCAGCGATCTAAGCAATGGTATGTCAAAGAGACGAGGTATAACAACTCCTCAGAAACACAGCTGATCATATGAATCCGTTGATAGCTTTTTCGACAAAATGTTTCCCAACTTCTGCATTTCTCGCTGAGCATATTTGAACAAGTAAATGTGGAGACTCCAGCATGTGATGATAGAGTGGACAACTCACGCCTTGGTGTCTGTGGAATCCTCTTTTACTTTAGCCTGTGCACCTTTACTACTGGGTGTAGGGGGCGCTGGTGGAGTTAGAGCAGACACAAGTCCAACGAGAGTAGCAGCTGCAGCCTGACTGGTGTCGGACTGGTCTTCACTCAGGTCCAACTTGATGGCTTTCTCCATCTTGATGCTGGACTTAGGGGGAGGTGCTTTACCTTTAGCTGAAGTGTAAATAGCAGCACACTGTGATATAACCCGAAACATGCTACATGCAGCTCTTCATATAAAAAGAGAATGCAGATGAACAGGTTATAGACTTTAGTATCAATACTTATCCATAAACTCAACACAATCTACTGCTGCACCTAGTATAGGAAATTATGATGTGAGACAGAAAAGTGTAGCTTCATATCTACCAATGCTACATTAATAAGATTGGGGAGTGGATAGATTACATGCAGTAGGCCTATGCCTTCAGATGAGCTGATATAACACATGAGCCACAGTCTAGTGACTAAATACACTATTACTACAAGCAGTTGACATTGTAAGCTGCTCCCACAAGATAATAATTACCAGATGACTCGGGTCTTTTGGGACTCTCCGCAGCTCTCAGCCTGTCTTCCTTCTTACTGCTAACCTGTCTTACGGGGGTTCTGCGGGGCGTCTCCTCAAAAGCTGGCCGCTCTTGTTTTACTTTAACCTCTTGGTCTGAAGGTGACGGCTTTCCTTCAACCGACTTACCAACAACTGGTGCGGTTTTGGAAACTGCCGGGGTGGTCTTGGAAACGACCTGAGTGGTCTTTGGCACTGGCGTGGTCTTCGGTGTTGATGCAGCAGCCAGTTTACTAGTCTCTCTCGTTGACTTGCTAGTGACACTCTGACAACAGAACTTGACATTGAGAGCTACGACGCAGACAAGAATGAACTCAACATTTCAGGTTTGTAACTCTAAAGCCAACTTGAACAACATATGCACACTTACGTGATGCATTTCCAAACTGCTACATGCATACTATAAATTGAAGTGATACAAAAGTTGCCAAATGACTTGTGCTCATTTATATACACTTTAGCATGCTGTAGAGTATGGGCTAAAAATAGTGTAAAGAGTATACATACTTTAGTATGCTATAGACTATAGCTACTAGCTAGTACAGAGAGTATACATACTTTAGCATCAACGGCACCAGAATGGTGAGACTCTCTGTCTCGGGGAGGAAGCACGCTGCGACCGCCGGCAGCAGTAGTGCGCTGCGATGACCTTGACACTTCAAACATGTGAGTATCGCCCATCTTCCTGTAGAACTCCTCAAATGCTACCAAGTACCTGCAACAAAGAAGATAGTAGTTATGCTCCCCTTGACAAAACAGGCTAAGATCTGACACAGCTATCAAACATGGATGCAAGTTGACTGTAGATATTAATCATAAGTCATTGCTATGTGGGAAATCTGTCTAATATAACGTCACACTTAGAGACTAAATAGAGTGAGATTAAACTGCATCACCACATGACAATTAGAAGTATTGACTGGAGCATTATGTAATTTTACCTCCGATACAAAAGCTTCATCTCAGTTCCAGCGGATATGCCGGAAAAGCCTAGCTTGTTGGCAACATATTTCCACTTCCCTACAAACAGCAGCACCAATAACCAATCAGCAAGTGACAATAAACAACAACATTACTCAAGACAAACATTATTTCAAAATAGCCTGTGGTTTAAGTAATGCATACATACCGCTAGCGGACACCTTGTTGAACCCCCCACACTTTCTCACTTTCTGGTAGAGTCTGGACAGATTAATGTCTCTGTTATACAACTGGGCAGGTTTGTTTATTGGAGTACCTGCGAAGCAGTGTCAGTCAGGTTATCAAGTGTCACTGACAGCTGACCTGCAGCTAGTGCTTGTGCTAGCCAGAAATGCCAGCACCTTAACTACTGTACTAATAAGATTACGCTATGAATAACATCGTGATACAACTATTGTACGCAGTGACCTTCACCTTTATACTCAGGTGATAAATAATGCATAAGAATAAGTAAGTTAGATTAATACAATACTACAGGAGTATTATACTGCTAACTTAATAAAGACACATTGCAGTTTATCAATGAATTAACCGTAAATTAAATATAATATACAGCCTGATATTGAAACAATAACCGATATACTACTTTAACTGATTCCTGAAAAGCGATCTGGGTAAATGTGTTTAAACTTCAGAAGTTAAATTTTCACACAGGACTGCAAGAAGCTGCTGTAAGGTTCACATGGCAGTAACAACAGCACGTAACGAACACAGGTAAAACCTTGGCTCGCACCACTTGCGAACAACTAGGAAGATGGTTTACAGAAGGGAGACAGAGCAAAGAGAACAACTTACTTCTATCATCCATAAACTTGTAGAGTTGTGCTATAAACATGTCACTCTTTTCTTCCTTTTCTTCGTCTTCATCACTAGACTGCAACACACCTCCTTATTATATATACGAGTACATATAACACACCTCAGCATAATATACATACAACACACCTCCATATCATATATACGAGTACATATAACACACCGCCATATCATATATACGAGTACATATAACACACCTCCATGTCATATATACGAGTATATATAACACACCTCCATGTCATATATACGAGTACATATAACACACCTCCATGTCATATATACGAGTATATATAACACACCTCAACATAACATACATACAACACACCTCCATATCATATATACGAGTACATATAACACACCTCAACATAACATACATATAACATACCTCAACATAATATACATTCTATATATATGTAACACACATCAATATCATATACATTCTATATATATGTAACACACATCAATATCATATACATATAGCACATTCACTGGCAGACTTATTCTAGAAGTAATCCATCAAAATATTATACAAAATGCACATTATTCTGGTCTTCCGGCAAATGAGAAACGATATTATATACCAACCACCTTGTTTTACCGCTAACATGCATTATACTATAACATGGATTATACAGTATAACCAATACACATGATGAGATAGCAAGTATGTTGATGACAGCGTGTGCGTACAGGGCTTAATTCAAAAGTGGAGAACACAACTCTAGAAATATATGCTGTTCCTTTATTTAGAAGGGCAAAACATTTTTTGATGGCATTTTCCATCTCCGTTATCTCATTGAGTCACTCACTCACTCACTCATTGACTCACTCACTCACTCACTCACTCCAAGACTCACTCACTCCAAAACTCACTCACTCACTCACCCCAAAACTCACTCACTCCAAAACTCACTCACTCACTCACTCACTCACTCACTCACTCACTCACTCCAAAACTCACTCACTCCAAAACTCACACTATCAGACTCCTCATCGCTGTCGGCAGCAGGCACAGAGCTGGCAGCGGTTTTGCTCTGTGAAAGTGAGGCTTGCTTGCTCAACTCAGTGACTCCTAGTAAGTCTTCCTTCTTCCAAGATGCAGGCAGTTCTTTTGTATTCATATATTTCAGAGCTTTATCTACAGCTGAAAGTAGAGGGAGCTTTTAGTAGGTCATAGTAAGAATGGAAACACAACTTCATCGCACAAGAATAAAATTGAGAAAATAAGGGAAAACATGTATACATTTAGATCTGCTTAAAGCTTTTAACACAGTTTCTGAAGAATATTATAACAACAAGCATTTAGACTTCATTTTTAAGAAAAAAGAACACATTTACAAAGTTGTTAGAACCGTTTAACGAAAAAGATTGTACATATTGCCTTCTTTAACTGAGAAGCAAAAATAAAAGAATTACAAAAGATTCTACATCAAAAAAGTGACAAAGGTAACATAATGCATTCAAAAAACATTTTCAATTTCACATAGCAAGAAACCAACTTTATAGTAAGCATGTATTTACAACAAATAGACTCAAACTGTATCACCACACACAGAGCAGACTCAAACTGTATGACCACACACAGAGCAGACTCAAAGTGTATGACCACACACAGAGTAGACTCAAACTGTATGACCACACACAGAGCAGACTCAAAGTGTATGACCACACACAGAGTAGACTCCAACTGTATGACCACACACTCAACTCCTACCTGCTTTGGTGAGTCTGTCATCAGAGTAAGTTTTCACAAGATCTCTTGAGAATTCTCTCACTTGACGTTCAGTCACACTGGTTCTGTAGATGCAAACACAATTAGAGAAACAGAACATTATACAATTATTTCATATGAATATACAGATGATAGAATACATAGTATCGGCTAACACACCAGCATCATGTTTCAATGTTGAGCCAACACAACTATAAACGAAGTGTCTAACAGATATTAACTTAAAAACATTAGCACACTCCATGCTTCATACAACACAGCGAATCTTCAATGCTGTTAACTACACACAACATTTAAAGCAAACATCAATTTATCGAAAAACGAGCATTAGATATCTAGAGTCCAGACATTAGTGTAATAAGCCTCCAGAAATCAGTACAACAAGAATACATACATTTTATTATCTCTAAAGGACTTGACTGTGAAGGAGCCTTTGCCCTTTGCATCAGACTCCGCAGATGAGGGTTTGACAACCAGGGCAGGTGCCCACTTCTTCTTATCCCCGATCTCTACAGACACAACTTTGCCAATGACATCTAATGCACTCTTGCTAGCAGCTCTAGGCGATATTCTACGAGAGATACTGGTCGCTTCATCGTCTACGTCGCTCTCATCTGATAGGACACTACAAACATGAGGTAGAGAAACATCAGCAGCTGTACTGATGCATGTTTAAGGTTTGTCTTTGACTGAACAAGCAATATTAACTTGTATCTCATATTTCACAAACAAATACCAAAAACCAATAGGCATTACCAAAGGTTTGCCTTTATGTTTACAGACTCACTTCGTCACACTTCTTAATAAAACTAGTAGTTATCACACCACAACCCAGTAATGCCAATCAACGCCATCAAAAGTCTGCCCTGATTGGTGAAAATAAACGGATCAGAGACGATAACCTTGACTGGTTTAGAAGAGGTTCTCAAGAGCTTACCTAGACTGGTTGGAAGAGTATCCGGGACGTCTCCGCCGCTCCTTCTTCATAAGGTTAACTGGAGTACTGAAGTGCTCGGGGTTGGTGAGGGGCAACTTGTCCAGGGTGTCACCTTCCATGTAGTGCTTGTCTCCCTTCAGGCATATCTGGGTGCGTTTAAGGGTGGCCACATCCCCATCATCAAACACTGTGCAAGTAGAAACACAGTTCCAAGGCTAACATTTATACAGTTTGACTTCATTACAGAACCAGGAATCTAGACACAAGACTGGTAAAGTTAGGTAGTGTGACATAGTCTATGGGAGTAAGAGTTCACCTACCAACAGTGTATATGCTGCTGTCTATGATACGAGAAATATTCCCATCAATAATCTGGCCAGAGTCAGGCTGTCTCACTTTTACTGGTCCACCGATCTGAATGAACATATAGAATATACTATAAACATACATACCATCAATATACTATAAACATACTATAAATGTAATACAAACATGTAGAATATACTATAAACATAGTACAACATACCACAACATGCTATAGATGTAATATAAACATACTATAATATAACACAACATACTATAACCTAACATACTATAGATGTAATAAAAATATGTATAGCATACTATAAAAATACTATTTTAGTCAAAGATGATCACCGCTATTATAGAGAGTTTATAAAACATTTGTTTCAGACTCTAAATAGGTTGCCAGCTAAAAACTAGCAACTCCAATAGAAATAGTACACCAAGACACTGCCTATACGATTTTGATACATTGTACAGGGTTAACTTAAAGGCAAAGAAAAAGTTCTCAGACAGCTATAAATTTACCAGTTTACAAAATTTAACAAAGTTTAAAGAGGAATACAATTTTCACTACATATGCTTTCAGATCTGCTGCCACTGTATAAGAGTCTAGTAATAATTAAAGAGAACATTTCCTGAACACAGTCCTCATGACTATTCAAAAGTAAGACTGCTTGATTTTTATAACTATTTGACTAACAAACCTTGCCACATCATAACTAATAGTCCTTTTTTATTAACCCGTGCGTGTGTGTGTATTTATAAGCATCTGTGTGCACTTTAGAGAACTAGAATACCTGTCTTATAGCATAAAACCGAATATATAAAACAAAAAAGACTGTTAAAACTTTCCGTTCTGTCAATTTTCACCACATACTGCTATATGTTCAACAGTTGATTGAAAAGTAGATCAATACTTTAAACTACAAGGATCTGCATTTTGTTAAAAGGAAATGCCAGAGTAATTATGGAATGGAATAAGCCTCTCACCTTCAGATCTCCCTGTACAGCGTCGTCAGTAACACTTATCTGGGGTCCACCATCTCTTGGAGCTACCTTGAAACATGAGTCATACGGTATATGAGTCATACGGCTTATGAGTCATATAGAATACAAGCTCTCATCCAATACTATCTTTTAAGTTTGTATCATAATTAGGTACATGAACTTAAAAAAACAATTTAATACAGAACTTATAATAAAAAAGTGTGCCAACAGCTGGTATCATTTTAGAAAACAAACCTCATCATCTGTAATGCATATTTACCCAAAACTTTAACTTTATAAACAACACCTCAGAATTGAAGCTAAAGGCTAGCAGACCAGTTTGAAAAGAAAACCAGTACTCGTTGAGTCTCGACTAACAAGACAAACCTTGCATTTGACAGATTTCTGGCAGCGCTTGATTTTAGCTTCACAGAATGCTCCTTTGTACTTTGCACTGACCTCGGTTCCTGGCGTGAGATACGGTGGCCCGCCGGACTGAGACTAAAAACATTGAAATTGTTACAGTCGCAATTTACAAGGAAAACTCTAGTGCCACTACAAAGCAAATATATTGCATAGTCTCACTATAATAAAGTCAATAGAAATTACAGCACTCACCATTAATGTTTATAGCACAAATTGATTTCTTCAGATCATAAATTTTAGCCCCTGAACTACTGGTAGCCAGCTTTTATGATCTAAAACAAAAATGACCCTGTGAACAAGTTTAGCAAGACTGAAATCCTCGTCTTAATCACCCATTCAGAATACTGAAATAATGATAATAATGATAGCACAGCTCCATAAAATTTGAAAAAAAAGAACATCTTCGTGCTTTTATGCTGCCTTCATTTTTATTTATTAAATTTTTATGTCCACTTTTAATAGCCAGTAAACTGAAATATGAATTTTTCATTGGATTTTTTAGCATGCTTCAAGTTTAAAAATAATGAGCAAAATTCATGTCAAATAATTATAAATGTCATATTAATAATAATTAATATTATACTCGACACAATACTTTTAGAATAGAATAATAGAATAAAAATAGTAAAATACAAAACAATAGTAACTTTATTATAAAGTAAAAGTCTAGTAGTAGTAACTAGTAACTGTAAGTCTCATACTCTTCTTTGCAGTATCAGTCATACTCATACTGTTTGAGTTTCAGTTTGTTACACTTACAGTCAGTGTTACACTGTTGCAGTTACTCATTTAGTGATTTACTGGTACTGTTAGACTTAAGCTTACTGTCAGAGTTTCAATTTTTTTAATATTAAACACTAATTTCAAAGAAAGCAGCAGTAACAAAAATACACATACATATAATTACAATTAACCATCAAAGAATAAAAATACACTTACAGTTACAGTCAATGCGATTTTCTCTTTCAACACTGTGACTATAGCTTGTATGCCTGAAGCGCTTTCTCTTTCTTATACGTAAATATAAAAAATAAATTCTGCAGCGAAACACCTTGTACAAATTGTAGTACGTTTTAGCTTCGTACACCACATAGATATACCGATGGTTGATTTTTGTGTTCAGTCTATAAATGTTCTGCTGATAGTTGTTTTCCAAAAGTAGGCGTGTATTTCCGCTATCCGATAGGGTTGAAAGAAGAACCACGGAATCACTGAATTTAGACTAGTGTTAATTTCTATAGTTACTAAACTGCAGGTGAGTATCAATTTTATAGATTCGTAGCATATTTATGAATATGTCACCATCAACCTCCACTATAATTTTTATTTTTGTTACTGGTGCAATACATAATTGAGTAATTCAAGCGTATATTGATATTCAATAAAATAAAGTAAATTAATAAATAATAAATATAATAATAATTAGTTTATAATTTGAATTGAAATAAAAATTATAATATTGATAAAATATAGAATTAAATATTAATTGAGTAAGTATTTAATTTTGTATTTTATTATAATTTAAAATATATTTGTTATTAATTGTTCGGTGTTCATGTAAACATTTATTTCTAATTTGTTATTTTATTATTTTACTATTTTTTGTCATAATCTTAATAATTAATTGTATCACTTATTGTAATAGTTTTAGTATTTTCGTGTATATATATTGTGGTAATAAATCACGGCTTCGGCCTCTTACGTTTATCAACTAACTCGAGCACGTTCTGTCTTTTCACGATAGCTGAAATAATATCACAAATCAACATAAAACATGGTGCCCCGAGTCTAATTATTATTAATATTACACTGAAATAACATGGAGCAATTACTAGCGCCAAAACCATTAGCAGATGGACCGAATTTACCTGAGGAATGGAAGATTTTTAAACGTGACTTCGGACTTTTTTTAACGGCCACATCGAAAGATACAGCCGAAGGCAAAGTGAAAACTGCATACCTACTTAGAACTATCGGTCGCCGAGGCAACCAAATATACGACTCTTTCAACTGGACTGACAACAATGACAAAACTGACTATGACAAAGTTGTGACGCAGTTTGATGACTACTGCAAACCAAGAATAAACTTAGTGGCTAAGACTCACTCACTACTGACTTGTAAGCAAGGAAATAGAACTATTGACGAATTTTTGACTGAACTACATACCATTGCAGGACTATGTGACTTAAAAGACATGTACAACCGACTGATACTACAGGCACTGATACTGGGAATTGAAAGTGACAAGATTAGAAAGAAACTGTTTGACTTGACTGACTTTGACAAAGCAATTGAACTCTGCAGACGAGAAGAAGCATCGGCTATTGACTACAAGACTATGACTAAGGATAACACATATGGACTCGAACAAGTGAACTTGGTAAAACATAGACCTCCGACTCATCAATATCACTCTAATGACACTCGTAACACTGATAAACACAGAGGACAACTTTCACACACTCACTCTCAGCCCAACGTCAGAAAATCAGTTGGTGCTTCTAGGTGTGGAAACTGTGGAGGCAATCACCCACCTCGAGCATGCCCAGCATATGGGAAACAGTGCAATCATTGCAAGAAATTTAACCACTTTGCTGCATACTGCAGGTCACGCATGCATCATTATCGCGACTCAACCGAAACAGCCAATCAAGTCACCTGGAATTACTCTTCAGACAGTGACTCTCAACATGTAAGTACTATCTCCACTACTGTACGAGATCGTAAATTATTAGCGATGCTCACTGCTAAGCAAGCAGATACTATTTATGACATTGAATTCCAACTTGACACTGGTGCATCATGCAATACTTTGAATACGATCGACTACGACAAGCTAGGTAGACCGAAACTTACACCGACTGATACTGTACTAACTTTATATGACCAGAGCAAGTGTGCACCACTAGGGTGGACACGGATACAGATACTAAACAAGCAAGGATGTTACACTACATTAAAATTCCTAGTTGTGGAAACCACCCAACATAGCTTGCTGTCATGGAAATCATGTTTGCACCTGGATTTATTACAAATGCCCAGCACCAAAAGCGAGAATGTAAACTTTGCCACTACTGACCCAGACCTTCAGACTTTACTGACTAACTTTGATGACATATTTACCGGACTTGGAAAGTTTGAACAGGAATATAGGATAGAGCTAAGACCTGAAGCTGTACCAGTGCAAGTCCGACCGCGGAAGGTGCCCTTGTCGATGAAATCAGATCTCATCAAGACTATTCTTGAACTAGAACAACGTCAAATTATCGCTAAGGTAGAAGCACCTACAGACTGGATAAGCCATCTACAACCAGTGCGCAAGCCTAATGGAAAGATACGCATCTGCATAGATCCGCAAAATCTCAATCAAGCAATTAAACGAAACCACGCTGTCATGCCAACATTGGAAGATGTTTTGCCACAACTCAACGGTGCCAAGTTTTTCTCCTTGTGTGACGCCAAAGAAGGTTTCTATCAAATTCCCCTAGCTGAGGAATCTACAGACTTGACAACTTTCTGGACTCCCATAGGAAAGTACAAGTACCTAAGGCTACCCTTTGGAATTGCATCAGCGCCGGAGGAGTTTCAGAGAAGGCTCACGGAAAATCTTGCTGGTCTTGATGGCATCACCATAGTTGCAGATGACATCCTAATTTTTGGAAGCACAAGGAAAGAGCATGATAGAAACCTTGAAGCGCTCTTCAAACGTGCTCGACAGACAGGACTGAGACTGAACAAGGAAAAATCCCGCTTCCTTCAGGACGAACTACCTTACATTGGACACATACTGACAACTAATGGACTTAAACCAGATCCTAACAAAGTAAAAGCCATTCTTAAGATGAAACCTCCCTCATCTCCACAGGGAGTAAAACGATTCCTTGGTCACATCACATACATGTCAAAATTTATTAGCAACCTAGCATCGGAATCTGAACCATTACGACGTTTACTGACACAAGACAATGCTCAAGACTTTCACTGGACTGACGACCAAATGAACGCTTTTAATAGACTGAAGACCTTACTAACTGACTCAGAAACTCTACAATACTTTGACTGCAACAAGCCAGTAACTATACAAACTGACGCTTCAAATGCTGGTGTGGGTGCAACACTCATGCAAGGAGGCAAGCCTGTAGCATATGCATCTCGCAGTTTAACAAAATCGGAACAGAACTATGTGCCACTAGAGCTTGAGTGCCTTGCCATAGTGTTTGGCACTGAACGCTTTGACCAGTATATCTTTGGTCACCATGCTGTCACTATCCAAACTGACCACAAACCCCTTGTATCTATTTTCAGGAAATCCATTCATAAGGCATCTCGGAGGTTGCAGGCTATGCTTCTTCACTTACAAAGATACCCCAACATTAAGGTAACTTGGCAAAAGGGTGCTGAACAGATCACGGCTGACTTACTCTCAAGAGACTCATACTTTGACTCCCCCAACTATCAACAACTACCAGAACACATTTTTCACATTGACTCTCAAAATAATGATGCTCCTGTTTGTGACGACTTAATTGACAACATTAGGACTGCTACTGCACAGGACAATGAACTTATGACACTGACAAACCTTATTAAACATGACTGGAACATTGCCAACTGCACAACTCACGACAAGTACAAACACTTTCAGGACGAACTATCTATTGACAATGGCATTGTTTACAAAGGACTACGAGCCATTATTCCAAAGACACTCCAGAGAAAGTTTCTCCAACTACTTCACACCGGCCATAATGGGATTAACTCCACACTAAGACGTGCCCGCCACACAGTGTTTTGGCTTGGCATCACCAATGACATCAAAAACAATATTGCTAACTGTCGACAATGTCAACTGGATGCTCCCCGGCAACAGAAGGAAACACTTTTACTCCACACAGTTCCCCAACAACCCTGGACCAAAGTAGGAATTGACTTGTTTGAATACAATCACACTCACTACATTACTATTGTTGACTATACGACTGACTACCTTGAATATGACCGACTGGACAACCAAACAGCAGAGGCTGTTATCAACTCCATAAAGCGCTGTTTTGGACGCCTGGGAATACCCAGACAGGTTCACACTGACAACGGACCACAGTTTACCTCGCACCAGTTTTCCACTTTCAGCCAATCATGGAATTTCACACACACCACCAGCTCTCCATATCATCCTCAGTCCAATGGGAAGGCAGAGTCTGCTGTGAAGATAGCCAAACGTATACTCCGCAGATGTGAAGAGCCCGAACTTGCGTTACTGGAACATCTCAACACCACCAAAGAAGGCCTGACGGCCAGCCCAATTCAGCAACTTATCGGAAGACCCACCAGGTCAGTACTCCCACAAGTTCGGCCAGAAACAGAGAACAACCAAGGTTGGTGGGAAAAGCAGGGCCGCAATGAAAAACTGCAGCAGAGATGCAATGACGGTGCAAGAGATTTGGCAGTGCTGAAAGAAGGGCAACCAGTTTTGGTTCGAGACTGGAGTCAGCACCGGAGAAAATGGCAGGAGGCGCAAATTAACAAACAATTGAGTAGCAGAGCCTATGCCATACAACTTAACAACAACCTCTTTCGGAGAAACCGGCGAGACATCAGACCACTCGTCACGGAGCCAGCGAGTCCTGAGACACCAAAGGATCCTAAACAAAACGCTAGTAGTACCCAGGTTGACACCACCGAGAGCGCCAATCATAGCGACAATCTAAGACGTTCAACCAGAGAACGGAAGCCACCTAGTTGGATGGCAGACTATGTGCCCTCTTAAAACAATCATATCTAAATAGCTTTTTTCTATTCTGTGGGAGATGTTCGGTGTTCATGTAAACATTTATTTCTAATTTGTTATTTTATTATTTTACTATTTTTTGTCATAATCTTAATAATTAATTGTATCACTTATTGTAATAGTTTTAGTATTTTCGTGTATATATATTGTGGTAATAAATCACGGCTTCGGCCTCTTACGTTTATCAACTAACTCGAGCACGTTCTGTCTTTTCACGATAGCTGAAATAATATCACAAATCAACATAAAACATTAATAATTTAAATTATAATTATAATATAAATGTTTATATAAATAATATTTATAATAATTTTACTATAAACTTATCATTTATATTATAATATTTATTATAATCATAATTTTGATAATATAAATATGTTTTATCCTCAAGCTCAGGATTTTCTACTTGAAATCCAATTTTGTACATTAATTTATTTAATAGCTTTTTGCTTTCTTATTTATTTATTATAAAATATAGAATAGCTATTGTTTTCCTTCATAATCCACTTTTAAATTAAATTAAATGTTTATAGCTTTATGAGTTTATTTTTTCTAAATTTTTAAAAAAGTTCAAAATAGACTGTTGCAGTGGTATACAATATATAGATATTTGAAATAATGTTATAAAACTAATATCTTTTATGTTTTTTTCAGGTCTACTTGTTTTTCTAAAAGAATTCTAGAGAATATACTTTGAACAAGACATTATGGTAGGTTTTCTTTTATCTCTGCAAAAAAAAAAACTCATACAAGTCGCTATCCCTGTGAGAAACCCCTAATGGAAAGGGTATTTGTTAAAGCAGGCTAAGGACTTATTTAAATGAGGCACAGGAGCAATTATGACCGGATGCTCTTCCTAACATCATCAATGGTCTTTGTCTGGGCTTGAACCCATGACCTCGTGTTTACTAGGCAAGCCCCTAGACCGGCTGCTCCCTACAGTTTTATTCATAATATATTAGAATGCAAGACTGTTGGAATTGCCTTTTAAGAGGCAATAATGGTTAGCTTATCTACATTTGTTTTCCATTTTTTCAATTTATTGAGCATTTTAAATAATTACTCCATTTAATGATCGTCAACATTCAGGTAAATAGTTAATGTAGGTTAATGATTTATGTATGTAGTCAAATCTGCGTTCTGTCGTATTGCAATAGATGTGGGGTTTGTTTTTTAAATTCAAATTCAGCTCCAATAGCTTCTCATACTTAATAAGAAATAAGAATAGTTATATTAGCCTGTTATAATGTTTTATACTGTTATATGATGGTGTGACACAGCGTGACATTCTGTGACAGTGCTTGCTTTATCTAAGCAAGATATTTTCTTTATTTACTTTTTCAGGAAATTTGTACTGTGGACCCAGAACTTAAGACGTTGTTGACAAAGTTTCGCTTTAGAAAATCCGAGACCAACGCTGCAATAATTAGTGAGTATTTACGTGGAGCAACTGTCCAAGTCCACTAAAATCTAAATACTGAGTTTGAGCTGACAGTTCAAAACTCATGGAAGTTTATAGTCACTATCCGTGTGAGAAAACCCTTGATGGAAAGGGTTTTTGTTAAAGTGGGCTAAGGACTTATTTAAATGAGGCACAGGAGCAATTATGACTGGATGCTCTTCCTAACATCACCAATGGCCTTTGTCATGACCTTGTGTTTACTAGGCACAGGCTCTAACCCCTAGACCACGGCTGCTCAATTAGACATCAATCACAGACCACTATTCCAATGAAGTTTGCTTGTATTTTGCTGCAAAATTACTTGTAATGGTGAATATTTAATAGATAAACCAGCAGTGAGCTGTTAGTGCAATGAACTGGTGAGATATTTCCAGTGAAGCAAACAAACAAACAAAACCTGCACTACTGTATTGTCTAGTGATTAAACTAATGACATGAGTTATCCCCCTTGTACAGATTTACCACCGGTAATGGCCTGAAGAGAATTTAATTTGTTTTGCCTTACAGTGCATTTGAACATTCGCACCAGCTTTTCTCAATGCACCATATGCAGCATAGCGGAATTGAACCAACATTAATAGTTTGACCACCTCAGCCAGGGCAGCATTTAAACACAAGGCCACTCTTAATAAATATGTGTTACATGTGAGAGTGTTGGCTATATTTACTATTGTTAGATTGGGTGTATTTCATGAGAAGACAACTCATAAAATTTATGGCATATTGTATTTTTTATTTAATTTGAACATGTTCTTTTAATATTCACTTTTTTGCTACAGCTAATGTGCTGTTATTATTTTTGCAGTGAAAATAAACAAGGATGATCTTACTGTGGTTTTAGAAGAAGAGCTAGAGGTATATAATATGTACTTACAATACATACTTACTTACTGTGATCTTGATATACTAGTCTTTGACCTATTTCTAAGTATTTATGTTTGCATTATACACTAACAAAATTTCTACTGTAAGTGTTACTTGATGAGTTCACCTCAAGTTTCTAACCTGCAACAGTGCAAATATTAGTAACTCATATATAGACTGGTTTAGTTTATGGTTGTAAACTGAGCTTATATCACTGCATTTCCAAGCTTCATATTATGCCATTATGGAAATAGATTTTTATTCGATGTTTGAAAGCAGTTGCATCGAATAAAACCACAACCATAAGTTCATCGGTACTGGCATCCATTTACATAACCCGAAGCAACGGAAACGAAGCGTACATGTCTGAAAACCTGCAAGCAGGTGTAGTTAGTATAGAATACAAAAAGTAACAGACATACATATTGTACGATATTCTAGGACTGTGACTTGGACGAGGTCAAGGATAATCTCTCCGAGCATCAGCCGAGGTATCTTGTCTACAGTTTCAAACAGACTCATTCGGATGGCAGAATCTCCTTTCCTCTTTGCTTTGTGTACATTAGTCCAGAAGGTATAGTATAAGTACATTACTGGAGAAAATGGTCTTTACAGTGCTGTAACAGCAGTAAACAATTATATGTAGTGGTGTGACACACACATATTTCATTTCAGGTTGCAAACCAGAGCAACACATGATGTATGCTGGTAGTAAAACAGAACTGGTTAAAGAAACTGGAATGACTAAGGTATGTTTCCAAAGCATTATACAAAATGCTGCACATTTTTCATTTATAAGTTGTGTCGGCCAGCCTTTTCGATACAAATCATTTCTATCATGGGTTCTCACAAGGATAGGGACTATAAACTTGTGTGAGCAAGTTGCATGAGAATATATCAGAAATAACAGGTATTGCTATTGATACTATGATGATATGTTATAGTTGTCTCCCCTATTTAATGTGCTCAAATTGATGTGGTCTCAGGTGTTTGAACTGAGGAGCCTAGAAGAGCTGACTGAGGAGTGGCTGGTTGCAAGCATAAAAAGGTTGTACTAAATCTTCAAAATATACTCTCCTGCTGCTCGTATCCCGTCAAGATGACTGAAGCAATTTTCCTACCCACATATTCATGGGGAGATAATATATGCAGGATTGTTTATCTTGATATTTTAGCAAACATAATACTCTTCAGTTCCACAGCTATTTAATGATTGATGTATGATGGATGGTTTGGATACCATCTAGTTGCTCACACTCGATATTGGTGCACAGTGTTTGTTTTAGCCTCAAGAGGAAGTAATGTTAGCCTTAGATGTATAATCATCTACATTCAATGATGTCTAAGGTTCTTAAATTTCTTAACGAATTACTGTTGGTAACTTTCAGTATATTTCGAGCTCATTTCCATTTGCTGCATTCTAACTGCACCATTCCTTAGAGAAGGTCTTGCCATGCTATATCATCATCTCACTGATCGTTTATCAGTTTTTATATTTATACTATTATTTCCGTTTTGTGAGAATAGCCCTTTATTCTAAAATGTTATATCATTTAAAAATATTTTATCATTTTAAATATCAAGAAAAAATACATGTTCCCAAGCTTCTGGGCAAAAATGTACTTGAGTTTTTTTTAATACAAAAAGGAGTAATTATTTCCAAGTATAGCATGCTTTTAATTTTGATTTTTTGCTTGTCCATCATAGATTAAAACATAAAAATGGTTTTGTAAAACCTTTCTTCAGCCGCTTGGCATACAGTAAGTTGTAATTGTATATGTCATCAATGTTGCGAATTGCGATGCATTTAGTGCATGTATAGAGATTAGGTCTGCATACGACATTTTTTGGCATGTTGCGTTACGGGATCAACAGCGAAAAGCAAAACCTCAACAAATGTCTATATATTATTAGTATAGCTTGTATCAAACTTGGTGAACTTTTCGAAAAGTAATGCTGTGCCAAATGAATCATGCATATTTCTAACCATCAAGGTCAAAGTTGAAACTTTCAAGTCAGCTCAGTGATTGGGTGATTCGTTGCAGTAGCTAAGAATAACATACAGTGAAAGTCAGCATTAATTACTATTAATTAGTTTTATAATACAACTGACTTCACGGCTGACTGGAAACATCATCAGTATATGAGCACAGAATTTATCACAATCCAAGATTGTTTGAGCTTACAACCCACAGACAGCATGTAGATCATAGCCATGGTATATACATATGGACATTTCAACACTGCATAAATAAAATGTGTCAGTTAAGAGCCATAACTATTAATTGTGGTTTCCTATTGCATTACCATTTGAACTATGCTTTATAAAATGCTTTTATACTTGCTGTAGAGTTTGCTGTAAAATTAGGTCTGAGTTTTCGAAAATATTTTACTCCATTATGTACAGTCTTTAAAAATTTTGAAAGGTGTTTTATCGCTAGTTTAGTTATTGCTTCCAGTTTCATAATTCTAAATAAAATAACTATTCTATTTCATCAAATTACTAAAATGCATTTTATTTAATATAAAATATCTGACCTATTACTACACTACAAATCATCAGTTTAAAATTGTTTAAAAGCATAAAGTTACACTAAAGTAATTGATTTGTTTTAAAATTTCTAAACAACCAGGTAACCCCATACAGGTAGCAACAACCATGGGTGTCCCCATATAGGTTATAGCATGTACACAGTACTGAATAAAATGCAGTCATTCTTGTTCTATAAGATCAAGATGATCACGTATCCTCTCTAACACTCCCCATAGCGCTAACAGCCAGTGCATTAGAAACAGTAGTGTCATATTATGATATAACAGTTCATCTTCAAACCTAGGACAGCGTTCCCAGGCTATTATTCCATGTTCTTCAATCAAGGTTGAGTTGAGAACACCCGCAGTCCTCTGCCAGATGAATGAAAAGTTGGGCTACAAAAAGATGCTACCGTTAGCTATAAGTCTATATGCATTACATTGAGCTCAGTCTATTTTATGCATCTTAAAGTGCTTAGGCTAATGGCATCATAAGAAACTTAGGCTATGCTCATTATATAACATATATGACCAGAATAAACTTGATAAGTTTGAGTTATATGAGCAGAACTTTAAATAAGTTAGCACATGTAATCAAGTCTCCAAGGGAGGATAATCTTATCATGCGTATTTGTATCATTTGTATATATTGTAATATAGCATAAAATAGTAATACATTATATATGATGAAATAATATATTTGGAACAATGTACTATAATATAATATTTATATTATATTGTATTGTATTGTGTTAAGCAATCAAAGTCTAGAAAAAATTGCTGGAATGCATTAAGAAGCTGCTGCAAAATTTAGTGCCTATAATTAAGATGCCTTAGTTACCTTTGCAATCCTATATGAATTGTAAAACACCAGAGAAAAACTGAGTACAAGCAACTTTTAAAAAAACTTTGTCATATGTTAGTCAGCATTTCAATGATTTTTGTTGCAAATGAAATTAAAAAAAAAACATTATTGTCAGTTTTAAAAGTGAAAAATATAATCAATTTTGTGTTTTATCTGTATACGAGCATAAATCAGGTTATACAAAAACCATTTATAACACTGATACTAGTTTGTTGAAAATAATTTTCACCAAAATTTACATTTCCGCCCATAAAACATGCATGTAAATTACATACTTATATAGGAATCTAGAAACAGTAAAATTACAAGCTTTTATCAAACTTTTATTCTTTTATGTGTACCAATTTCACAATTGAATTTGAAAAAAATGCTTAAATTTGTTCAAATGTAGAGATATAACTTACCAACATAATAGTACAACGAAGTACTAAAGCTTATACTCTTTGGACTAGAAGAAATTGATGGTCGAGAATAAAAATTGACAAAATGATCAAAAAGATTAGCAACACTGTAGTTACTTTTAACGTATCTTAGCAAATATATACTATAGTAAAGCTATAATCCAAAGCTATTTTCTGCTATTTCTTTTGCTATATTATAGAGTCTACAATGTCTAGCTTATAGCTATTATTGTAAAAATAGCTTCACAAATGATGATATATATTATACAGATGATATAACTAGGCCATAGATAATATTATCATGCTTTTACTGATATAAAAAGAAAAAATATGTCACAAAGATATTTTACATTTCAATTAGTCACTTGAGGTGTTCGCTGTGACACATTGGCCAATGAAACTTGCACCCCTACCTTATCTGCAGTTTCCATTCTGTCCTGCTCATGTAGTGGGGCTATGGAACTTGTATAATATGTTGAGATGTTTCAACTGCCATAAATTTGTACTTTACAATTATTTTAGTTTATTATTACATTTAAAATGTAAAACTTTCAAAGACTTAGTATTTTTTATTCTAATTTTTCAACCCTCTTACTGAAATGCATTACTTGTCTGACCACTAAACCATAGATAGCCAACTAACACAGGTCTCTTTTCACTTTATGCCAGTGTGATGACTTCTGCCTTTACACAGAATAGAACTGCAGAACTCCAACATGCAAGCCATTACAAATCATTACACTACAGGGGGAGGGGGGGGGGCTACTGGGAAACTATTGCATCGCAATCAACATCTATGCATACCAAACCTTTCTGATTGAATTTTATAGTGTGCTGTTATAATTTATATGCATATTGGAGAGCAGCTGTAACCAAGGAGTTAGAGCATTGGCTCAATAAACACGAAATCATGGCTGGTTCGAACTCAGACAAAGGCCATTGGTGATGTTAGAAAGAGCATCTAGTCATAATTGCTCCTGTGCCTCATTAGAATATTAATGTCTTTAGTCTGCTTTAACAAAAACCTCTTCCTATAAACTTCTGTAGGCTTTTTTTAAATTTATATGCATAGGTATATTGAGCATAAATTTGAGCCTTGGGTTATCCATTCGTATTGCAATCCATATAATTTGTGTTTATTAACCATTCATATTTTTTAAATTACAATTCTAAACTTTATTGATTCAATATAAAATATCAACAAATTACACTAAAGTGATTTCTAAATAACCAAGTGTTACCATAACGAAAGCATGCATTGTATAAAATGCAGTTAGTAGTGAGTTGAAATGTGATAGATCCACTTAAATAATCTCAGCTATAATAATCCCCATTGGATGAACCAGGTGATAAATTGCAGTCTTATAAGCCATATGGCAATCGAGTTAAGTCTTTGCTGGGGTTCCCAGGCCAGTGCAGCTTTTTCAATATGGGTGGTGTTGGGGTCACCCGAAGTCATCATCAAAATAGACTGCAAAATTTCAAATACCAAGCTGCATTCCAAAATGCATAAAGATTTGATAAGCTTCATAATTTTACGAACATAAACTAAAAATTGCCTTGTTTAATATTATTTTAGCTGAAGAAAAATATTGTGGTAGCACATGTTTAGTTAGGTATATTATAAGATAAAAGGGGAATCTGGGAAAACTGAGGTAAAAACCTGTCATCAAATTTGTCTCTCAATTATTCTTGAATAATAATTTACTAACCTTCTGTAAAATTCTGGAATTTATGTAAATGTAGAGCTAAAGCTCACCAACATATTCACGTGGGATGCTATAGCTTGTCTTTTATTCTACCAAAAATAATTTAATGGATTTTTAAAATTAAAAAATACTAGCAGCACTGTTGCTACCTTTAACAGCTTAATAAATATATACTGGTAAAGCTATAACGTAGTGCTTTTTCTATGTTAGTGTCTACAATGACTAGCTTATAGTATGCTATTGTAAAAATAGCTTCACAAATCTTGCTGCAGTTAATATAGATACGGTTATCATGCTTTCAAGGCTATGAAAATTATAGATATGTCTCACCCTTTTATATGCTGACCTGATTAAGCTGTTTTAGACTTGTATATTAACTTACATTTCTAGTTTATTATTATATACATCCATTGCTTTATTCTCTAACACGTACCTAAAATTTACTTTAGTGAATTAACTATAAATTTGTATCTCTCAGCTAGGTAAGCAAATATACTCCAGTTGTATTCAAATACATAAATTGCTTTATTTTCCAAGAAACACGTATTTCTGTAAATACAGACTTTGTAACTCCCAGAAATATATGATACATAAACTGGCAGTCATTTCTTAATAATCTTCTTCAGTTTTAAAGCATGTACAGACTGAGAGAGTAAAGAGAGGCATTGAGTATCCTTTCCTCTTACAGTGTCTCCTGCACACACTTTTCTTTGTTGTGAATAGTAAAGCCTCCGCAGTCGAAGCTATATATTGAAAATAAATACTAGATATTTATCTGCAGCATGAAAGCAAAATAGCATAATATCATATCATTCATGTGACTTTTTCGAAAAAGATAATGCAAAAATGGCAGCAATGTTAATAAAAATGCTTCAAAATGCATTTTTTATAGTTTAATTTTATGATGTGGTACTGTGTAAACATAAACTGTATATTTTATTGTTGACATGAGAAAAACAAACTTTCTATTTACCCAATGAAATGATGACAATGATTACAGTTACTAGTAAAGCAAGAAACTTCATAATGTATCTTCGGTCTACAAATATTCAAGAAAACATATTATATTTAGTCAGTTTATTGAAATGTTGCATACATGTGAATGAATTTTTATCATGTTTTGTCGACTATATTTATATATGTTTAAAAATAAGTTAACAAACAAAAATAACAAGTTAATTTATATATATATATATATACACTATATATATATATATATATATATATATATATATATATATATATATATATATATATATATATATTCTTTTTACATACTGATTGACATTGAAAACGCATTTAGTTTCTTACCTGGCGTTAAACAGTGTTGAAGATACACGGTCTGAATAATATTAAAACACTTCCACTTATGTTATATATATCTTTTGATTTTGATTATTTTATGCAGCTTTTAGTTGATTGGTCAATAGCTAGACTAACAAAGAGATGAAAAACAAGCATAAAAACTTATAGTGATGAGGCATATTATGTAGATAGATACAGGACACTATTCTCTTGATTTTGTATGTAAATATATTACTTTCTACGTATGAACTGACCAAAACGTATCAATTCTTTGGAAATTGTTATGGCAATATAATCACTTTTATTTTAAAATAATATTTAGGAAGGAATCAGTTAAATGTTGCTATTAGTCACAATGCAATAATGTTTTGTTTGTAGAGTATCTATTGTTTAGAAAAAAAGTTGTGCATGTCTTGTCACTCACATATCACAATTGATTTGAGGGTAATTATTATAAATATCAGCTAGAACAGTAATGATTTTTACGTGCCTACAAAACTCTAGCCTGTATAAAAAGTAAAATTATCTACACATCTACGACAAAGTATGATGAAACACTCTGAATGCAGTTTTATTTCAACAATGCAACGATGCAATGCTCTGAATATCAAAGTTAAATTATTAAAGTAATAATATGATTTTCATTTGTATTGCATGATTTTAAATAGAAGTAGTAGAATAAATGATATTCATTTGTTATTGATTTAGTTTGTTTCGAAATATGTAATAGATTGATGATATCCTACCCTAGCAAAACGACAACAAAAATACAAAAGCAAGCACATGTACTTTATTTCAATTATGGTTGGAAATTTTTATTCTAAGCATAATTATGAAAGAAATAAAAAATATACAGTAAATTTTTTAGCACCTAAAATTTTAGTGTTTAAATAAATTTTCCTTCAATCATTCTTCATATTTCATACCTAAATAAGTTAGCCAAGGCAGCTTCTTAAAGACCTCTCAAAGTGATTGCTGTTTCAGCTAATATTTATAATAACTAAACTAAAATTAGTTGTTATCAATTGACTAAATATACAAAGCTGTTTCTAAACAATACATACTTAACTAATAAAACAATAATGACTTGTGATTAATAGTAAGAGTTAACTTCCATTTATCAATAGCTTTGTGAAGTTAGAAATGATTATATTTCCGTAATAATTGACTTTGAATGTCGTCAGTTTATACGTAATAAGTCAAAATATTTTATCAAACTTAAAATACTGCTGCCCTGTAGCTATATAGTACACCTTAACTGATTTAGATGCATGATTTTTCAGTATTCTTTAACGTCAGTCGACCTATTAACCAATCAACAGAATGCTCTGTGTAATAATTCAAAACAAAAAATACACAAAGTAGAAAATTTTCTGCTATTTATAAGTGTGTGTTTATAGTTTACAAGTTTACAGGTTTACAAGTTTTGTCTTTAATATAAAAGTCAAAACATTATAAGCATCATATCTTAAAATTCAATTAAATTTATACAAAATACAGTTTTACACATGTTCATTAATTTTTCTGCTTGTTCTACTGGTATTGTTTCATTAAAATAGTATGATCATATGGTTTTTCGAAATAGGTTCATATGTTCATAACAAATTTTAACAGCTACAATGGCAAAGGCTTAGAGATTCACATCAAAAGAAAGTGTGTGCAAGAGGCATTGTGATAAGACTGGGCATTCAAAACATAGCTTGTTTCTTGAATTCTAAAAATGTTTTCACACTGAAGAAGATTGTTTGACTTAAAAATTGATTGCTGTAGCTTCTTGGAGATTACAAAGTTTGTATTCACTAAAATATTTTTCGACGTTATAAATGCTTCCTAAAAATAAAGCAACTAACTTATTTGAAAAACTTTTCACCTGAGTGACATGATCACATTATACACACGCACACGCTCTTGCAATGCAATTTTTAAATGAGCTTTTGGATGTGCTTCAGTGCTTATAATCAAGTGAAAACTTAATTTCTTATTATCAGTAACATTGATGTTCAAGAATGCTGTTTATATATTATGTATATCAGTTTTTTTAATGAACCAGTTATAGTGACTCTAGTATTATTATATTATATTTTTAGTTAATTGGAATTTACGTGCATCTTACAAAGTGCAGGGTGGGCGTTGTTTTACAACCAAGTTTAAATTTAGAGAAGATCAATAACACAATTGAGCTAAAGTTTCCAAACAATATAACAATATAAACTATTTGCATAGTGTATAGTGTAATATAGTGCACAAAATTCTTTGAAATACTTACTAATCAAACACATATATTGCAATCAGTTATTCCGTTTTATACCCTAAAACTCTAAATTGTCGCTATAATATATAGTATTGAATGATGATGCTAAAAATTGTTAAATGAATAATTACTCATTTTATTACAGAAAACCTACAAGCATTACAAAATATTTTTGAAAATGTTCTAGAGGCAAAAACTTTTGAAGAAACTAGGATATTATACATTCGAAACTATCAAAAATGAATTTCAGTTTTAAGAAAGATATCTTATGTCTTGGTTGATACAGCGGCAACGTCCATCTGAGTATCTGTACTGAGTGTAACGCTTCTTGGTACAGTCAGAAGCGCATTTCCTTAATCCAGACCATCTGGGACAATGAGCTTTCACCACTGTAACTTTGAAAGTAATATTACTGATAATATATAAATGCCAAACATTAGAATAAAATAATATTGTTGCTTCTGTGTTTGAGTAAATCAGCTTGATGGATATGAAGCATGTGGAATTAGTATCAAAACCCATAGATACTATTTTTATATGTTATCTAAGAGTTAAGCTTAAAATTTCAAGCTAATATTTATATCAGCGTAAAGTTCTATTTTATTATGATATAATATTATGTTATATATAAAAATATATATAAGTATATAATTGCATGCAATGAGTATATTTAATAATAGCTAAAACTATCACTATTTTAATAAATATATGTAAACACAATAAATTACTTTATGCCATTTGTATTTTTGAATGATTTTAACTCACTCAATGTGCTGGTGACCATCAAACAGATAAGGACAGGCAGGAATTTCATATTAATTTCTTTATCTACAAACTTATATATAGTCAAAGATTATTTTAATGCTGCAGATTAAATCATGCTTTATGCACATAGCGAGAGTTGGTTATAATTTAAAAGAAAGTTAATAGCAAATTTATAATCACCTCGAAATTTATTTTCTCGATGTTTATTTTATAGTCAACTTAATGAAGAAGAAAAGCTTTTATTATGCATATATGGCTACACTAGATTCCATGTTTTACCAAGTTTTAACTAAGCCATTATTTTAAAAAACACATCCAATAGGCATTCGATCTATTTTGAATCTTCAAACTAGATACTATAACTTCGTAAAGATACAAAATAATAAAATAAACTGAATAAAAAACATGATTCTATAACCGGACTTACCTGTATGTATTTTTTACAGTTGCTAGTAATGAGGGTATAAATGCTAGTGCAGTGGAGTAGACACAATTGAAGCTTTATATAGTCTTTTCAAAGATATATGTTGTCAGTTGGCTAATTCCTTTCAGGTGTGTCATGAGGTGTAGACATTCAATGTCCTAATAAAACCTTATATTAAATTAGAACAGCTGTGTGCTTTAATATAATGCTTTTTTCATTGTTTTAATACTGCATGTATATTGAATATGTATAAAAATGCAATATTGAATCACTTTAAAATTTCGGCTCATTTTGTGTCAACAGTATTTATTTAAAAATAATCAAAATTTGTGTACACACTCAAAACGAATACCAATAGAAATGTCATAATTTTAACAAATAAGTTTGCCTGTTTTTGAATCATGTAGCTACAGTAATTTAAAGAAGCCTTTTTTATACTATGCCCATAAAAAAACATTAGCCTACTTCCCAGTTTATAATCGTTTTGGAGATGTGTTTTATAAGGGCATTGTCGACCAAATCTCATATATATAGGGATTAGTCACACAACACAATATTTTATATAGATCTCTTGCAATACCTTTGCCTATCAACTTATAGGTGATATGGATAATCTAGAAAAATAAACATGAATCTTGGATTATATGACTAGAGTAGACTAAATTTACTTTAATCACAATTTTCTGTATAGCTAGGCTACTATAAAAACATTACCCGGCCTACAACAAAATTTTATCATAAAACAGATAATGTATTATTACATTGATATAGAAATTCAGTTAACTTGAGTTGAAATAACGGACTATATTGCAAGTATTGTTTACGTCGTTGTGCAATAAATAAGCGATAACCATGACCTATAGTTGGGTTTTTTAAATATAAATTAACAAACAAGCTGCAAAATTATTCCCATGTTTTTAGAAGTTTTAATGTTGTAAAAGCACTTGGTAGTCTGTTTAGAAGAGAGAATGCCGATAAGAGGGAAAGCGACAAATTTTTACCAACTATTCTATATCGCAAACTGAATTATATGTGTATTTGAAAACAAAAACCAATGCAAAAATAATTCTCTTAGAATCAAACAGCTGAAAGGGTTAAAAATACTCCATTATGTTCTTTTATAATAAATGACAAAAGCATTTCAGTCAACATTCTATAACATCCAAATTAATAACTCAAACAAAATAAATGTTTTATACAACATTTTCTTTAATTTTTCAAAATAATATATTATCGTCACATGTGTCAAATGAAGATCGGTTACAAAAATATCTTACAATTTGAATGCTTTATCATATTATAGCTTATATTATAAACTATATAATGTAATAGTTTTTCTAGGGCCAACATCTTCACAATCACAACAACTGTGCAGTATATATAGTTTGCAAATTATTCTATTGAATATACAAGCTTTTCAGGTTTTTCAGACATAGCAGTTTATCAAAAAAAAAATAATTCAATGCATGATAAATATTACTTAGCTACATGTTTTGTGGAGTTTATGATTGAGTCAACAATTAAAATTAAATGTGTTTTTAGATGTGTACTAATTCAGGGCTTATAATAAGTGAAAACTTAATTTTTATTATCAGCAACATTGATGTTCAAGAATGCTGTTTATATATTAGATTAGTTTTTTAAGGAACCAGTTATAGTGAATCTAGTATTAATTATTATATATTTTTAGTTGACTAGAATTTGTATGCATTTTACCAAGTGCAGGGTGGGCATTGTTTTACAATCAAGTTTAAATTTAGAAAAGATCTTAATAACACAATTTAGCTAAAATTTCCAAACTATCAAACAAACGATTTGAACATTTTGTTTGATAGAGACATTTGCGAGTGTATATAGTGCACAAAATTCTTTGAAATATTAATTTTAAAAATAAAGCGGATAATTATATATCAATTAGGCATTTGGTTTACCCTAACTCAAAATTGTCACTATATAGTATTGAATAAGGATGCTGAAAATTGGTAAATGAATAATTACTCATTTTATTTTAGAAAACATACAAGCATTACAAAATAGTTTTGAAAATTTTCTAGAGGCGAAAAACTTTTGAAGACACTATAATGTTATACATTCAAAACTATGAAGAATAGATTCCAGTTTTAAGAATTAAGATGTGCTACGTCAAGGCTCCTGCAGCGGCATCGCCCGTCTAAGTATCTGTACTGAGCATGGCGTTTTGTAATGGCGCATTTAGCAGCGCATTTCTTTAATCTAGACCAGCTGAAACAAGGAGCTTTCACCACTGTAGCTTTGAAAGTATAAATATTACTGATCATAATTGACAAACATTAAAAATTAGAGAGATGTTGTTGCTTCTGTGTTTGAGTAAATCAGTTAGATGGATATGAAGTATGAGCAATTAGTATCAAAACACAGAAACTATTTTTTGTATATTATCTATGTAACAGTTAAGCTTAAAGTTTCAAGCTAATATTTATATCACCGTGAAATTCTATTATGTTAAAATACAATATTATGTTATATATAATATATATATATAAATAATTGCATGCAATGAGTAAATTAATATAATTATAGTTGAAAAAAGATCACTATATTTTCATATATTTTCATAATTTCATAAAAGTTATTTCCTGCCATCTGTAGTAGGAAAGAATAAGGCAGTTGTGCAAGAGGGTTGGGTTGTCCTGCATGTGATGGTGGCATTGCATACATATAATTGTAAATGTAGTTTTTATAGCTCACCCAATGTACTGCATGTGACCATCAAACAGATAAAGACAGCCAGAAATTTCATAACAACTTCCATTATCTACAAACTTACAGTTAAAGATTATTTTAATGCAGATTCATGCTGACACATAGAAAGAGTTAGTTTCAAAAATTATTATCGTCATTTAAAATGAAGTCATTTGCAAATTAATTTATCTTCTTGATGTATGATTTATAGTTAACTTATTGACTAAAAAATCTTTTATACTGCATATGACTGCTACTCATTGCTATGATTTACAAAGTTTCAACTAACCCATTCTATTTAAACCACAAATGATAGGCATACTATGTTGAATTTTAAAGGTAATTTTTTAACTTCATAACGGTATAAAACAAATGAAAGTAAAAACATGTTTCCAGAACCGGACTTACCTGTAGATATCTTTTACAGTTGCCGGTAGTGAGGGTATAAATGCTAGTGCAGTGAAATTAACACTGAGACCTTTATATATAGATGTATGTTATCAGTTGGCTAATTATTTAAAGGTGTGTCACGAGTTATGAGCATACAATGTTCTAATAAAAAATCATTAAATAAGAGCAGCTGTGCCATTTAATATAATGCTACTTCCATTGTGGTGTAATGGCTAGTGCACCTGCTTGCAAGCCGGAGGTCTTTGGTTTGAAAATTGGTGGGAGAAGAAGTTTTATATAGTGTTCTTCCCTGGTTACAAAATTTAGCACTATGCAAAGTTGATCGTAGACTACAAGTAGCTAAACTTGTAATATAAATCACACAACCTAAAGCTACTTTTACTCCATATGTGAGGTCTGAAAATGCAGTTGCTTCAAAAAAGTTGTACGTGGGTAGCCAATCAGATCTAATGTTCCAAGTTGTTGTTAATCATTGCATGAATGATTTATAAATTTTACCATTCATACATAAACCTTCAATTTGGTTAAATTGTTAAAATTATAGAATGATACTTATTCTCAATGTAAATAAACTAGGGAATGAAAAGATTGAGAGAAATCATGTCGTAGTAAAGTATTTTTATTTTCAGCTATGACAATTGATCTTATATAGAGCTCATAGAAATTTAATCTTGCCATTTAATAAGTTTAAGTATGTATTGTTTGGGGAACTAAATTATATAGTGGCTTAGTCAGTAACTACTTACCCTTTATTCATGCTTACCGTGTTGTACGCCGTAACAGCAAAGATCAGCCATTTTTACAAATTTTACAAATTTTACAAATTAAAAAACTCCACGCCGCCTTCACTGAAGCTATTAAACAATGACTAGCTAAAAACTTTATATAACTTATTGTGAACAAAAGGATATTGCAATAGATGCTGTTAATAATTATCATACTAAGAAATTAACTTCTTAACGATACAGTTAGAACTTGGATTTGATGCTTATATTTTATTGAAATTAAATTAAATGTGTAAATATAAAGTATATTTTATAATTAAAATGATATATAATATTTTCTACTTACCTAATGAAGTTATGGAAACAATAGCTGTTACCAACAAAGCAAGAAACTTCCTATTGACTTTGTGGTCTACAGGCATTTAGTGGAGTAAATTATTTGCTGAAAGCTTGCTGAAATATTGTACAGAAATAAGTTCATTACTAATTTTTTGAAGCAAATTAAAAAAATATACCGTATATATGCAAAACAATTACAGCTGAATCCATGGTATACTCAAAAACATTTTTTTAGTAGTTCAAACTGTAGTGACTTAAGCAAAGGTGCAAAAAGAAATTTAGTTTCTTACTCACACTACAGCTATTATATATATACAGTATATATATACAGTATATATATATATATATATATATATTATATGGTTCATATTACTTAATTTAGTACACAATGTACATCTCTAGTTTTTTGATTGTTTTTTCACAGTTTGGCTGCTAATGTATATAGTTTTTTAATTAAACTGATAAAATATCAACAAATACAACCGAACTAGCAAGTTTTTTTTCTCATTATTTTTGATTGTCTGTGTTTTATTCTAATTGTTTAGTAACATTGGGTGGGTAGTGAGATAAACAAGCGTAATATGATATTACTGAACTAAATTATATGCCTTTGAACAGTCAGAGTAAATGCTGAAAAATGCACAATAGGAATAAAAGCTTTTGAGACTTGTTTGATGACTTTAACTTTTTTATGACATTTTAGAAAGCATAAAACTAATTTAACAAAAAAAATAAAAATCTTTTCCCAAAACGAGATACAACAAGAAAAGACTTTTTTATCAAAATGTATTGTTTTTTGCTACTCTCTCAACAAATTTTTTATTTAGTAATACTTTAATGCCTGTTGATGAATTTTAGATGCATTCCTTTTTATTTACTCTATTATTATTGGCAGCTTGAAATTATCTCACAATTATAATTTCTTCAAATCATGAGGGCCAGAATTGCATGATAATAAAACTTAGCATAATCACAAAACGGTGAATATATTTCAAAACTAAATTTAGCTATAATTTATGAAAAAACATACTAAAGCCATCATTAAATAGCTTTATTTATAAGCATAAAGATAGACTAAAGAATAAGGCGCTTGTGTTCATATTGCATTGAATTTTATTGTGGAAAGCATGAAAACTACACAGAAAATAATCAACATCATAACTAATAATTTAAATTTACTTAAATGACTAAAAATTTTGTTAATTATAGCAGTGAGAAAGTCATGTTTAGGACAAGGTTAGACAGTTTAGAACTTTAGTGGTGCTTCTTGTAACCCTTCTTGTGGCATTTGCATACTTTACAGTTCTGCTTGTTGGAATTCTTGTCTCTGCAAAACTTTTTGCAGCCGTCCTTCTTATCAGGACATTTATCATGAGCAGCTAGAAAATACAATTCAGCCTCATAACTTTGACAGCGTATTATTAATAAGAATCGCAGGATGATTAATTGTGTAACCAGTTTATATATATAAGCTCTAAGTTTGAGGCTATAAATAAGAACTATGGATCACACATTTCCTTATAATTTGAATAAAAAAGTCTTTTAATCATGTATTTCAGAAGAATTTTCAACTTACCCAATGCGCTGATGATCAACATGGCAAAGATAAGTATAGCAAGAACCTTCATACTGAACTTGTTTCTAAAAAGTAACAGTTGAATATTATAAATATGTGTCACTTCTAAATATGACATTTATATTTACTTAAAAATATTTTTCTAGTTAATTTTAAAAATCACACCTGTTTTAAAATTATTCTTACGCAGTTTGTTTTCTCTGTACAATTGCATGCCATTACATAGTTATTTGCTGCTACTATTATACAAAATATCATATATATATTTGTAAGAAAAAGAATTAAATTAGCTTCAATGTTATAAGTAGCTTACCTATTGTTTTGTTCACTGTGGCAATCAGTTGTCAGAAAATGAACACAATTGCTGTAAGAGTGTAAGCTGGTGCATTTATATACAATTTTCAATCCAATTCTGTGCCAATGCAAACTATTGAGCAGCGACAATTTGATTGGCTAACAACTGCCAACCACAAAACACAATTGCTTCAAGTTCTATTTATAACTTTAGTATATTCTATTTATAAACAGTTTTACTCTTTAATTTAGTGCTTTGATTGTGACTGAGTAGACTAATTGTCACCAAATAATTATTATTGTCAGATTTTCTCAGTTCTGCAAATAAAAGCTGACTCTAAAAAAACGTAGCACAAGAAATGTGCATATGAAAGCTGTATTATGCGTATAGTTGCATTGTGACTGGCTGAAACATGCATGTAACGATGCAAATTAGTTTTCAGTGGTGCATTCGGTATAATTATGATATATTTCAGGCTTTACTGAGCATGTTCTCTGAATGCGATAAAGAAAGTTTTATTACATAATTTTTGTATTAATATAAAAAGTTGGCAAACAAATCACATTTATATAAATCGATTTTTGATATTTGTACATCTCTGCAAATTATTTCTATACTTTGCAGTATAAATTGTGATTAAAATCCAAAATAAATAAATTTAAAAAATATAAATTATAGTGGTTCTGACATTCAACATTACAATTTTTTTCAGATCCAGTCTGTAATTAGTTCACTTGTCAAAATATGTTTAGTATTAGATTTTTGCAATAATTTCAGATGCTGATTATCACAAAACTTTAAGTTCTTTTGAAATTCGCCAAACAAATATATAGACATTGCTATATTAACAATTTGCTAACTTAGTTGGAAATATTAATTGATAGTTTATCTTTAGTTACAAAATAATAAACCCATATGTGTCGTTTTGAAAAAAAGATTAGAACACTTTTTTACCAATCACAATATAATGGATTATAAACTTATGATTAGGCACTAAACCCATTATTTTTCAATACAGATTAACTAAATATTTATTTTAGTAAATGATGTTGTAGTAAAACTCCATGATATGCTAGATAAACAGTATAGTCTAGAAAAAGCAGCCTCATTTACAAAGAGTTACTGATGAGTGCAACAGCATGCAGTATGCAGTTAAGGTAAGTAAAAAAGACAGCTTTCAAATTTGGTTCTTATGCTTGCAGGTGCATCTACGGGTAACAAAGCACCCTATGACAGGTGTCGCAAGTCTTCTATAAAGGTAGATATGATCATCAACAGATGCATATTTTTGTGGATTAGGATTAAAAACAGGTGACTTAATGTCATGTTTATCTTCCCATGAATGATATTTTCAGCTTCGTAGAAATTTTGTTAAGTTGTTTTAATGTAGTTATAGCTATAAATATGCAAAATATCAATTCTTGTTCAAAAACCAAAAAAAGGCAAACTTGTGAAGTCAAGAAACCATGGCTAAATTAAATATGAAAATATATATTTTATTGTACTACTTCTTTTTATAATCAGTATACATGGAGAAACAGTCTCATTAATTTGCAATGAATAAAGGACTTAGATACGCCACCCTATTGTTAAATGTTGATATAAATCACAAAATGGCCATCAACAAATGCTTGCATGATAATTCTGCACCAATTAATTTACCATTGCAATCATTTTGATTCGGTTGGTTATAACATCCACTTATTATATATTGCGGAACAATATTTTTTATACTACTACTTTATTTAAAACCAGTATATATATATATATAATATGAGGACAACCCCATTTCCTTGCAATTATAAAGGAACTTAGATTTACATTTTCATTGTTTAAATTTGGTATACAATACAAACTGATGATCGATAAAATGTATATGCTTATAACTTGTAATCAGTAATTTATTTAGATAAATTTTGAGCCATATTATAATAATGAGGAAATGAAGATTGTATATCCGTGTCATTTCCACACATTTTATAGAGGTTAGTATTTAACCATATCAGCTGCGACTATGCATATGGCTGATCTACCCTCAACTGACTTAAAACATTTACCTGGATATTTAAAAAATGACAAGAGCCTTGTAACAATTACTTTAAACACTGCAGCAAAAACTGAAAATCCACCTTCAGTAGGTCTAATATACCATCAGCTTTTATTAAAGTACTAATGAAAACAAGTATAACGCAATTTTTTTATGACAGGAAAACTTTTTAAGGACAATAGAATTATAACTTCTTACTTTTGGCATTTATTAGCCAATTAACAGGACACTTCAAAATACTAAAGTCTATAAAATTTGAGTAAGAATAGTATATAAAGGTTCTAGTTTCTTTTCTACTTCATGGCAATATAACTCCAGCTTCTAATAACTTCAATAAACACTCGCAGGTAAGAACTGTTAGGTAAATGTGTTATTTCAATTCAATACATATTATATACATGTAGGTAATCACGCAATTGAAGATTTAATTAAACATTTAACATATTATTTTGACACTTGATAACTGGTTTTCAATAATAATTAGACCACAAACTTTATAGATTTAGAAAAAAAAACTATTGTGTATTGGAAGGGGTTTTCATCAACAAAATTATCATGTCTAAGAAACAAACCTAACTTTTCTCAAATTTAATTAATTTCATATATTAGAAAGCTGGCGCTTAAAATTAAATTTAAAAGCTGTGTAATAAACTAAGAGACTTTTTTATCAAAAATATTCATGCATATTGAAATTACCAGCTGTAAAGCTACTAATATTTAAAGTAATATTAGCCTAAGCAGTTTTGTTGAAATATTTAGGAATGCATGTAATTATATGTTTTCATAAGCATATATTATTATTATCTAATATATATTATTATATAATATATATTATTATATAATATAAAAATATTATTATGTTCTGTTATAACTGACAACTCTTATGTGTGCGTGAGTATAAATTTGTGTATCTAAAATATTTAAGTATAAATTTGTGTATCTAAAATATTTAAGTATAAATTTGTAGAAACAAATCCAGTATGAAGGTTGTTGTGGCGCTTATGTTTGTTATGATGGTCACCAGCACAATGGGTAAGTTGGAAATAATTCAGAAACACATATTATTTTAATAATAAAATCAAATTTTGTATTCATTATGCATCTTTTTAAATATTATAGAAACAATACAATTATATTAGCAATGAATATTAAGTTTTAAATGTAATAATTTACAAAAATAATTTTGTATATAAGACTCTATCTTACTTGCATGTGTACACTATTATGCCATTGTAACACAATTTAGCTGCATAGAAATTTATTTATTAAGTATATTATCATATACTATATTTTTAGCTTTAGCATTTAGGTATAATTCTGGATGCCCTCAGACAGTCTCGAAGTGCAAGCAGTTTTGTATAAACAGAAACTTTCCTGAGTACAAATGTCAAAACAGATGGTGCAAATGTGACAAAAATCGGAATATAATAGCAACATAAGTTCTTAAATGTTGACATTTAACCTGAGAATAAGTCTGCTCCCCATTCCACATCATTTCAATAATTTCATCGAATTTATACAGTTGAGATACTTATGAGATTACTTATGCTGTAATTTTTTATCATGCAATTCTTTTGTTTGTCCACAATAAAAGCAGGAAACTATATAGTTGTCATTGCGCTAATTTATTTGTTTGAACTTTTTTGCAAAAAAATACTGTCTGATTGTGCCTAAAAGCTTTTTGGTCTAAAAGTGGCTGTATTAATATATGAGACTGAGAAGTGCACCTCACAGTAAATGTTATTCACTTCCATTTGATAGAAAGTGAGAGCAATTTACTATTTTGTGAATAACATGTTTGTCATTGCATTAAGAATTTCTGTGAATAAACTATAAAGTAGCATAACTCCAATATTATTTTCAGTACACCAGAATAAGAAATATGACTAAAGTTATCAAATCAAAATTGAATACTAGTGAATAAAACAACCAACAAGAAATATATAATATATATAGACCCAAGGACTAAACTATATTCGAAATGTTTTTGAACATAAAAATGGTTATACCCTAAATATGTATAATAGAGAAAACTATTAACAATATTGGTGACGGACTACTCAGTGAAAAAGACAACAGGAAACACATTTTACTTCAACTGCCTTATAAAGGAGTAACAGGAGAAAACCTAATCTGCTCCCTCAATAAATTAATTACAGACTCTTTTCCAAATGAACTCAATGCCCGGATTATATTTAAAAGAACCCCCTTAAGTTCACATTTTAATCTCAAAGATAAAACCAATAAAGAACACATACACAACCTAGTCTACAAAATAACCTGCCCTGAAGCTATACCTGTCAACAAACATATGTAGGCGAAACTGGACGTCGCCTATCACACAGGATACATGAACATTGCCATGACATCAATTCCAAAATTTATCAACACATCTCCACCACTAAACACGGAAACGTATCAATAGACAATGTAACAGTTCTAAATCATTCATTTAAAGGAATCCACCATCGAAAAGTAGCCGAAGCTCTCTACATTAAACAAATAAAACCGCAACTTAATAAACAAAATTACTCCATACCACTAAAACTATACCAATAAGCTCCACACTACACAACTCTTACATAGTTTCACTAATCCTTGCTATTTTTTTATATTTGGATATCTATTTTTTGTCAATTCTAATTTTTTTTATGCAAAAATCAGTATAATTTTTGACATGCGTAATATATAAATTCAGATTATCTCCCTCAGTTTCAATAATTTATAATAACTGCCACTCTCTATTCTTTGTGTCAAGCTGCATAGTGTCTAAAGTAACGTAATAATTTTTGAATTTCATTCATTGCTACTCTGAAGATGGGTACAACGTGGTACCCGAAATATCAGTATAATTACTTTGCCTAATAAAGTAATAATCAACAATGTTTCTCGTATACTTATTTTTATATATATATATATATATATATATATGTGTGTGTGTGTATATATATAATATATGCTGCTCTATAGTAATGGCACACTCTAGTTTTTTAAAACTCATGAATAAATTTATTGTCTAAGAAACAGGTAATACATATATATTATATAATATTATTTAGGATAAACTTTGTAATGCGCAAAAATATAATTCAGCAGCATTTTTACATCAATGAGTCAACAATTTGTATAATAATCTTCTTCTGTTTTGAAGCATTTGCACACAGTGAGAAACAAGCTATGCTTTGAGCGCCCCATACTATCACAATGTTTCCGGCATACACTCCCAGATGTGGTGAAACGGAAGGCTTCTGCCATAGAAGCTATTAACAAAATAATGTACTGAATATATACCAACAAGATATTTCATGTCTATCCATATTGTTTCTTTGTGACAAAGAAATATTGCAAGAAATAGAAGTAGTAATAATAAACATATCTAGAAATTTATTTGATATAGGCAAAATTAAATTTTGGATTAGATTCTTATGGTTTCATTAAACAATTTATTGTCAAAATGGGACCTAGTAACATATGGGAATGTAAAAAATATTTTATTATTATTGACATAATATAAAATAGTTATCTACTTACTCAATGATGTTATTGTGATAATGGCAGTTACAAATAAAGAAAGTAATTTCATCTTGAATCTGTGATCTACAAGCATTCAACTAAATAGATTAATTTTTGAAAACGTGTTGAAATTTTGTGAACATGTGCAGAAGAAAGTTGGAACTTTGATCATTGAATATTTATATAGTCATTGCAAAATAAAGAAATAAAACAGTATATGTATTACTATATGTAATAATTTTTTTGCTTTGTTTAATGGCCAAACAAAATTTCTATAATCATGTTAAACTTATCAAAAACCATAATTGAGCCTGCATGTAATATTAAACATTAATCATTTAAATTAACAATGTAGCCCAAGGAAAAATTATACGTTTAGTTTCTTACCTAGTTTATGTTCAGTAGTGCATACGAGTTGTTGTAGTAAAGATTATATACACATTGGGTATTGATAAAATAACTTCTGCGTTTAAATAGTTTTTGGTCTGAATTATTACATATGTAGCTTTCAATTGCTTGGTTAACCACTCTATAAGAATGGTAATAAAAATAATGATTATCTATATAATAAAATTTATTTAACTAACTTTTTTGCTGGTCTTCAAAATTTTATTGCCATAAAGCATTTAGTTCTCTAAACTTCAGAATTATATAATTTTATATAATGCAACAGTCACATGTCTTTGCGGAAGAAGGTTTGCACAATCCACCAGGTGATTTACATTGTACAATAATTTTTGAATTATTCAAAGTAATATATGACCACATGTCCTAAATAAAGGTCAACTGAAAAATAAAAAATAATCTCATAAAAATAATGCTTTATTATATGTATATAATATATTATATATTATAATATAATCATACCAGGATTAACACTATTACAATTCTTATAATGCTTATAATAATAGTGTTGCATGGAAAACACATGTTATTGCATTTTAACGTTCAGTCTCTTTTTAGAGCTGTAATACTATATGCTAACAATTAAACCTTCAAACTCTGCAATCATTTGAAATAAATGCACATATAGCAAATCAAGATGCAAATTTTAAATTGATTATCATTATATTACTTACTTTACCGACTTACTTAAACTGACTTACTTAACTGACTTACTTAACCGACTTAACTTAATTAACATAACTTGATAACTTAACTGACTAATTGTTAATCATTTTAGGCCCTGCGCTTTCACTAGCCTCTGCTATGGCGCACCATTGGGCCTCATCATTACCTCCTTTGGGTGATCCCTTGTATTTTTTTTTAATTTTATGTATATATGTATATATACATTAATGAAAATAAACAAACAAATATTGCTTTAATAAACTTTAAGCAATATATTTTACGATGTTCTGTTATATGTACTCTAAAAACATTTTTTACTTTAAACATCATATATGGTATGTTTTTGATCTTAATCTGCAAAAGCATACAGCTGTTGATGATAATTATTATATCTACTTTCACAAAATATTTTTGACACATGTTGTAGGGTAGGTAGTTGTTACCTGTGGCACCTGCAAGCATTAGAACTCACTTTCAACACTGTATTTTTGCACCTATAACATTAGCTCTGTATTCCTGAGCCCGTACTTCTATTTGGTATCACTCATTGCTCCAACGAAACACTTTCCTCAGCAAGTTGCACCGAAGTTATATATTTCTCCCTAACATCTCAATACTAATCCAAATTTGAAACAATATTTTAATTTTATTTAACTGAATTTTGAATTCATGCTGATTTATTGCAAATATCTCGATTATTTTTATATTTTACTTGATTGCATTTTGAGATCATGCAAAAACTTTGTTCAAAGATTATATTTTTAAGATGATGCTTTTATAGACAATGCAGAGAGGTGAAACTTAACTTCTCACTTAAACAAAATGGAAATTCTGAATAAAACAAACCAAATTTATCAACAAAGCCTAATTTATGGTAAAAAAATTAGCTGAAGGGAGATTTGGGGTTCAATATAAGAACTGGGATTCAAACCGAGACCTCTGGCTAATTGCAAGCATGCAAAGGTGCGCTTATGGCCATAACACGACAGGGACTACTGCATGGCTAAACGCAACGTACTATAACTAAGCAAAAAATATGCATATCAATCACTGTTTAACTCGAGTATTTTTACTCTGATCACATAAAACAAAGTTTTTTAGAAGCTAAAGTTTTCAAAAAGTGACAAATTCAGACGCTCACCAAAGTATTACTTACATAAATATAGCATAGGTCAAACGCTATTTCTAAATTTATTCAACACGTTTACAATATATTGAAATGATTTCTATTGCAAGTTCATTTACTGGTTTGACTTGAATATATAGCAATAAACACTCTTTTTTCTTACACAGTTGCATTGTCTTCATCATGCTTTATTTAAGGGCATTGTCCACCACATGTCTCCAATGTGAAGATTAGAAATCAATAGTTTAAAGGCAATATATCATAGGTTATCTAGCAACATACTGAAATCAAACCTAGGTATGCATCATATAATCACAAGTTAGGTTCCCTGGCTATGTAATATCTTGCATTATTTATAGCTTTATAAGTTTTTTAAACTTTAGGAAACTGATAAAAGCACTATTTGATAGGTCGATTACCATTGGGATTAGTCATTCATCTCTATTATTAAAAACCATAGAGGTGATGTACCTTTATTCTTGCTATATGTCACTATAATATCTGTAAATTGCTAACATTTAATGAAATATGACATCTAATAAATTTTTATATGTATGCAATGCAACATAATGGAATCCAATATTTTGGTTGAAAAGCATTTGACATGACGTATTTACGCATTATCATTTGATTTAAGTTTATCGTAGCTTCCATCAATATATTGTTGGATATTCAGTTAAATGGAACAAACTGAATAAAAATCATGAGGAGTTGGTGTTAGGTTAATATAACAATTTCCTGATGTATAGGTAGCTGTTAGTCAATAAACTTAAAGTCACTAGTTATAGGCCTATATAAGTGATGGATGTGTATCAATTGACCAAAACCACAAAGCAAGTAAAAATTTACAAGTATTTCTACTTATTTATACATAAAATACTAATACTAATTACACAAATACTGATTAGGTTATATAGTTTAATAGGTTTAGCAATGCTGAATAGCTTTTATAACAATTTATGTTACATATAAAGCATATAAATGTATATTAAATGAGTGTAAAATCATTTAAAATAACAATTAGTCAGTGCTCAGGAATGTGACTAATTTATATACTATTTGTTGTCTTTCAAATTTAACAGCCTACCGTCACGAGAGAATCTACAATCTGTGTGCAATATAAAGAAACAAATTGAAGATGAACATTGTGGCGTTACTGTTAATTGCCCTGGCTTCTTTCTGTACATTGGGTAAGTTAAATGCCTTATTTATATGTTTCGCTGATCATTAAATGTTTTTTATATTCAGGTTTTTAACAAGTTTTGTATTTAATAGTATTAAAATATCTAAGAAAAATAGCATAGCAGAAAACTTACACTTTTTTAGCTGAGTTATGCATAAAAAAAAGTTATTATAGAAGTAATATTATCAATTGAACACTTGTATTTGCAATATTGTATGTTTACTAACTATTAAATATTTGAATAAATTTAAACATGCAATAGTATATGTATGTATATATTGCATTGATGTTGCTGAAATAATTTCACTGTTTTGTACAATTTTCAAACAGCATCGGCTGCAACTGGCTTCCAACTAAAATGCATAGCAAAGTGCGCAAAGAAAAAGCGTTATGGCTATTCTATGTATGAAAGTATCTGTGTATGTGTTCCACTTCCAGGATGATGTCTCCACTCTCCACCTATATACTCACTGAATGGGTATCAAATATGTTGTAATTTTATCATCATTATGTTTCCATGCATGAAAAGTTATTTATATATTATATCAAAGAAATTCTGCATGCAAAGTTTAAGTTTTAAAAAATATAACAAATATTGAATTTAAAAATAGCTATTTGGTCGTTTTTCTGAACAACATTTATTAATTGTGATTTTTCTTTCAAGGTGATTTAAATATAAAATATGCATGTAAATCACTTTTTTTGAAAAAAAATATTAGTCTTTCAATTTATTTTCATAAGTGAATTTGATTGCTACTGATTCAGTTGACAAATTATATATTATTAATTCAGTAAATCAACTTTATTTAAATTATGCTGTGAAAAAATAATGAAATATCTAGGAACACTATATTGCAAATTTCAGTAAGCAAATAATAACAGTACAAAACAAATTGATAAAAATGATGTGATTTCTTTGATATATTAACTTATTCAATGCTTTATGAGCTGTGCATATATACAAACTATTACTCGGCAAAACCTATAATATTTATATTGTTTTCAAATACTGCATCCTAGCACAAGTCTGAGAAAAAACTGATACTCATATCATACAGGTAAGACTAACTTGACGTGATAACAGAAAGAGAGCACAACTTTTAGAAAAAAAGAATTAGGCCTAATAATCT